>ML677411.1:3224496-3351997 GCA_007922305.1 Dermatemys mawii
TATGTGGAGATATGCCTATCTCATAGAACTGGAAGGACCTTGAAAGGTCATTGAGTCCAACCCTCTGTCTATACTGGAAGGACCAAGTACTGTCCCCTGACAGATTTTTTGCCCCAGATCCCTAAATGGCCTCTCAAGGACTGAACTCACAACCCTGGGTTTAGCAGGCCAATTCTCAAACCACTGAGCTATTCCTCCCTGGCCATTCTGATCAATGCAGAAGTTGCAGCAGTAGCAGAAAGATGAGAGAAAGGGTTCTGACAGCCAGCTGCAAAAGCATTCTTTACAAAACATTAATATTAGTTTCTACTATAGGATGGATCAGACCCTGAGAGCTGAAACGGAAACATACACCTGTTTTATTTCTTTATGTAGTTAACTGATTTATACAGCTCTCCAAATTCCAGTGTGCAGCTAGGCATAATAAAATCTCAGTCATTACAGAGTTAACTTCATTGCAAGAACAGCAGCGTTTTATACAGTGTTCTTCAAATGCCAAAAAAATAAATACTTTAAACATCTGCCATGATTACAGCACTTTGCAATTCTACAATGGCTTGCATCTGAAGACCTCAGAGCACTATACACATATTAATGCATCTAGTCTCACAAAATCCTGGTGAGACAGGCAAGTAAGACCCCAAAGCGCAGAGAGATTACACTTCTCCACTTTAGGTAACACAGTGACTGTCGTGTCATAAACACATGGACAAGCAATTAACAATCTGAAACCAGCTGTTTAGTTGCTTCATCAGGAATACATGGTGCAAGTCCCATTTTTCTTTGGAACAAAGAAGGAAAAACCTATCCGCTTCTTACCTAGAGACTTTGGCAGCAAATTCTTGACGAACTCCGCATGATCCCCTACGTGCAGGATGCTGTAGACACTGGTATTCATGAGCTCCTCCTGGTTATAACCCAGGTAGCTGGTCACATTCTCGGACACAAACACGATCCTCCCCTCGCGATTCACAACGAAGAAAAAGCCATCCAGTGCCTGCAATGTCCAGAGGAAATAAAAATGCAGTCAGTGCAAGAGCAGCGTGTGCCAGAAGGTAAAGCACTGGATTGGGAGTCAGGAGACCGGGGTTCTATTCTATTCTATTACTGTTTCTTCCTCCCACTCTTGTCTATTTAGACTGTAACTCTTCAAAGCAAGGACACTCCCACAATTTGGATTTGTACAGCACCCAGCACAATGGGTCCCTGTTCTCACTACCATCATAGAGATACTAGATCACTTCAAGTGGTCTGACATAATTAACATTTTTCTCTGCTTGCATTGTCCTTTCATTTTGCTTTGATCTCCACTTCCCGGTAATGGGTTGTTCTTCATTCTCTTTTAGGTGTGGGGAAGGCTCCTTGCTGTCTACTGGTGGTGTCTGGTGAGCTGACCCAAGAGCACAGAACATCTAAAGCACGACCAGCAGTAAGAAAGGAATAACCACAAAGAGAGATACATCTGTGTTGCAATTAGCCAAAGGGCTCTAATGGTAATGAAATATTTCACAAACTCTGTGGCTCCTTTGCTGAGGATCAAATATCAAAACATTTGCTTAAGCATGTACTCTGGTCCTGCAGGCTACAGTAAATAGATCTCTTTACGTTGGGGCATAATAGCTAGTAGCAAACAATCCTTTTTGAAGAGTCAGATTGTCACAGAGGCCCTGATTCAGTAAAGCATGCAGGTCAAGCACATGCTTGCTTTGCTGATTCAGGGCCTGAGAACTAAAAGATACTCAGCATCTTGCAGACTAACACATTTTTCAAGTTCCTGGGAAACAACTGGCAAATCCAGCCCAAACCCTGCAATCACAGTGAACTAGAATATCTGCAAACCAGGTCCAATCCTGCACTATTAAAACCAGTGGGAGTTTTGCCATTGAGTTTAATGGGACCAGGGTCAAGTCATTATTTACTCCTTTGGTACTGTTCATGTGGGGGAAACTGCCAGCAAGGAAAAGCCCAAGAGACTGCACTGTTTCTGGAAGAAGCCCTGGGAGAGGCAGATTGATAATTTACAGGACTCTCTTTAGGTGCTTCATGTCAGTAGGATTAGATTTTTACCTACCTGGAGCCTACTTTAACCCCATCTTTAGTAACTAACAGCAAATGCCCAAACATGGGCCCTGATCCTGCAACTGAATCCGTGAGGGCAGCCCCCTGCTGATGGTGTGGAGCAGAGCCATGGCATTGCACAAAGCACAAGAGTCGAGGGATCAGGCTGCAGAATCTGGGACTTGTATTATATGGACAAAACCAGGTTTCTGTATTTTACAGACACCTACCCTCTTCCCCTATGCAGAAACATTCTATCCCCTTTCTCCACCAAACGTATGCCGTATAATTTTATTGTCTTGTGAAGCCTGAAGTGAGTTACACTGCTACATAGTCTCTGATTTTTATGTAATGCATTTTCTGGAAATCAGGTTTGCCATAGAGCTGCATTCAATGCTAGAAACAGGAAGCAATTTTTTTTAATTTTTTTTTTTAAAAGAAACTGTCAAAATTGCTCTGGCAGATCAACCACAATTTTCCTTTTTCACAGCTGTTGCCTGTTGCCAAGCAACCAGCGTTTCCACTTCAGCAGAAGAGTCAAATGGGTTTGTCCGAGAGCCCAGTATTAAACTTCACTCCCTAACTTCTCTCCTTTTCAAGTACATCGTGATATTTCTTCCATCCATCCCCCCGAACCCCTCATCACACACCCACGAACAAAGCTGATCCGGTTATTCTAAAGTATTTAGTAAAGGGAGAACAGCATGAATAAAACAGATGGGAAATAAGAGAAGCTAAAGAAACACCTAACAAATGGTTCAAGCTTGGGTGTAAATCAATCATGGCTCCATTAACACAGTCAGACTGATGGCTAACCAGCATGTAACTGGTGCTGAATAATCCATTTCCGGAAATTAGGAGAGGAGCCCAGGCCTCTGTTGTGAGCATCCTAATAAGAGGCCAATAAAACACTACATTTTTTCTTTGAGGGAAACTAAGAAAGTAGGGGGCCTTGGATCCAAGCCCTGAAGGAAAGTACAAGACAAGGTTTCTAACTAGTGCTCTGTGCACACAGTACTCCAGGGTGCTTTGCAGAAGGAAGAGGCTACTGAACTCAAAGTGATGTGGGGTAACAGAACCCGCTCCTAATTTAGCAATCCTGAGCAAATACAATGCCGGGGTTTACAAATGCTTGGTGTATCAGCATTGCTGATTGTGAAGCTTGTGAACCATGAGGAGGGACAGATCTGGTCCCAAACAGCAGAAAACCTAACAAATAAATAATGTCTCTCTCTGTAGCCCTTTCTATTTGAAGCTGTAAAAGTGCTTTAACAAACATTAATGAGCTCATCGTTTGTGAGGCAGGGAAATCGTATTATCTCCCACAGGAAAACAGAATTACAGAGAGATTTGATCCTGTGCAAAGGGGCACAGGAAGGCCATTCATAGCAAAGCGGGAAATTTCAACCCAGATCTGCTGGTTCCTAGTCTTTGCAATTTAGCCCCAAGACAATTCCAGAGTATGAAGACTACCCTCTAAGATGTCACTAATAAGCTAGGGACTAGCCCAAGCATTACTTTCTATGGAGAAGATTAGGAATATAAACATTTAAAACCTACACTGGTGCAGTCTTCTAGTGAACATGATGCACAGCAGTAAGTTAGCTCCTTAGTGGAAGAAGTCTAGGTAAGTGGCAATTGATCTGGTACCCAGCTCCGAAGGTCTAGGAATGCAGCAAAAGGTTTATGTGATGACAGAAAGGGAGGTGTGACCATTAATATAGAATCAAGTATCAGAGGGGTTGCCGTGTTAGTCTGTCGCTTTTAATATAGAATGGAAATCGAAAGATAGCATGCAGATGATCCCATGGTTACAAATCCCGATGCATAGCCTATCTTGGTACCCCCATGGGCCTCATCACTTCAGTAACTGAGTGCCTGCAACTCTTAATGACTTTAATAGTGAACAAGAAGGTCCTTCTCTTTAAAGCAGGGACACACACTCATTTTGGGTTTGTACAGCACCCAGCACAATGGGTCCCTGTTCTCACTACCATCATAGAGATACTAGATCACTTCAAGTGGTCTGACATAATTAACATTTTTCTCTGCTTGCATTGTCCTTTCATTTTACTTTGATCCCTGCCCCCTGGTAATGGGTTGTTCTTCATTCACTTTCAGGTGTGGGGAAGGCTCCTTGCTGTCTACAAGTGGTGTCTGGTGAGCTGACCCAAGAGCACAGAACATCTAAAGCACAACCAGCAGTAAGAAAGGAATAACCACAAAAAACATCTGTGTTGCAATTAGCCAAAGGGCTCTAATGGTAATGAAATATTTCACAAACTCTGTGGCTCCTTTGCTGAGGATCAAATATCAGTACATTTGCTTAAGCATGTACTCTAGCCCTGCAGGCTACAGTAAACAGATCTCTTTACTTTGAGGCATAGTAGCTAAGATTTGGGTCCTTCTGAGCAGCAAGCTCTCTTATCCCAAGAGTTAAAGGAAACAGCAAAGCACAAGCAGGTGGGGGTGGGAGTCACCTCAGGAACATTTTCAGACAGCTGAATCTGAATGTTGTTTAGGAACCTACTGGAACCAAAATCTGCTTTTTCTGGTCAGTTGTGACAGAAAACTAAACTCTTCATAGTTGCCTCAACATAAGCAGGATCTGAAGCCATTCCTCAGCGAGATCATTTATGGGGAGCACCAAGACAGTCACCATTAATAATATAATAACTACTGAGCACAGATGGGGAATGTTTCCAGAGTGCTTCGTAAAAATTAACGAACATGTTCTCAAAGTGCCCTGTGCCTCTGTTTCCCCATGTGTAAAACAGGGGTTGCAACATTCAGCTACCTCACAGAGGGGCAGGGCGGGGAGGCTATAGACATTAGCTAGGGTTTGTAATGGACTCTAAAAAAAGCCCCATTAATAGATCTCATGAGCCTAGCGATGCTGGGCTGGAGAGAAGGAGTCTTTCCTCCTCTCCAACATGAACAGCAGTGCCTGGAGGCAGGAAAGGGCCTAGGGAGTAGTGTGAGGACAGGAGGGGAGGAATTTGCTTTGCTATAACCTTGTGGCAGGAATATCTAGCACTCCTCACCGCCCAGTGCAACCACAGCTTCTACTCTCACCTTACTTGAAAAACCTCTCTGTGAGCAGCGTATTACTCCCACTTGCAAACCCTACTGCTGGCAAGACAGGTGATGCTTCGTCCCTGACGGGGGTGAGGGATGCCAATGTGCTGAATATATTGAAAAGACATCCAAGCATCTTCCTAAGTAAAAAAGCCTTGATAATGCAAGCCCTGAGAAGGTGCACCATAACTGCTGCACTCCAGCTCAGGTGCAAATGGCAGATAGATAGGGGAACATGTAAGGGTCCACTTTAGGCATCATCCTCTGCAATGAAGCCATCAAGCCCTCTGAATACCTGCTCTCTTAATCACAGGTGTGCAGACGGGGTGTGCCAGGTATGCCCAGGCACACCCTAATGCAGGGGTGGGCAAGCTCGTCCTGCCTGGCCTGTCAAAGCTCCCGGCCAGGGAGGCCCCCGCAGGCTCCATCCCTGCCTTCCCTCATCCCCCGGCGCCTCAGCGCGCCGCGTCCAGGAACGGCCCTAGACAGCGTTGCAGCAGCGCAGCTCCAGCAGGACCTGAGCTCCTGCCACTCGGAGCGGAGTGGCAAGGGGGCGAGGCTACAAGCTTCAGCAGGCTGAGCGGCAGGAGCTCAGGCCCTGCCTGAGCCATGCTGCTGCAGCACTGTCCTGGGCCGCTCCTGGACATGGCACCCTGAGGCTGCGGGAGATGGGGGAGCAATGGTCTCAAGTTGCAGTGGGGGAGGTTTAGGTTGGATATGAGGAAAACCTTTTTCACTAGGAGGGTGGTGAAGCACGGGAATGGTGACCTAGGGAGGTGGTGGAATCTCCTTCCTCAGAGGTTTTTAAAGTCAGGCTTGACAAAGCGCTGGCTGGGATGATTTAGTTGGGGGTTGGTCCTGCTTTGAGCAGTGGTTTGGAGTAGATACCTCCTGAGGTCCCTTCCAACCCTGATGTTCTAGGATTCAATGAATGGTGTTGGAGCTCTGGTGTCAGTAGGCAGCTTTGTACTCCAGAGCAATACTCATCTCTTAGTGTGTTTTGCATGTTAGTTGTATGGGATCTCAAGTTACAGAACTATCCCTCTGTCTGCATAACTGCTAGATATTTTCAGCACACTGTGTGTAATGAGTTCTTCACAAAGCAGAACTTACCAGAGCCACAACGCACCTTTGTTTTAGTTCCCTGCAGAAATGACCTATTAACGCTAAACTCTGAGCACAGAGCCGTATGCTCAGTCACGAACGAACTGATCTAATTAACTCCCCACCCATATAAGCACCCAATTGTTTCAACTCCTATAGGGAGCTACTGGCTAGGCCTACCAGTTTTGGAATCAAAGTATTCTTAAACTGGACTGGGTCTTAAACTGACCCCTGGTTTCCAATTTATGAGTGCTACATCCAGGAGTGGCTCTGTCAAATTTTGGATTTGCTGCAAATGTATTGATGCCTCATAGGTTACTCTAAGTGCCAACAAGTAGGCAGCCCAGATATCAACACTCCTGGAAAGTCACCTCCTCTGGCTTCTTCTGGTTCAAGAGTTCAATCCTCCACTGCTCTAGCAGGATGCACAACTCTCTCAGCAGACACCGAGCTTTAGATTACTCTGGAGAAATGGCCACCTCTCTCAGCATAATCTTGCACACACACACACACACCCTTTCTTTTTTTAAATAAAAAACTCTTCTCACTCACTGTTTCCATTGTCCAATGCTGCTTTCCTTCTAATGCCACTTCTGATTTTTTGCTTCCTTCACACACAGCACCTCCTTTGCTGAGCAATCAACTCTCAGTTAGTTCAGGCCACATCTTTCATTCTCTTCATAAATCAGATCCTTCTCTACAGTTCAAATACGTTCTCACCTAAACATTAATTTTGTCTGTAGTAAACCTTTGCTCGTTCCTCCGTAGCTTCATTAGCTATAAAAGTGCTCCTATTGTCCCAGATTCTCCTGCTAGTAAGAAGTCACAGGCAATCATAATTTGGCACGATCAGCCCTTTACAGTAGCCAATGTCTTTTTATCAATTAGTAAAAACATAAGAACCACTTTGGCAATTGCATCCACTTCGTGCCAAGAAAAGAGCTTTTTGTCAGTTCCACACCATCACACTTCACCGTATTTCATGTTACACAGATCTAGTTAGCACAACCCTCACCTTCCTCTGCAGCACAAAGCGTAGGTCATTTGCAAGGATCACTGTGATATACCTCACTTACTTCCCTGCCACAGAAAGGCCTTGGGCATTGATGCCGTGGGTCACAGTGAGAGCTTTAAGGCCAAAAGAGACCACCAGATCAGCTAGGCCAGTGATTTTCAACCTTTTTTTGTATGTGGACTCCTAAAACATTTTGAATGGAGGTGAAGACCCCTTTGGAAATCTAAGACACAGTGGACCACAAACTGAAAATCACTAATCTAGACTGACCTCCTGTCTATCCCAGGCCACTAGCACCCACACACTAAACCCAACAGGTCCCTTCTGTTCTCTGCCATGGCACACAATAGTTTATAGCCTCCTGAAGGCTGTTAACACATCTAAATTCTGGTTGTTGGAGCTGGCGTGGAAGCGGCTGGGTGGCGTTTACTGGCATGTGATATATAGAAGGTCAGAGTAAATGATCTGGTTGCTCCTGATGCCCTCAAAATGTGATTATTTAATGCTGTTGCATTTTAATGGCCCACTCCAATTCACTGCTTTGCACTCAGTACTCATTCTTCCTGCCGTTACCTCTTGTTTTTTCATGCTTTAGCTGGGAGGAGGAAATTTACTAGCACACATCTAAGAACCCTGGTGCCTGAAAGGGCTAGCAAGTCTTCAGCACCCCTCGCACTTAACAAGACAATCTGTCTAGCCGGTGACTTAGGTCTGTGTCGTTGAAAGTGAAGTTTTCTCCCAAAGCAGACTGCTTTCAACTTGCTCATTTGAACAATGGCTCCTTAGTCACACTGCGTCCTCCCCACAACAACACTCAGACTAAGTGGAAAGAATGAAATAACTACAGAGGTGGGCAGGCAAAAGTACCAGTATCAAGACGCTGCTCACTATGGCTCTGATTCATGTAGAGCACTTAAGCGCATGCTTCAGTTGCTTTAATTTCAGCGGGACTTAAGTACGCCTTTATGTGTGTTGCTGATAGGGCTAGGATTCCCATGCTTAAGGGATATGCTGAACTGTAGGACTAAAGTGGGTTACCCACAGCTTTAGCAAGGGATAATCTAGCCTTGGAAAACCTGACTGGGACTGTGTTTTCCTACTATTCTGTATTTTACTTTCTTGGTCAGAGATTCATTAGAACAACCTCAGATTTCAAATAAGAAAAGCCTGGTGGTGTTACTGATTGCAACAGAGCACCTACTTCCAGGAGAAGAGGTCCCAGAGATTCCTTTTCGATCACTCCTTGGCTGCTGGATGAGATGTCAGACTTCTGGACGTCATCATCAGCTGTTTTCTCTGCGGTAAGGGAAAGGACATGTTTTAGTTGAAATGAACCATCTTTTTACCACTGAAATGCTACTGATTAGCAACAAAACACTGACTCTTGTTTAATATCCACTGTCTCACTGAAGCAACAAACAAAGCACTGAAATGATTTCTGTATTTTGGTCTTTGCCTCTTTCACTGTATAGAAAGGGGAAGCAATGTGAGAAAAGAAAACGCCATTTTCAATTGTAGTAAAATGTCTGCATTAGCTAGATCACCGTTCTCTCTTCCTTGGGCTCAGAGGAAACTGAGAAACCACTCACACATATTTTAAAGAGGAAGACTAAAAAAAAATCAAGCTTTTGAAAGAAAAAGGACTAGTCAGCTCAGTCTTAGTACAGGTTAAAATATTGGAGCAAATAATTGATCTGTAAGATCTGACAACATCTTGATGAGAAATCGGCAGCAGGAGTTCACAAAGAACAGACTGTGCCGGAAGAAACCAGATCACCTGCTTTGACACAAGCAGCTCAGGTTCAGTAGACAAAGACGTAACTATGATGTATAGGTGGCCTGATTTGCAAAAGTGCTGAGTGCCTGGGGCTGAGCTGAATGGGAGCTGCAGGTACCCAGCACCTCTAGAAATCAGGCCACTAGTGTTTAGTAAAGTTTTCGACATAGCCCTGCATAAGAGAGAGGAAAGTCAGAGCTGTGGGAGAGTTTTACTTTGGGTATTATGGCTCAGTTAAAAAACTGGATGGCAGACCTCATTACCGAACTAGACTCCATGGGTGCTAGCTGCAGTACAAGACAATAACCAGACACAAGCCTTACCCCAAACAGTTTATTATCTATTATCAGACGGCAGGTGATAGAGGGAATGTGACAAGGCAAGTGACTACAGTAAGTCAGCCACAAAAGTGAGGTGGTTTCAGGTTTATTTGGCACTCTCTTCACCACCCCTGTGGCTGAGTCAGGAGCTGACTGGCCTTGGGAACAAAGTGAGTTTTGAGGAGAGGTTTGAAAGAGGGGAGTATGGAGATGACACAGAAGGATTATTTTGTGGTGAAGGCACCAGATTGGAATCAGGAGTGCTGGGTTCAATTCTTGGCACTGCCTCATACTTCCTGTGTGAACAGTGACACGTGGATAATAGCACCTCCCTACTTCACAGGGGAGTTGTGAGGATAAATACCATACATGATGGTGAGGTGCTCAGACACTACAGTGATGGAGGCCATATAAACTCTAGCTCCATAGTCAGGGAGGGGATGTTCCAGGCATAGGGAACTACCAGGAGCAGGAGTATGAAACTACGAGGATGGCTAGTCACGTGGCTTGAGTGCACCAGAGAAGAGGAGAGAGAGGCAGGTGGGAGCTAGACTGGGTAGGGCTTTGAAGAGGGCCCAAGGAGCTCTCATGTAAGGCAGAGGGCCAAGGGAAGCCAGTGGGATGAGACATGGTAAGGTTCCAAGTTGGGAAGAAGTCAGTCAGTTGCACCTTATCTACAGGTCTGATCCCTAAAAGCCTGAATGCTCCCCACAGGGGGCGAGATGTCAATGGGTGTCAGAGCTTGGTGTCAATGCAGCTGGTGGGACGAGGCCTCAGATCCACAGACCATGACCAATTAGAAAGGACTGTATAGGTGGAAAGTACAGAGAGACCAACAATATTCAGAAAAGCAGGAGTGTCTCAAAGAAGGTAAATGACAAATTAGTTACAGGTCACCAACAGCAAGGATCAGTTGTTGGATTCATTTGCTAGGGACTCAGAATGTTGGGATACTTCTCAGAAACACTCAAGAATAGACTAGATTAAAGATATAGGAGTTTAGTACAGAGGCCTATCCCAGACATGGGATTAACTAGGTATCCTAGGAGGTACTTCCTAAATCCACTATCTATAAGGAGTGGGATGAGAGCTTTATGGAACAGACATCTCACCCTTCACAATCCCGGTTCCCTCAGCAGTTCACACAGCATACAGCTGTCATAAAGTCTAATGACAAAGAACTTGGTTACAAATGGGAGACTCCAGACAGGCGTCCAAATCCTATCCTCCCCCCTTGCCCCGTTCCTGCACTCTTAGCACATTTAATGAAGAACCAGGTAAAATAGTTCAACCTCCTTGTACCAGGTGAGTTTCCCCAGTGTATCAATAGTCCAGAAAAAGCGTGAGCTATAAAAAACTTTGAGTAGATCTTGTGTAAAATCCCTAAATAGATCTCAAGTTTTGCTTTAGGGTGGAATAATGTTTTGCGCAACAGAAGAAAGAAAGGGAAACTGGCCTTGTCCAAGACCAATACCTAGAAGGGACAGCTGTACTTTACTTAGCAATAGTATTGCTTCGTTCTTCTGGTGCTATTTAGCAAATGGAAGAAAGGGATAGTTTAGATCAGGGGTAGGCAACCTATGGCACACATGCCAAAGGCGGCACATGAGCGGATTTTCAGTGGCACTCACACTGCCTGGCTCCTGGCTACTGGTACGGGGGGCTCTGCATTTTAATTTAATTTTAAATGAAGCTTCTTAAATATTTTAAAAACCTTATTTACTTTATATACAACAATATTTTTGTTATATTTTATAGACTTATAGAAAGATACCTTCTAATAATGTTAAAATCTATTACTGGCACGCGAAAGCTTAAATTAGAGTGAATAAATGAAGACTCCGCATACCACTTCTGAAAGGTTTCTGACCCCTGGTTTAGACTGTAAACTTTTTAGAGCAGGGAGTGTCTTTGCTCCTGTAGCTCTTCCTGATGGAAGTCAGAGAATTCACATCCTCCCATGTGCATCCCAATCGCTCCACAGTGATTTCTGCGCATCTTCTTTGGAACTTGCACTAAGGATTCTGGGACTCAATTGGACTCATTTAGTGCATCACCTGCTACATTTCAATGGACAGAATACAGGACAATTTTTTAAAAGGATAAGACACAGGTGGAGAAATCGACTGCTGCATCAGAAGCAGGACAGAGACTGGGAGTCTTGGAACATCAGAGAGACAAATAATTTGGAAGGGAGAGCTACAGACACGCATGCCTCCTTCACCGGCACAATTTACTGTTGCTCATTGCAATTTATGAATAGCTACTAATCAGAAGAACTCCTTGTGGCTATCAGAAAACGACTCTAAATACAGCATCTCTCTGGTGTCACAATCCCTTCCTCAGTGATTCTTCTATCAAATTTGCACCATTAGCAAGATTCTCCCCAAGTGCCACAGTTGCAAACGCTGCCTGATAGCTGAAAACAAAGCTGTGTTCTTTCTGCATCATCACCAACCGTCAACAATGATAAAGATCCCGGGATCAGGATTCAGCAGGCAATTTGGTGGATGATGTGCAAGGCACAATAGGATACAGACCGCCTCTCTGCAGTTAGGCTGGCTCTGCAGTCCACGCAGGAGTAAAAATACTTGCTTTTGCCAAGCAACTAAGCAGATATAGCTCAGAAAAAATCTAGGGCCCAATCCCATGCAGTGCTGGCAGTAGAACAACAAGATTAGCTCCCTCAGGAACAGACATGCATAGTAACAAGGCATTTTTCTATGGCTACTTTAAACAAAGCAAAACTCCCTAGACCAATTCCACTGTACTTGATGTACTGTGCTCACTCCACTGACAGGGAAGCCTGCTTTCCCCACAGAACCTTAAGATCAGCAAAGGCCTGATCCTGCAAACTTTCTGTGTGCAGAACTTCCACTGACCTCAGTGGGAGTCCTGAATACAGCAATCTTGCAGGATCAAGATTGATTTCTGAAAAATGCTAGAGTGAGAATCACCGACAATAGACCTAGAAGAATGGCCTTGTAGATAAGCAACTGGACTAGGACTTGGGAGATCTAGGTTAATTCCTGGCTCTGAGAGATGCTCCTTTGTGATAAGATCAATCTATACATACTTGAGATGCTCAACTGCTGTTGTAACTAAGGCCATAAAAGTACCTGTATAGATGAGAGCATAAGAGGAGCCATATTGGTCAGACCAATGATCCACCCAGCCCAGTATTCTGTCTTCCGACTGCAGCTGAGGCCAGATGCTTCCAAGGGAACGAACAGAACAAGGCAATTTATCAAATGACCAATCCTGTTGTCCAGTCCCAGCTTCTGGCTAGCACAGATGGATGGATAGATAGAAGAAACCTATTTGGCCCAGCCAATCCACCTCTACAAGACAATGGAGGATCCCTCCCTACAGTATCTCTTCTAGAGTTTTGTTCCATCTCTTGTAAAATTCCCAAGCTATGGGACTTCCACCACTTCCTCAGGAGACTATTTCACACTCTAACACATCTCCACTGAGCAACTCTGACATTCTCACCATACAGATGCTTGTGGCCTGTTACGCTCTCTGCTCCGACATTCATTTCCACGCTATCCTGGCACTGAACAGAGGATTGTTTCCATGACTTGTCAGTAACTAAAAGCTAACTTGCATTTACAGTTTTTTGGGGAAGTGTCTAATTCAACCCAACATTTACCACAAGCATCAGATTAATACTGTGGTTCACTTGTGCTTAGATCTAATGATATGAATGAAGAGCAAGTTCAAACCACATTCCAGAAACTTACAAATGTGTCTTTTCACATACACATATGCCCCATACTCTCATCACTCTAGAATTTTTTATAGGATCCTCTGAGCAAATATTTTCCTGCTTAGTTCTCTTAACTCAAACCTCAGCTGTAAGATAATTTTTTAGGAGGAGTAGACATGTAATTGTCAGTTGCTCAATATTCATTCATAACCAATGGCATACTTAGGAGACTCAGCATATACCAAAGGATAGAGCACTGGATGGGGACGCAATAGATCTGGGTTCTGTTCCCAGTTCTATCATGTAGCCTCCGTGCCTCTGTTGCCCCTTCCACCCTTTGTCTGTCTTGTATTTCAATAGCAGGTTATCGGGGAGGTACTGTCTGGTACTATGGTTTGTACAGCACCTGGCACAACTGGTGTCAGATCTTGGTTGGGACCTTTAGGTGTGACTTGAATATAAATAATAAATTAATAGTAATCATGTAGAACGGGGTGGGCAAACTTTTTGGCCTGAGGCCCGGAATTGCATCGAGGGCCTGGTAGGGAAGGCTGTGCCTCCCCAAACAGCCTGGCCCCACCCCCTATCTGACCCCACCCACTTCCTGCCCCCGACTGCCCCCCTCAGAATCTCCAACCCATTCAACACCCCCTGCTCCTTGTCCCCTGACCACCCCACCCCCAGAGACCCCCAACCCCTAACCACTACCCCTAGGACCTCATCCCCTATCTAAGCCCCCCTGCTCCGTGTCCCCTGACTGCTCCCTACAGAGACTTCCCTGCCCCAATCACTCCCCCAGGACCCCACCCCCATTTAAGCCTCCCTGCTCCTTGTCCTCTGAACGCCCCCTCCAAAGACCCACGCCCCTAATCACGCCCCTGGGACCCCACCCCCATCCAACCCCCGTGCTCCTTGTCCCCGGGCCACCTCCTCCCAAGACCCTCCTACCCACCACCACCACTCCCCGCCTCGACCCCTATCCACCCCACCATCCCCGACAGACCCCCCGGGACTCCCACACCCCATCCAACCTCGCCTGCTCCCAGACTGCCCCTGGGATTCCCCACCCATTATGCAACCCCCCCCAGCACCTCCCCGAGCACTGCCCGCATGTCATGTTGAGGCTCTGGGGGAGGGGAGGAATGCGGGGGTGGGGCTGGTAGCAGGCTCACCAGCTGGGAGCTCAGGGGGCCAGACAGGACCAGCCCACGGTCGTAGTTTGCCCACCCCGATGCAGAATCAATGATAAGACAACACTGATTCCTGCCTGCATTGCAGACAACACTGATTCCTGCCTGCATTGCAGACAACACGTTCCATTGCTTGGATGCATTGACACAACACGTGGAACTGATGTACCACAGTTTACTGTACTCCCATTGCGGGTGACCCAGTAAAAGACTCAGATCACGTTCCCCTCCTCATAGCCTGTGAAAGGCAGACCCACTTCCAAAAACAAAGCCCTCTCTAAGCACAGAAAGTGTGGAAGAGATCAGGCTAAGCCTTTTAAATCACTATCTCAAATTTCAAAACAACATGGAAGGAGAAAAGAGTTAACGTTCAAACGTTCTAGGACATGCTGGGCCTAGTTTTCAGAAAAAGCCACCGTGCCGGTACACGCCTTGTATTCTACCTCGCCACACCGAACTCCTCGAATGCAGGCTCCCACTCATTCGCCTCATTCTTCAAGTCCCTCCTCCTCAGGACAGCAGCCTGCCAGTCTTGATCCACCGCTCTACACAGGGCTACTACCTATACACAGAAACTAGGGTAACCAGACAGCAAATCTGAAAAATCGGGACACGGGGTGGGGCATAATAGGAGCCTATATCAGAAAAAGACCCAAAAATAGGGACTGTCCCTATAAAATCGGGACATCTGGTCACCCTAACAGAAACTCCCAAAGGGTAACCTGTTTACCTTCTTGGACTATCAGCTCCTTGGGAGGCAAGGAGCTTATCTCTTACATATTCGTACAGCAACATGCACACTGGCAGTGCCTCACAAACAGTCACACACATACCCCATGGAGACACTTGGGCACCAACACAAGAATCTGCACACTACCGGTATGTCTACATTCAAATAAGCTACCTGCCGCTGGCCTACGGCAACCTAGTCAGGCTTGGGCTGTAGAGCTCACGGGATCCCAGAACCCAGGCTGCAGCCTGACCCCCAATGTCTACACTGCAATTTTAGAGCCTCTCAGCCCGCGCCTGCTGACACGGGCCAGCTGGTGTTTTATTGCAGTGTAGACCCACTCAAAAGGACCCATTTTGTGCACGTAGGTAGGATTCCTTCACAAAATGTAGGTGGGCACTGGCCACCTTTGGAAACGCTGATCCCTGCCTTAGTGTGGGGGGAGGCGGGAAGAATGGCCGAGCCCTGCATTTCTGTGATTCTATGAAAACCAGCCTTATGATATGGGTCATCCTAATGCTTTTGTGGCTTCGCCACTAGAAAACAGAAATACTTTGTCCTTGGAGAGGAACGCTGGGTTTAAGACCCCTTGTTGGTGGCCTTGTGTTTATAGTGTGGGACTGCAAACCAGAAGACTTTAACAATGAACATTCCTGGCTTTGCCACAGACTCCCTGTGTGACCTTGAGCAAGTCACTTCATCTTTCTGAGTCCCAATTCCTTATGTGTTAAGTGTGGAATATCAAACTTCCTTCCTCCCACCCTTTGCCCACTGCCTTGTCTATCCAGACTGTAAGCTCTCTGGAGCATTGACTCTCACTATGCATATGTCTAGCACAATGAAGCCCCAGTCTCAGGTGAATGCCTCGAGGAGCTATTCTAATACCAATAAAATTTACAACATCTCCATAGCGTCTGCTGCCTGAAGATCTCAAAGCATTTTACAAGGGCTGCTGAATTTACAATTAAAACAAACATGGGGGTGTGGGATGCATCATCATTTCCATTTTACAGGGGAGAACCAAGGCAGCTTGAGAAATGACCTGCCCAAGGTCTCTCAAGCAGCCTGTAGCAGAGCCAGAAGCTCTTAATACTGAACAGCATGAGAGATGTTCTTTCCACTCCTAACTAATTCATATACTTAGGAGTAATGTGCTGGCTTTCAAATCTAATCCTTTAACTGGGTTGTGGAATCCTCCCACTTTAGCAAAATAGTTTCATATGCCAGTTCCAAGCCTATTATTCAAAAGGATTAGCTGACAGATCGAGGCACCAGTGCCATCTCAACTGTGTGCAAGCCTCTTCCTTCCCCCGTTTGGAGTCATCAGGCATTCTTGGGTGTCTCAGCTTAAGTAGAAGTATCAATTAAAGCGCCTGCTCACCTTTTCCAGGATGGCATATACAGAATTCTTCCAGTCAAAGTGTCAGTGCATCCTAGCCAAGCACTTACGTTAATGGGCTTAAATGCAAAATTTCATTAAATGCAGCTCTTTAGCTTTTCATCTCGAGAAGCCCATCTCGGAGATATGAAAGGAATACATTACAACAAATCACTTTCTCACCTTAACCCATTAGTCTCATTCCCCTCTCCTGTTCACATTACACTAAAATCACTGGCAGTTCTGCCGTTTTGTGAAAGGTTTGGGCGACAGACAGAAACCCCACCTATGTTTTGCAGCGGAGGGCACTAAAACACTCCTCTACAGCTGTTTGCCCTCACACTTTTGATGATTATTTACACTGTGGTAGCACACAGAGGCCCCAGTCACAAAGAAGGATCCCACTGTGCTAGGCGCTGTACAAACACGACACAAAGATGGTCTCTGCCCCAAAGGGCTCGCAATCAAAGAGCTCGCAATAAAAAAGAGAAAAGAGACAGAGACACACACCAGGAGCACAAGAAAGTTCTGAGACAACACTGGTCAGCATAAGCAGCATACTGGTCAGCTACAGAACACCAAAAATCCCGAGTACTTCAGGATTCAGTTAATCAGTAATTTTGTAGATTCCAAGACACCCTAGGTACCAGCTACACTACACAGATCAGCCATCGCTGCTGAGAGGAGAACAGGGGGCCACTTCAGGGGGGAGCACTCGGGGCCAGTGCACCAGCTGTCGGGGATCATGGCTGCTCCAGCCAGGGACCACTAGTGAGGCCAGCGGACTGCGGCTGCTCTGGCCGCCCTGGGGTTGCTGCTGGGGGCCACCAGAGCAGTGCCTGGCGTGGCTGTCCCCGCGGCTGCTGCAGCAGCGACTGGAGAGACTGTCCCGGGGGCCACCTGAGCAGCTGGCCCTGGAGCCAGTTGCTTGGGCGGTCCTGGGGTCAGCCACAGCGGCTCCTGCAGAAGTCATGGAGGTTGCAGAAAGTCACGGAATCTGTGACGTCCACGACCTCTGTGACAGACACGGAGCCCTAATGATGGTGTCCAGAGCGAATGGGGTCAGGATCCTCAGAGAGACCGAAGCTAGCCCTGAATTGGGCCAGGCACTGGAAGAGGGAATGGACACTTGGATGCCGTGCTGCACGTGAGGCAGGGGAGGAGGATCAGCACACATGCTCAAGGAAGAGCTAGCAGAGCAAGTCAGAGGGAACAGATTTTCCACAGCGGATGGGGAACTTTTCCACACGACCAGAACACGGCACCCCAACCGCCTTCAATGTTCCCAGCCAGGTTGTTCTCCTCTGCCATTCCGTCACAACGGAGGCTCTGTCTCACCTCTGCTGCGTTCGACGCAGTGGAAGAGGGGCACAATATCAACTCCAGCATTCAGCAACAGAAAGGGAGCAGGAGCCTGCTGGAATAAAAATAAACATTCCTGGATAGGTGCCACTGTTCAAGGGCTTGACAACAGGATGGCAATCTGCTGTAACAGCATGGTGCAACCAGACGGGGTGGAGGAATGAGTGAATAACAAACTAGGGCAATATCTGGTATGCAGGACCAGCAGCAGCCTTAACTACGGCTTTTCCCACTGGATTTTAGGAAAGGTAAGTGCTTGAGTCCTTCTTATGAGGATCCTCTTCTGACATTATCGTCTCTCTCTTATGTAGCTCTTCTCTTGTAACCAGAATTTGATAGATGAGTTGAGAGCAGAGAGCCTGTTATTTTACTAAACAGTAGTTTTGGATGATCAAATAGAAAGGGGTCGGGCATTTAGAAATAGGGAAAGGGGAATAACGCAACACTTTCCCTTGTCTGGGCTTGTTTTCAGTTCACCAAAAGAGACAGTACATTGCAGTCAATCTTAGGAACTGGGTAAGGCCCTCTGCATTGAGAGATCTGCCTCAAAGAACATTACAAATAAAAAAAAATAAGCAAAGGAAGTTGGTTCACTTGCCCGTAGAGTTAGATCATCGTCAGAAGTCTGATTCCTTCCAGGTGCTTCCTTCCAGGTAGACACATCAGTGGATAGGGCTGAGTTTATGTACTTGTCTGATTTCCCAGCATGATCATCCTGATCAGCCTCAATCAGCCTTGTGATCACTCTCCCCCTGCGTGATTAATGAAGGGGTAGTGCTGATCTAGAAGAGATGCCTAAAGAGACAGAGGCTAAGCGCCAGAGAGAAGCTAGCAAACAAGGGAAGTTGAGAAGGAGTTTATAAGAGGGAGTCGTAATATAATCACTATGGTTAGGAAGGGCCACACAACCAGTGGCAACACTACTCCTGTCTCGGTCACCTGTATTGGATCCAGACAAAGAACCTGACCCTGGATGCCTCTACCTAGATTTTGGTGTGGATTTGCAGACTGTGGCCTGCATTTCCCACTCTTAGAAAGCCAGGCTTGGGAGAGCAGATAGCAGGTTTAAAACAAACAGAAGGAAGAATTTTTTCACACAACGCGCAGTCAGCCTGGGGACTCCTTGCCAGAAGATGTTGTGAAGGCAAGACTGTAACAGGGTTAAAAAAAGAACAAAAAATTCATGGAGTACAAGTTCATCAATGGCTATTAGCCAGGATGGGCAGGGATGGTGTCCCTAGCCCATTTGCCTGAAGCTGGGAGTTGGCAGCAGGGGATGGATCACTTAATGATTACCTGTTCTGTTCATTCCCTCTGGGGCACCTGGCATTGGCCACAGTCTGAAGATAAGATACTGGGCTAGATGGACATTTGGTCCGACCTAGTATGTCCATTCTTATGACTGTCCAGTGTGAAATGTGCCTTCTGCTGGAATCTGGTGAGAGAGCTGCAGGAGGAGGTGGCTAGACTGAACAGCATCCATGCCCATGAGGAATTCCTTGAGAGTACTCATATAGAGACGTGCAAGGCTGAGGAAGCTATCCAGCTAGAGAGGACTGCTGTCACGCCACCAGGGGAGGAGGATATGGCTCTGTCACACAGGGAAGTCACTGGCTGCTGGTTACCACAGTGATGAAGAACAGTTGTGCTGCCCTGGCAACAAGCAATGAAGAATCACCCCCAAAGGTAGAATAGGAGAAGCACTGTACTCCCAAAGCTGGGAGGATTGCAGCCACCACTCCCAGGAGGAAACAGAGTAGTCGTGGTTGGTGACTCTATTCTGAGGGGGACCCATCTGTCACCCTGACATGGCATCCCTGGAGGCCTGTTGCGGGGGATTGTTGAAAATCATCTGTGTCTCGGACTACAGCCCCTATTACTCATCCACGTGAGCACTAATGATGCTGTGAGGTATAACCCTGAGCAGATCTGAAGTGACTACAAGGCTCTGGAAGTGAGATTGAGGGAGTTGGGGTGCAGGTGGTGTTCTCTTCGATCCTTCCTGTCAAGGGTCAGGACTCAGGTAGAGACAGAAGCTTCCTGGAGGTGAATGCCTGGCTGGGTGGTTGTGTTGCCAAGAGGGCTTCAGATTCCTTGACCACAGGATGCTGTTTTGGGAAGAAGGACTGCTAAGCAGAGATGGGGTCCACCTATCAAGGAAGGGGAAGAGCATATTTGAATATAGACTGGCTAACCTAGTGAGAAGGGCTTTAAACTAGGTTCGACAGGGGCAGGTGACCAAAGCCCAAAGGTAAGTTAAAAACATGGAGACCCGGGAGAAGGGTCAGAATCTGGGGGGAGCATGGGCTGTTGTAGCAGAGATAAGGGAAAGACAAGAGAGAACTGGGGTGGGGGGAGAGAGAATCAAATCAGTATCTTACATGTCTGTATATTAATGTGAGAAGTATGGGAAATAAGCAGGAAGAACTTGATAAGCTAGTTAATAAAGAACTATGAAATATACATAACTGGAATATTGGTATAGAAGGGTACAGCTTGTTCAGGAAAGACAGGCAGGGAAAAAAGGGAGGAGATATCGCCTTATATATTAAGGATGCATAAACTTGGACTGAGGTTGAGATGGAAATAGGAGACAGACTCGTTGAAAGTCTCTGGGCAAAGTGGGTAAATAAACTAAGGGTGATGTCATGGTAGAGGATCTACTACAGACCACCTAACCAGGAAGAAGGGATGGATGAGTCTTTTTTAAACATCTAACAAAATCATCCAAAGCACAGGACTTGGTGATGATGGGGGACTTCTACTACCCAGACATCTACTGGGAAAATAACACAGCAGGACACAGATTATCAAAGAAGTTCTTGGAATGTATTGGAGACAATTTTTTTTTGTCAGAAGGTGGAGAAAGCTACTAGGGGAGTGGCTGTTCTAGATTTCATTTTGACAAACAGGAAGGATCCGGTTGAGAATCGGAACGCGTAAAGCAGCTAAGGTGAATGTGATTATGAAATTATAGGGGCAGGAAGTGGTAGATGTGGTATATCTTGACGTTAGTAAGGCTTTTTATATTGTCTTGCCTGACCTCATAAACAAACTAGGGAAATACAACTTAGATGGAGCTTCTATAAGCTGGGTATATAACTGGTTGGAAAACCATTCCCAGAAAGTAGTTACACTGGTCTACAATTTTTTAGAAGTCGTCTGCTTCAGAGATAAAATGTGATATTTATTATGTATTTTGATGTGCTGAATTCAAATATGACAATTAAAACAACTGATTGGCTACTGTTTCTAAGATATTTAAGTTTTTACATTTTATGTCTATGTATATTGTGTAGATAGTAGAGTTTTAATCATAAATTGTAAACCTAGGTCTTTTCATGTGTTTATGGTTGCTTTACATGATAATATTTCACCTGTCTTGTTTATGTAACACTTTAAAAATCAGCAAAAGGGTTCTATAAATAAAATGTATTATGAAACAAAAGGCAAAAAACTATTATGTACATAGTTTAGTCCTATTCAGTGTCTACTCGGCGCTTCTTGGCTTGTCTCTTGTATTCATTAAATGGAGCATCTCTTGTCACGGTCTTCGATGAATCAATGAAGAGTCTCTACTCATCTGGATCGTGAATGAAGTTGAGGGCTGCCATCACACCATCGATGTTGTTGCAGGCTACAAGATCACCTTCCATGAAGAAGAATGGGACAAGATCCTTTGGACGGTCACGGAACATGGAAACCCTAACATCACCTGCCAGGAGATTCCACTGCTGTAGTCTGGAGCCCAACAGCTCTGCCTTACTCTTGGGTAGTTCCAAATCCCTGACAAGGTCATTCAGTTCAGCTTGTGTTGTGAGGTGTGGTTCAGAGGAGGAGGATGGGAGAAAATGTGGGTCCTGTGACATTGATGGTTCAGGACCAGAAGTTTCATCCTCTTCCTCGTCTGACTCAAGTGAGAACGATTCTGGTGCATCAGGAACCGGCAGTCCTTCTCCATGGGGTATTGGGCGTATAGCTGATGGAATGTTTGGATAATGCACAGTCTACTTTTTCTTCTTTGACACGCATTTCCCAACTGGAGGCACCATGCAGAAATAACAATTGCTGGTATGATCTGTTGGCTCTCTCCAAATCATTGGCACTGCAAAAGGCATAGATTTCCTTTTCCTGTTCAACCACTGGCGAAGATGTGTTGCACAAGTGTTGCAGCATACGTGTGGGGCCCACCTCTTGTCCTGATCTCCAATTTTGCAGCCAAAATAAAGGTGATAGGCTTTCTTAACCATAGTGGTTATACTGCGCTTTTGTGATGCAAAAGTCACTTCACCACAAACATAGCAGAAGTTACCTGCACTGTTCACACAAGTACGAGGCATCTCTGCTCACTTTGGCTAAACAGAAATGTGTCCCTTTGCAAAATCAAACACTGACAAATAAGAGAGCACGACACTGTATGATTTCTAGAGCTGATATAGGGCAATTTGTTCAGCAGAGTGATGTAAGCTTCGTTATGATTGCGTCATCCATGACTTCTAGGAATAACATGATGCAATTCATATCACGTATGGCGCAATACCCGCTTCAGATTGCATCATTCATTGTTTTGCCTAAAAAGCAAGTACTGTCCAAACTCAGTCTTAGATTTATTCATAGATCCAGTCAAAGATGTATTTTAGTCATTTCTGGTTTAAATTGAGATCCCTTCCCTTTATAACTCACTTATCCTCTGCCATTCCCATGTCAAGGGTCGTATATACTGACCCAATAGCATATCTTGAAAACTAGAGCCAATCAACAATTTTAAGCATCATTTTCGTTCTCAGTGACCCAGAATTAGTAAAGTTTGACCATATTTATTTCAGAAGCATTTTGGCTGTAGAGCAGTGTTATGAATGGTTCCAATCAAGCTAGAAGGGCATAGCAAATGGGGGATAGGATTAAAATTCCAAATGATCTGTACAAACTGGAAAACTGATCTGAAGTAAACAGGATTAAATTCAATATGGAAAAATGCTAAGTACTCCACTTAGGAAGGAGCAATCAGTTGCACACATACAAAATGGGAAATGACTGCCTAGGTAGGAGTACTGCGGAAAGGCATCTGGAGGTTATAGTGGATCACAAGTTAAACAGCAGTCAACAGTGTACAACTATTCTCCTCCCCGCCCCAAAAAAAAACCCCAAACCTAAACAAAAAAACCCCCACATCATTCTGGGATGTATTAGTAGGCATGTTGTAAGCAAGACATGAGCAGTAATTTGCTCTACTCCACGTTGACTAGGCCTCAACTGGAGTATTGTGTCCAGTTCTGGGTGCCATATTTCAGGAAGGATGTGGACAAACTGGAGAAAGCCCAGAGAAGAGAAACAAAAACAATTAAAGGAGTAGAAAACATGACCTAGGAGGGAAGATTGAAAAAACTGGATTTGTTTAGTCTGGAGAAGAGATGATTGAGAGAGGACATGATAACAGTTTTCAAGTACATAAAAGGCTGTTACAAGGAGGAGGGAGAAAAATTGTTCTTCTTAACCTCTGAGGCTAGGACTAGAAGCAATGGGCTTAAATTGCTGCAAGGGTGGTTTAGGTTGGACATTAGGAAAAGCTCCCTGTCAGGATAATTAAGCACTGGAATAAACCTCCTAGGGAGGTTGTAGAATCTCCATCACTGGAGATTTTTAAGAGCCGGTTAGACAAACATTTGTCAGGGATGGTCTAGACTCTAGATAATACTTAGTCCTGCCATGAGTGCAGGGGACTGGATTAGACGACCTCTCAAGATCCCTTCCAGTTCCATGATTCTATGACTTGCCCTCAGTCAGGACTTCAACATAGCTGACAGGAAGGACTGCAATTCTAAGCAAACCTACCCCCTCACTGTCACAGAGACTTGCCCCGAGTCTTTCTCGACAGGAGAATTCCAGCCCCGGCTACTAATGGAAATATAGCCTGGGGTCCTAAGGACAAGATCAATGACATGGGTTTTGTTAAACTCTATACTGCTACCTGAGACCAGTCCCATGGTTATTTTTAAAAGGCACACCTAGAAAGGGGAATTACTCGTCCTGGGGGGCTCTCCTCACATGCCACTCTGTTACAGTAATCCAGCTGGTGATCCAGGCACAAATTGGGTTGTTCACATTTAACACTGCAAACAATCATCACAGCCACCAACATTAGGGCTATTTTCACACACTTTCATCTCATGGATTTGACTCTCTTCTTTCTCTTTTGTCTCTGTTCTCTGTCTTCATCTGCCAGACTGGGTTTCTATACGGCTCCTATTCCCAATGCATGCAAGTGCCTCCTCTTTTTTAATCTCTTGAGCGCTCTCCATTCTCTTTTGGTCTTTTCATCTGTTTTTTCTTCTTTTGCTCTCTATGGGATCATCATCGGTATTTTACACATCCAAGGGCTATAGAGAAACTGACTAGGACCCTGTCTTTCCTGAATAGGACTAAGTTTGTCTCCCTCTGCATCAAGGGCTTTGCACATGGAGTCATCGGCAGAGAGAAAGTCAGACATCTTACAATTGAAAAGGGAAAGTTTTCTATGAAAGTAGAAATATGCATAGTAAATATTGCTGCATATTCTCATGGGAGCAGTACCACAGGTCTGCACAGAGGCCAAGTAAAGATAGTCGGCTAGCAACAAACACGGTGGGAGACCAGGAAGCACGCTCAGCAGTCAGCAGGGGATGTATTACCACCCCGAGCGCAGCACAAGACAACCAGGGAACAGGCATCTAAAAGGGCTTACTGAAGAATAGTGTTTTACTACTGCTTTAGATGTCAAATGTAGCAAAACAATACAAGAAAAGTTAATCAGATTCTGAACAATTTCTTGAAAATGACTTTTGCTCCTTTGCAATGACTGAAATGCCGCAAACTTTGCAAAACATTTTCAGCTCCATCACAAAATGTATGTAGGGGAGAAAGTCAATTTGCCCATATTCTCTCTCCTTCCTCTTTATTACTGCTATCACAGTAATGCCCAGAATCTTACTGTACTAAGCTCAGTACAAACTTATAGCTAGGTAGAGCAAATACACATCTGGATTCAAAGAAGGCAGAGAGGCAATGATATTTGAGCAGGAAAATGGCAGAACACCAGGAGGACAGAGAGTTAGTTTGTAGTGGAAGAAGTCTGTCATGATCATGGAACTCCCTCCAGAGAAACTCAATGACCTGGGAGTAGAGACGGAGCAAGCAGATGTTGGGCATAGATGGGTTTGATGTTGCGGGGAAATGGGGACGTAAGAGTGCTGGAGAACCTGGAGAGGGAGTCAACAAGCAAGCTAATGCATGAGAAGCTAGAAGCAGGTGATCTGAGAGTGACTGAGAAGTGGAGGAAGCATGGTCCAACAGTTAGGGCGCTAACCTGGGTCTCGGGAGATCTGACTTCGATTCCTGTTTCTGCCACAGACGCCCTAACCTTGGGCAAGTCACATAAGATATGGTGTCTACGCTGCAATCAAGAGGTATGGCTGCAACTCGGACAGTCATATCCATGCTAGCCTTTATCTAACTCAAAATAGCAGTGAAGACACTGAGGCACAGACCCTGTTGATAGTCGCACAAGTACACATGCAAGCACCCAGTCAAACTTGTATGGCCTGTACTGCTGTATCTTTGCTGCTATTTAGCTAGGTTAAGGCTAGAGTGGGTACGTCTATCCCAGCTGCAATCAAATCTTCAACTGCATTATACACATCCTCTTAGTCTCTCTGTATCTTAGCTCCCCATTTGTGACATGGGGATGGTAATAGAGCTGGTTGAAATTATTTGTCCAAAACATTTTTTCAATGAAATGTTTTTTGTCAAAACAAATTTCTGCACGAAGGATTCATTTTCAACAACATTTCCAAGTGGTTATTTTGACAAAAGAAAACCGAAAATTTTCAAATTGCAGCTACATTTTTTTTGTTTTCTAGTTGCTGAAAACTGACAAATGTTTGGTTTTCAGTCTTTCACTGAAAACTCTAAAACTTCTATGTGGAAATCTCAATTTCTTCACAAAGTTTTGTGGGAACAAAAAAAGTGTCTTGTTTAGGTAACAGTACTTCCTGCCCCCACCCCCACGGGGTCTGTGAGAATAAATACAGAAAGGACTGTACTGTAATAGTACAGCAATGGGGGTCAAGACAGACAGACGCATAACAGAGCTCATGGGACTGGAAGCCTCAGAAAGATCATATGGAGAGAACAGGGTTAAGGAAGAGAACACATGGGCATGAGACACAGTCCCTTCCTGAGTTCCCTTTGAAGTCCGTTCTACATGGACTCCTACGAAAGGCTGTACTAACCCAGCACAATACAGCTCCTAGATGATCTTTCTACTTTTGAAGCAACTGGGGAGGTGACGTGACAGAATATATATCTGCAGTTTCCTTAATGCGGAGATTTGATTTTTAGTTAATTAAAATGAGATGTAATAGACTCTGGTGCGCCCATCGATCGAAAGCTTGACAGAAAGCCATGCCATTAATTAGTCCCCAACACAGTATTCATTAATCCAGTAAATCCAACAAGAAAGAACAACCAGCATAAAAATAAACCATCCGAGAGACGGTTTTCTGCCTGCACCGACGAGAGCAGTTCTCATAAAATGGTTTAAATGGCAGCGAGATGAAATACTGACAACTGCAAGCAGCCTCAGGGAGCAGCTTGTCAATGTAAAAGGCAGCTTGAGACTTTAAATGACACTGGAATACATGAGATTAATATGGGGAAAGGGGTGGGGTGGGAGGAATGTTTTACCTCTATAGTTCAGGTGCCATCCAGCCACCAGAAGGGAACATCCAGGGAGGAGAGGTTCCAGTTGCTTAAGGAAGGAACGGACCAACTGCCTTTCATGAGCCACTGCTCAAAACATGGTGCTGATTGCCCATTTCCCCTTCTGAACTGTCTACGTTCAGCCTCCTCCCAGCTGTTCAAATGGGAGAACAAATGGCTCCTCACTCACCACGGACTGGTAGGAATGGGAGGAGCCAGAGTAGTAAACTGTGTATGAAGGCAGTAAGAGCGCATGGCCAGCTTGTGAAAGACATCAGGTGATGGGAGATGGTAGAGGACCTGGGTCCTTTCCTAAGTCTGGGCTTTGGGACAAGAGATATGGTGGAGAGCCCCACTTTAAGAGTTGGACTCAGAAAGCCATTTGCAGTGAATAATAAGTAAGTTCAATAAAGTTATGTACAGTGCTCCATACTCTTTATGTTCTAGTTCATGGAGTTCCTTATACTAATTACGTATGTATACATACATATCTCCTTTACGTCACCCTGTAAAAAGCCCAGGAAATGAAACAATCTGTACTGCTCTCTTCACTGTGGTTGGAATTTCAATTAGTAGGAATTCCAGCCAATAACCTTTAGCTAAGAGCAAGGACGCTAAGGAAGCCTTGGAGATTCAGACATCCCCGCAGGACCTTTTCAGTGACTTTCCTTTTTGCTTAACTAGGTAACCTTCTCTTTATCTAACCCACATTTGTTCATCTCCTGATTACAGGACCCGGTCCAACTCCCAAATAAAGTCAAACAAAAGACTCCCACTGACTTCAGCTGGGAGCCGGGAACAAAGGATAAGGAAGACTGTCCTACCTGGCCTGCAGAGCACTTCTCTCCAGATCACAGAACTGCCATTTAGTTCATGTGACTGACATTCTGGGTTAGAATAGGTGGGGATGCTGTAAGTCACGACTAAGATTTGCTGGCAGAACTGTTTGTGCAAAGAAGCACCTGCCTACACACCACAGCACCCAGATATTCCAGTGACAGGGTACTAGAAACAGGCAGCACAGAAAAGCACTGCTCTGTTATCACTCCTTCGCCTTCTGAGTACTAAATTCTCATAAAATATTACATAGAAGTGAACAACTCCAAGGCTGAGGATTTTTTGATCTTTTACTCCAGGAGGTGGGTAGCAATTTGATCTATGAATTAAAACTATAGACAGAAAGCTTACGATATATGAGGCACAGAATTGGAAATACCAGTGCAAGATACACAGGGTGAGATCCTTTGCCGTTGTAAATTGATAGAACTACACTGACGTTAATGAAACTAAACCGAGTTTACATCACCTGAGGATGTGGCTCATCTTTTCCAAGCCTTTCAGCATTTCTGATTAACAGTTTGCAGTACTGCCAACACGAAGCATTCAGAAATCATGAGTCAGGCCCCCCAAAAATAATGAGATTGGCTTCAACATTATGAAATTTTAAAAATAGAGCATTTTTTGGGGAGGGGGTATTTGACTCCTGGTTTTTAAGCTGGTAGAGGTCACATTTTTCCAAGTTTTCTCCATACTCATGAAGGCAATACATCTTTTGTTTTTAAATGAAGTGTGGGATCCTCAAGTAATCACATGACTTCAGCTACTGAGGTTTTCAGACAACCACCATGCATCACAAGGCTTGGCACTCACTTCTAATTTTCTACCTTTTATTACATGAAAACTGTCACGGGGGACCCCCTTTATGAGGGTGGGGCTCGGCTACATCTATGCCCAACTTAGCTCATCATTCTGGGTGCAGGAAATCAGTGACAAAAGATCAGGTGACTAAGATCAGGCCTTCTGAGAACATAACAACAACTAGTAGTTCCGGGGGAGGCCAGGCAGACTCCAGGGACAGCAGACCTGGGAATCAGTGCTCTGCCAAGAGCAGCAGACAGTCAGGAGGTGTGAGAGCCTAGAAAGAGGCCAGAGAAGCAGCCAGGGACATTTGGATTACAGGATGTAGACAGCTCAGTTGTTTTGGGTTCCCCAGGGTCAGTAACCTAGAGTAAAGAGTGTGCATGGAGAGGGGATGCTGCAAACCCTGTGCTAAGGGGGAAGACGGACAGACTGTTGGTTACCCCAGAGGTAGTGTAATGGTTTTGGACTCACTCAGAGGACTCAGTCACTGCAGTGATCTGAGAGCTTTGGGAGTCAGCAAACAACTCAAACTAAGGGGAAACTGAAGCAGAGGCAGAGCCCAATGCTGAGCACAGAGGGTACTTGCTACATGCTGGGTAACTGGCCCTGAAACCAAAGGGAGCTAGGAAACAATTGGCTTTGCAGACTTGCTCCCAGCTAGGAGAGCACTTTCTATATTCCCAGTGTCCCATCCAGGTTCTTCCCTGGTTACTGTGTGTAGGAATTACACAAGTTGTGTAATGTTGTCTAGGATTGCTATTTACAGGCAGCCTCACAGCTGTCGATCCCTGTCGACTGCAGCTTGCGAACAGACAGTGGTGCAAGTAGGGCGGTATGGTATGGCACACCAGACCCATAAGCTATTTATAGCTGGCACGGCATATCGGAAAGACACAGGGGGAACTGGGCGGTCCCACGCCGGCAGCTCCTCCGGCACAGCTGTACTGCCCCCAGCCCTTCCACGCAGCTGCGTGCCTGTGTCTCCTGTCTGGGGGCTGTACAGCAGCCCCGCCGGAGGACAGGGCTGGGGACAGTACAACCACGCTGGAGGAGCTGCCAGCATGGGGCCCGCCTGGTGGTCCCACGTTATGCTCCCTTCGCTGCTGCCCTTCCCAAGAGGGCTTGTGGTTCAGAGCTCTCCTGGGAACTGCAGTGATGACAGGAGCATAACTCCACTGTATTGCCCCTAGCCTTGTTCCCAGCCCTGTCCTCCGGCCGGGGCTGGTGTACAGACCCGGACAGGACTCAGGAGACAAAGTTGCATGGAAAGGCTGGGGGGGTCGGACTGGGGGCGGTACAGCCGCGCCAGAGGTGCTGCCGGCGTGGGGCCTGGTTGCCAGAATATCTCTGAAATAATAGTCTCTGCTGTCAGCGGGAGCTGGTTTGAAGCTCTTCTGCTGGCGATTCCCAGAACAGGTGTGACTGCAAACGGCTATTGTTCCACATAGCAACTCCTCCTCTTCTCTTAGCAGCTGTGCTGTGTCCATCCACTGAAAGCATTTCCCCCTCCCACCAGGTAATGTGGGATGGACCATGGGAAGAGAAGGGGCAGAGCACGGGTCTCAGACTGGGGGTGGGGTCACATGTGGGGGGTGTCACATGCCTCATCACCTTTAGCTGGTGCAGCATACTGGTAAGAAATGAATTCCACTTGCACCACTGCAAACAGGGTCTGTTCTTACAACCCCCTAGTACCATGCACAATGCTAATTACAGTGAGAAAGCCCCCAGAAGGCAATGGGATTACTCATGATAGTAAGCATTACTCTCAGTGGTGTTTGCTCTACTTACAATGGTGAGGCCTCAGCTGGAGCACTGTGTCCTATTTTTAGCACCATGCTTTAGGAAAGATGTGGATAAACTGGAGAGTGTCCAGAGGAGAGCAACAAAAATGATCAAATGTTTAGAAAACCTGGCCTATGATGAAAGGCTAAAAAAAAGGCATGTTTAGTCTTGAGAAAAGAGAACTGAGGGCGAACCTGATAAGTATTCAAATCTGTTAAGGGCTGTCAAAAAGAAGATGGTGATCGATTGATCTCCACATTCCACTGAAGGTAGGACAAGTAATGGGCTTAACCTGCAGCAAGGGAGAGTTAGATTAGAAATTAGGAAAAATAGTTAGGCTCCAGAACAGCCTATTCCATCACAGGCTGTTTTTAGGAACCGGCTGGACAAACACCTGTCAAGGATGGTCCAGGTTTACTTGGTCCTGCCTCAGTCCAGGGGGTTGGACTTGATGACCGCTTGAGGCCATTTCCAGCCCGACATTTCTATGATTCTATGAGACCTACCTGTCACTCACCACTCTGACGACCAATTGAAAATACTCCCTTCCTTTTTGGTTTGTATAGAGCAGTTAGGATTTTCAGTGTGTTGAGTCAAAAACCAATCAAAGTAAAGAGAGTAGCACAAAATACTGCCACTATAGAAAGATTTTCCTTTTGGTTTTTTGTCTCCATCATCCTCTAGAGAGTATCCAAACATTAATACTGCCTAGATGCCTTATTAAGTTAAAAAGACTGGTTCTATGAACTATATCTGGAAAAATTATGTCTTATTGAATGAATACAAAACTAATGAGGGCTGAATACTGCGCTGAGAATAGGAGTAAGGAGATATGCCTTTTCTAGTCAACTCTGTGAGATCAATCATTGCAAAATGCATCCTACTACAGTACTTGCAAAGGAACAACCCATTATTTTATCTCATTTTAATTTCTTTTAAAAATGGAAGGTTGAATGGCTAAATCCACACACATTAAGAAAAGATAATGTGTTTCCACAGACAGTCTTAATTGAGCCCTAAATAAACTTCACTCTCCCCTTTGGCAAACAGATTAAAATATAGACTAGACTCTATAAATTATTTGATCACATATAATTTTTCAAGAAATTATATCAGCATACATTATTTCTACAATTTTATGCACATGTACAGCATCTTGAAGTTCTGTGTATTACCCTTTACATGCGAGTCCATAAAAGTTACTGGCATGAAAAGGTTATTTAAGTTAGCCATCAACTTAGCTTCACTTAAGTTGCAAAGATATTCTTAAAAATAAATCCCAAGTGTAAAGAGAACTAACAAAGGATGTCTGCCTGAGTCTGGAGACAGCACAAAACTATAGTTCTCAGAGAGGTGTGAACTGCCTTTTATTCATTCAGCTACATGAAACCAACTTTACCGATGCCAGTGTCTATCCAACTCTGTTTCTTTCACATGAACCTCACTCATTTCTGTGAGCTCAGTTGGAAGTGTAAACTTGCCAGCAGGTGGCTATGAAAGAGATCATCCACTCCTACCTTCTCCAGAAAGAAACTGCCCCATATAGGACCGACTGTGCCCAGATGCTGTGTGGACAAACAAGAGGTGAAAGATATATACACATACACACTTACATACGTGTAGCTGCCAGTACATAATTGCATCTCTGAGCCAAGAGAAACCCACAGGGGGCAGGGAGCATCACAAGATTTTAGAATTCTTTGGAGCAGGGACTGTCTTCTCTTCATACATGTGTATAAAGCCTACACAACAGGACCCTGATCCCCAAATGAGACTTGTGGGCACAACTGTAATACAAAGCGACCAACAACAAATGAAATGGCACAGCACCCCTATCCCCCACCTCTGGCATCAACCCATGGGGCTGCACCACTGAAGGTGAGCTCTCTTACTGTGCATTCCAGGGAGAACTGGAAGGAATTCTGCTCTACAAGGCACAAACTCTCCTACAGCACCTCCCTAGATGTGGGCCAGTGCCTATGAGGCAGTACACCAGAGACTGTTGGCTCCTCAGAGCAGGGATCTTTCATTCCATACTCGTCTGTCAAGCGCCATGAGCACTTAGAAACACATTTTACCAGGAACATGTCAGTGGTGTGTTTCATTTTGCTGTGCATGAACAGTCTGCCTGGAGTGCAAACTTACCTCTCTTCGGGCAGCCTGGTTTATCAACAAGATCAAGTCCAGCTTCAACCTTCTCCCCAGGTTTGGCTGTTCCTTGGATTCCTTTATTGGGACAGCTCAACCCACATCCTAGACCCTCCATCTCCAGCTAGCCACTCTCACTGCCCTGTATACAAGGGAGTAACAAGTCTCCTCTCTCAGTGAGTCAGCAGAACCCACTTGGCCCTTTCCCAACAGGATCAACACTTGCTAACTGGATGGGGTTACTGCCAGTCAGTTACAGTAACCCTAACAGACACAGCCTTTTGCATCCAGATCAAAGTAACTGTTATTCATTGCTGGAGAAAAACAACTCATTTTTAAACCCCTGTTGTTCTACATCAGCTATTATTTCAAAAATGAGATACATTAAGAACTATTCCCAGTTCTCATAAGAAATGGTTCATGTAGCCTATATATGTAATTCACCATTTTAGTCTGGCAATTGTACAAAACCCAGTACAATCTATTAACCAAAGGAACCATGAGCCCAATCCTCAGTGTTCAGTGGTGCTGTTTATTATAATGTAGATATAATGATTTAAAAGGTAGTTAGCAGAGACTGGCAGTTAAATTAATTAACTGAAAATATGTCCTGGGGGGTGCACTGACATACTAAATAGCAAGAGAAATGATGACAAATATCATTTAAAATACTTCAGGACTCAGTCTTTTTCCACAAGGCTGGTGGATATCTAGGTGCCACAAAATGCAGCATGATGACATAGGAACTCAGAGAAAGAAGTCATCACTGTGCTGAACAGCATCCTAAAAAGCTCTTGCTCTGCACTGTCAAATGCTGCCATATTCCACCCCAGAGTTAGCTGCATTTCATTATTGGATGATGTGATTCTTATCTACCCTATACTTAACTCACAAGGGTGTTTTGAGGATTAAAGGCTAGTTCAGCCAAAAACTCTACTGAAAGTGAAAAGAAAAGCAACAGTGATCCCCTCTGGTCAATTAAAGAACTGTGTCTAGCGTAGAGAAATTTACTGCTATGCATCGTATAGATGCCCCCCTCCCCCCCATGCCTGTCACACACTTGCTGCTCACATACAGAAAGGTACAGTACACTGGCATTCCACTACTGTGTGCAATGACTAGCTTTAAATAAGGCTAAACCACTGTGTGGTCCTTTAGGTGCCAGTACCAGCGTGATGCCAGAATGAATGGAGATCATTGGCACAATAGCTCCATGGAGCATACAGTCTTGACACTCTAAAGTGCATCAGTCACTGCCAAAGCGGCCTGCCTTCCTTGCCTTCTGCTCTCCTCAGAATTGGGGTCAAGTCTGCCAGAAACCAGTTGCATGCTATTTGTCCAATGATCATCTTCTTGTGACTTCTAGTGACATAACCCCACTGTGGTTCCCCTGATGTGGGCCCCAACAAGGCTTTTTGAAATCCCCCACAAGTCACTATGCAGGATACTGGGTCAGGAGATGTAGAACAGGTACCAGAGAACAGTAAAGCCCTAGCTAAGTGGACACAAGGCAAAAGTGCATCTGAAACAACATGGGCTTAGTGCACATGCTGGACCTTCTAGGCTTGCATTGGTTCTGTTCCAGTGGTACAATTCTCTAGGGTCAACAGAGCCTAAAGGATTCACCAAGGGCAAGTCATGCCTGACTAACCTAACTGCCTTCTATGACGAGATAACTGGCTCTGTGGATGAGGGGAAAGCAGTGGACATGTTATTCCTTGACTTTAGCTAAGCTTTTGATACAGTCTCTCTTGCCAGCAAGTTAAAGAATAATGGGCTGGATGAATGGACTATAAGGTGGATAGAAAACTAGCTAGATCGTCGGGCTCAATGGGTAGTTTGATCAATAGATCCATGTCTAGTTGGCAGCTGGTATCAAGTGGAGTGCCTCAAGGGTCGGTCCTGGGGCCGGTTTTGTTCAATATCTTCATTAATGAGCTGGAGGATGGCGTAGATTGCACCCTCAGCAAGTTTGCAGATGACACTAAAATGGGAAGAGTGGTTGATACACTAGAGGGTAGGATAGGATACAGAGGGACCTACACAAATTAGAGGATTGGGCCAAAAGAAATCTGATGAGGTTCAACAAGGACAAGTGCAGAGTCTTGCACTTAGGACGAAGGAATCCCATGCCCTGCTACAGACTAGGGACCGAATGGCTAGGCAGCAGTTCTGAAGAAAAGGACGTAGGGGTTACAGTGGATGAGAAGCTGGATACGAGTCAACAGTGTGTCCTTGTTGCCAAGAAGGCTAATGGCATTTTGGGTTGTATAAGTAGGGGTATTTCCAGCAGATCAAGGGACTTGATCATTCCCCTCTATTTAGCATTGGTGAGACCTCATCTGGAGTATTGTGTCCAGTTTTGGGCCCCACACTACAAGAAGGATGTGGATAAATTGGAAAGAGTCCAGCAGAGTGCAACAAAAATAATTAGGGGGCTGGAGCACATGACTTATGAGGAGAGGCTGAAGGAACTGGGATTGCTCAGTCTATAGAAGAGAATGAGGGGGGATTTGATAGCTGCTTTCAACTACCTGAAAGGGGGTTCCAAAGAGGATGGCTCTAGACTGTTCTCAGTGGTACCAGGTGACAGAACAAGGAGTAATGGTCTCAAGTTGCAGACTGGGAGGTTTAGGTTGGACATTAGGAAAAACTCTTTCACTAGGAGGGTGGTGAAGCACTGGAATGGGTTACCTAGGGAGATGCTTTGAACAGAGGGTTGGACTAGATGGCCTCCTGAGGCCCCTTCCAACCCTGATATTCTATGATTTATATGATTCTAAAGGAAGTTCTGGTCATCCCTCAGCAGGACCAGGTGGTGGTGAGAAAGGAATCTTGAGAGGGGATTCTTTTCATTCTCCTTTCTCCACACTCCCAGAAAAATAAAGGCACTGACTCAAGTACAGGAAATATTGCCCAGCATAGCATAAGGCAAAAGTAGTACATAAGAACATAAGAATGTCCCTCCTGGGTTAGACCAAAGGTCCATCTAGGCCAGTATCCTGTCTTCTGACATTGGTCAATGCCAGGTATCCCAGAGGGTATGAACAGAACAGGTAACCATCAAGTGATGATTCTGGCAAACAAAGACTAGGGACTCCATCCCTGCCCATCCTGGCTAATAGCCATTGATGGACCTATCCTCCATGAATTTATCTAATTCTTTTTTGAACCCTGGCATGGTTTTTGGTTATGGTAGTAGTAGTAATTCTCATTTCTTTAGGTGGTTATAACTCTCCTATGTGTTGCACATGCAGGGCCAGATTTACACCTTACGCACCCCAAGCCACAGCATCTTCAGTGCCCTCCCTGCCTACAGCTGACCTTCATATTGCACATCATTTCAGAAAGGTAACGTGTTCCTAGAACGCTGGTGCCCCTAGGCACGTGCCTACTGTGCTTAATTGGAAATCCGGCCCTGTACACATGCATGTTACATCCCATAGGATCCCTTCATTACCGTTTTTGGATAGTGAGTAGTTGCAATGTAGGCTGGTCTACTTCACGGAGTAATCATCCCTGCTCACATGAGCCTCACGTTTGACTGACCCCCCTGATCAGTAATACCTGATAAGGATCCCCACTCTGGGTAATCTTGGTGTTTACTCGATGGACCCAGAGGATGAAGGCCGAGTTCCCCATTTAGGGAAGAAGCAGCCCTAAACGACCCCAACTTCCCAGAAGCCCAAATCAGAACTTAGAGGTGTGAGCCCTATCAACACATGGAATGTATTAACACCAAACAGCACCGTTTACAAGACAACTCGTCTAAGAACTCACCAATTACAAGACTGTGCTCACTGACATTGCAGAGAACTGTCTAGCACAAAGCACTCAAATTACTGAGGAAGACACAACCTTCCTCCACTCAGATGGTCCACACCAAACTCAGTGTGTGGTACTTCTTATTCAACCACCTGCCGCACAGGCTTTAACCACATGGAAGGCCGTCTCTCCATGCTTACACTCTACTAAGCTCCAATATCGTCAGACACTTATCTGTCACTGGGGCCTGTGCTCCAACAGAAGACTCATCGCCCGAAGAAAAGGACAGAATTGACCATCAGCTAGAACAGGGGTGGGCAAACTACAGCCCGCGGGCCAGATCTGGCCCGCGGGCTCCTCCCAACCAGCCCCCGAGGTCCGGCTGGGGAGGCTGCTCTGGCCTCTCTCCCGCTGTCTCCCTCCCTCGCAGCCTCAGCTCTCAGGGGTGGGGCTGTGCGACCGCGTGTTTGGCTCCAGGCCAGACAACGTGGTGCGCTCCAGAGGATCAGCGCCGTGCGTCTGGCTGCGGGCCAGACACGCTATTCTTAGTGGTGGCGGGGTACACGGGCTGTGCTGGAGCCTGGCCTGGGGTTGGATAAGGGGCAGAGAGTCTTGGGGGGCAGTGAATGGGGAGTTGGATGGCGCGTGGGAGTCCCAGGGGGCCTGTCAGGGGGCGGGGGTGTGGCTAGGGGTCAGGGAGCAGGGGGGTTGGATGGGGGGTAGGGTCCTGAGGCATGATTAGGGGGCATTGGGTCTCTGGAGGGGGGCAGTCAGGGGAAAGGAGCGGGGGCTTAGGGAGTGGGGTCTCGGAGGGATGACTGGGGGTGAGGGTCTATGGAGGGGGTAGTCAGGGGACAAGGAGCAGGGGGGCTTAAATGGGGTGGAGTCCTGGGGGGGCAGTTAGAGTGGGGGGGTCTCCAGAGGGGTCAATCAGGGGACAAAGAGCGGGGGGGCTGGAAGGGTCGGTGGTTCTGAGGGGAGCAGTCAGGGGGCAGGAAGTGGGAGGGGGCCAGATTGGGGGTGGGGCCTTCCCTACCCGTCCCTCCATATAATTTTGTAAACCCGAAGTGGCCCTCAGGCCAAAGAGTTTGCCCACCCCTGAGCTAGAAGCAAAAATTCAGTCAGCTCTCTCTCATGACATAGTGCTCGGAGATTTCAATGATGTGACTGGCTGCGGACTACTTGGTTCATGTTCCCCATATGACACCACCCAATGTTTGACACTGTGTGTGGCTGAAGGCATATCTGTGATGAGCTCTGTTACGGGTGCCTTAACAACCATCGCTAGACCTGGCTTGCAATCAGTGGACTTGCCATGAAGGAAACTGGGCACATCCTCATCAGAAATCACTTCACAGTAAAAGCTCACCGGGTGTTTGGCAGTGCAGAAGCAACCGCAGACCACAGACTAGTTGCGTCTCAGCTCTAAGTGCATTTTCTGAATCCTTGCAAACCAGACATCCACCTACTGTACAATGTCCAGCATACAGCCAAGATCCTGCTGAAGCTGTGAAATACACACAGACCATCAAAGAGTACATATACAACCTTGATACCCTCTTAGATGCTATGGAGATCACCTGGAGTGGTATACGTAATACTGTAGCACATGCTACTGCTGGAACAATCGACTTCAGACAGTCACGCAGGAAACTGTGGCTTTCTGAACAGGCCTTTGATATATTAGCGAAAAAGGAAGAAACACGTAAGTGGGAAAATGTCCAAGAACATAAATAGCTAAAAGACATTTTCCAGGCCATGTCAAAGTGTGACTAAGATCTCCATCAACTCCCTCACTGATGAAGCAAAGGACAGCCCAAAGTACAACAATCTACATCCTGCCCACAGAGCCACCATGAGCCTGGCTGGCAACCATAAACAGCCTTCTAACATCTCCATCACAAAATCAGATGGCTCTCCCTTCTCATTGACGGACAAGGTCCTTCACAGACTGAAAACACATTATGAGGGAGTGCTGGAACCACACACCTGCTGACTGCAGTCCAGAGCTATGTGACCTGGCAAACCACAAGGCTGCAGACCTAGGGACAAACACTGATCTTCTGTCACCTGAGGAAGTACGAAAGGCCACCCAAACATTATGGAATAGACATGCTTCTGGACCAGATGGTATTGCACCTGAATTGCTCAAATGTGCCTTGGAACCACTGCGTCCTGGGCAGCACCAACTGCTCTTAAAAATGTGGGCATCAGGCCAAGCACCAGCAGAATGGAACGAGAACATCACTGTGTACCTGGCAAAGGCTCTCACATCGAGTGAGTCAACAACAGCCCTATGTCCCTGTTATCAGGTCCTGGAAAGGTCTTCACTGGTGTTCTGCTTGGTAAGACGCAGTCACTCATTAACTGACATCACTGTCCACAGCAACCAGGTTTCACTGGTGGGCAGCTGACAATGGATGCTGTCCTTACCTTCATGCTTCTGGCTGAGCTGCACCAAGAACTTAACCTCTCACTTCATGTGGCATCTTTCGAAATCAAAGTGGCTTTTGAGTCTGTCAACAGCTCAGTACTTTGACTTGCATTGAAAGGAGATGGCATTGCAGATGTTCTGCTAAATCTACTGAGCAATCTTCATCCCAGTGAAAGGGTAAGCCCTGGTTCATGCCTTTTGCCGCATTTCTACACAACCTCAGGTGTGCAGCAGAGATGCATTCTCATCCCAGCACTATTCTCTTAGGCCAGTGGTTCTCAAATTTTTGTACTGATGACCCCTTTCACACAGCAAGCATCTGAATGCGATCCCCGCCCCAATTAAAAACACTTTTAAATATATTGTGATGGAGTCAGACCAGAAGGATATAGGAGAGTGCTGAAAGGCAGGTACATTAGTCTCAGGGTGTGCAGGTCCCTGTTCCCTGGATAGCCAAACAAAGGCTACTCCAGGCCAATCAAGACACCTGGGGCCAATTAAGAACCTTCTAGAAAGGAGTAGAAACAGCTAGCCTAATTGGGACATCTGAAGCCAGTCAGGGACTGGCTGAAACCAGATAAAAACCTCCCAGTTAGTCAGGTGGCTGTGGGTGTCAAGAGCTGTGGAAGGAAGTTATGCTGTTGGTGAGAATGAGTGGTGGACAACATATCATACGGAAAGAAGGAGGCCCTGAGGTAGGGGTGAAGTGGAGTTTGAAGAAGCAGAGACTGCTGTGAGGAAGTAGCCCAGGGAATTGTATTGTGTTTTGTGGATAAAAGGTCAGCCATCTTAGCTGATACTATTAGGGTCCCTGGGCTGGAGCCCAGAGTAGAGGGCGGGCCTGGGCTCCCCCCTTTCTGCCTCCTCTAATTAGTCTCTGAGATTGGGAGACAATAGAGACTGTGCCAGGAAGGATAGCTTCTCCTCACTGGTTTTGTGATGAAAATGGCTCAATAGGCTGTGACCTTGTCTCCAGAGAGAGAAGGGCTCCGTGGAGGGTCACAGTGAGCCACTGAGGCTAGTAAAAATCTGCTAGGAAACGCAGGATCCACGAAGATAAGGACAGAGCTTTGTCACAATATTTAACACCATTATAAATGCTGGAGGCAAAGCAAGGCTGGGGTGGAGGCTGACAGCTCGTGACCCTCCATGTAATCACCTCACGACCCACTGCGGGGTCCCAACTCCCACTTTGAGAACCCCTTTCTTAGGCTATGGACTGAATATTATGACTTATCACTTCAGATATAGGAATGAAGATTGATCAAGAAACATTCACCGACAAAGACTGAGACAACAACACTGCCCTGTTTGTGGAGAAAACAAAGAATTTCAGCTTTGCCCTCTAAGACGCTACTTGCACTATAGGGTTGAACGTCTCATGGCAAAACCCAAGTTCCAGAACTTCAGAACTGGGCTCCCAGAACCCCTTGTGGAGGTGGGGTCAAGTATCATGGAGACCACTGACAAGTTCATCTACCTAGGATCCAAGCAGAATACAAATTGGTCACCGCAAACCAGATGTTGCTCAGTGACTAGCTGTCCCTGCTTCCTGCATACCATTCATGTCTCATTTATGGATGCAAAAACAACTTTGTGATGAGAGAGAGATCAACATATCTCAAACTACCTGTATTGCCATATGGGTCAGAAATCTGAGCCCTTTACAGGCAGACTGGGAGCAGCTGGGGGCATTCCATGGGCCATGTCATTGCCAAATCTTGAGCACAAAGAGGTCTGACTTTGTGCAAAATGTCAATCTCACAGATACGTATTTCTGAAGGGTTTCTTTCAGATGCTCATTATATTCAAAAGTAGTATTGCATGCTCTATGGTCATCTCACCACATGAATAAATAGACCCCAGCACATTATGTTTTCAAACTCTCCATCAGCACGCCAAGGGGGGCTTGCTCTGATCCCATCTGGCGCTGCCTGCCGGGCCACCCCAGAGATTTGTGGGTTCACAGGATTGACCCAGATTTGGGAACTTCATTCTACAAAGCCCGGTGTGATGCCATCAACCACGGTCACTGTGGCTGGCATAATGATCCTCAGTAAACTCTGTGTTTGATTATGATGACTTACAGTTAGATGCTGAAATATTTATTAGCCCTTGACAATAGAAGATGTTTAATGCTTCAAGAGGTAATAACCAAATGTTCCGTTAGAGTTATAAAATAAAAGCAACATTCAGGGAAGTTTGTGTGATTCCCAGCAGCCTCCCCTTCCCTTGTTCTATATTTAAACTGTCAACAAGATTAAAATCATCAGTGCAGGAATGAGAATTTTATTGACATGCTTCACAGGTGGTATGGCTCTATAAAATAAATAAATACAGAGCACACTGCTGGGTGTTACTGCACAGGCAGAGATTTTTATAGCACTGACCTGGGGGAGTTTGTATCTGAAATCAGTCCCTGATATAAAAGAGATTCCAGAGGATACAGAGAGACAGATTTTATAAATGTCGGTACAAGGTATGGGAAGAGAGTCAACCCATTTACTAATTGACACTCAACCTGAGGGGAAGAGAAGGGGAGTGTATAATACCCAGAATTCTTTCACAGGAACATTCACATGGAACTTGTGGTATAACATACCGACAATATACTGGCATTAGAAAAGGTTCACAGAAGAGCAACTAAAATGATTAGGGGTTTGGAACAGGTCCCATATGAAGAGAAATTAAAGAGGCCAGGGCTTTTCAGCTTGGAAAAGAGGAAACTAAAGTGGGGGATATGATAGAGATATATAAAATCATGAGTGCTGTGGAGAAGGTAAATAAGAAAAAGTTATTTATGTATTCCCATAATATAAGAACTAGAGGCCACCAAATAAAATTAATGGGCAGCAGGTTTAAAACAAACAAAAGGAAGTTCTTCTTCACACAGTGCACAGTCAACCTGTGGAACTCCTTGCCTGAGGAGATTGTGAAGGCTAGGAATACAACAGGGTTTAAAAGAGAACTGGATAAATCAGGGATCAACAACTTTGGCATGCAGGACTGCAGGGTAAGCACCCTCAGCGGGCCTCGTCAGTTTGTTTACTTGCCAGTTTCCTGTCCCAGTCCAATGGGGGCTGCAGGAAGTGAAGGTAATCCACCAAGATTAAGAGGACAATGGAGAAGGAATGGATACTTTGCTAACAAAACGATCCACATAATTCCCGCATTTAATCACTTTTGGTTATCCAAAAATTCTCAGCCTGCCCATAAACTAAAAATTCAGCCATACATACCCTAGATGATGCGTGAAACCAGATCACAGCAGTTCACAGATCTAATCATAGCTAGGACTCTGGACAGATGAGGATATTTTCCATGGCACAAATGGGAGCAGGCACCCTTCACCAACTGAATATCAATGGGAGATGAGTGCCTACACTGCCCCTCTGAAATCTCTTAGTATCTCTCTGAGGAAAATATTTATAGAGCATAGTACTGTCTGTAGTCATGTGTCTCTCTCTTTTCCCACATTCGTTTGTTTCACCCACCTGTTAAGTCTTGATTTTAACCCAGACTGTAAATTCCTTAGGGACTGTCTTTAAGACTGCATATGTGTAATGGGCTTCTGTTCCCTGACTGTGGCCTCTAGGTACTACCATTCTACAAATAATAAACGAAGTCTTAACAGGTTATAAAGGTTTATTTTAATGTTTATTTTTAAAATACTGATTGAAGTGAAAGCAACTTTACAAGTAATTTTTTTAAAATCAAAAAGAAGTCTGCAAATTCTAATGATTTTGGACCACACAATAAACTTAATTTTATCAATTAAGTCAGGCTAGTAATAGCCACAATGACCAGGTCTCAAGAACAAGGACATTGTCCAGTTAAAAACCCACTTTAAAAACAAAATAAAGTGTCCCAGTTATGCTGATTATTAAAACAGGAATAATGGTTAAAATCAAACTCACTTCTCCCTGTGTGTCCCATTTGCTCACTGATTGCAGTTCATTCAGATTCAACAAAAAACACTGACTAGCCAGTGCTATCTTCTAGTCCTCTTGCACTAGCCAAATGCTGCAAACACTGGGGTCAAGCCTGCACCCCCAACTCCTCCCATTGCTGAGCACCCCAAACTCCCATTGACTTCAAAAGACAACTGAGGATGCTCAGCAACTCATAGTCATCATGTTACAGGATCAGGCCTCCATTCTGATTTACGTTGTACTCTAGAGCCTGCTAATTGCCTTTTATAGAACAAACGCATAGATCCCAATTCTGATTCCCCCTTAAACCAATGCAAATCATGAGTAACTCCAATAAAATCAATGCATTTAAACTGGAGAGATCAGAATCAGGCTGACAGTTGTACACTAAGAGATTACAATCTAATTTTAGACATGACAGCCTTTCATGCAGTTTGAATTAATTAATTTTAAATCCTTTAATTAAAAACCTTTAAAGAAGTTTGAATTTACTTTATTTCCAGGAGCCATTTCCACTTGCATTGATTTTCTTACCATGTTCTCTTGCTGGGTTTGGTTTTCTGTTGTTTTTTTCCCCAAAACTTGTATGTTAGACTTAAACTACTGTTATTTATTTGCATGAAAACAGTATTTGAAGACCTCAATCTGGGACCAGGGCCCCTTTGTGCTAGGCACCATATACACTTAATGAGAGGACAGTTCCTGTCCCAACAAGCTTACAACACAAGTGAATCAGACTGAAATGATCGCCTCCCTCCAGCTCTAACACCACAGTAAGCCTCATCAAGTCACACTAATACCTGTTAGACCTAGACCTAATACAAGGTTTTGCAAATTACTGAATAAGGGAATTTAGTCCCTTGCAGAAGGCCAGCTTGAGGCATATACAACATTTAACTGGCGTAGGCCACGTGCTGGCCCTCTGCACTAAGGTGACTGTCATCCTGCTCTAAATAAAAGTCTCAAAGGCTCCATTTCTAGACTAGCGCGATATATTGTAACTTTAAACCATGACATTAATGCCAAAGTCACAGCAAAGCCAGTTTAGGCTATAACACCGGTGGTGCTTGGTGTTACTCAATGCATACAGATGAAGAGCAAGGATCTAATTAACTTCTTCAATTAATAATGTTTTTTAACCTTAAACAGCAGAATCAGTAGTTAGCAGACAACTTTTATTGCCCCACAAATCCTTTTACAAAAGAAAATGTGCATTTCAGCCAAGACAGGAAATTTAAGGTTCTCTAGATTGTAGCAACAGACCTAATCACATCATCCTACATATAACACAGATCATCTAGTTCATATATGCTCTCTTCTAACGACCAAATCCTGACAGATGCCCATTATCTAAAATTAACAATAATTTCAACATACTTGTGGGTGTTCAGCCTTGCTCAGGATCAGGCCCACATACAATATATGCAGAGACTTTGGCTCCTTAGGAGAAAATGACTTTTCTTGTAGTTTTGCTTATTTGAAGATAAAATCTCACAGGATTTTTCCCTCTTGAGTCTCTTTTGTCTAGTGAGACACCAGGAGAACCGATATGGGTTCAGAATTAAGGAACAACATTTAAAAATAATTTATAGCTTCTCTATTTTCTGAACATAGCACTTCACAGTCAATGCACTGCTACAGTACTTTATTTACTGCAATAGTATCATGTGTGAAATTCAAAATCCGAAGAGCAGTTGCATTCCAGCAGAGATATCCGCCAGGTATTTTGTTTACCTGGCTTATTAAGCAGAACATATTACACTTGACTGAGATTACCATTGGTGACTAAAGCACGCAAATGCAAAACCATGACAAGAAATTGTCAGAGGTTATCAGCGCAGGTCTCTGGTGGGCAGGTGAGTGAATAAGGTGTCATTTATATTATATTCTAGTTATAATTTAACTTTTTTAAGAGGAGTAAAAAATGCATCAGAGTTCCTAAACTGCACAGAGATGATGTAACCACTCTGAAGTATCTGGTATTGGTCACTGTTGAGAGACAGGATATTGGGCTAGGAGGTTTGATCCAGTCTGGCAATTCCCTACATGATCCAGAAAGTAGAACCTCACTCTTCTTCAACTGTTTTTAACTATTTTAACTCCCATTGAAATACTTCCTAATGACAGGTACAAACTGGTTGTGAAGCTTCGTGTTGCTGACCACGAGGTACTTGATTTCTGAACTGCTTCACTGAATAGAAGAGTATTTGATTTCAGGAAAGCAAATTGTGTGGGACTGTGAAACCTAGGGCCACATTTTTCCCAGGTGAAGTAGAGAATTTAGTCCAGGATTTAGAGATCATGATGCAACAGGAGGAGTTTTAATCTACAGCCTGAATCACCCCCAGGGTTTTACCCATGACATCGGGGGAAAGAAATCTGCATGTAGATCTTATTGTTGAGTTTCAACCCCCTCAAGGAAGACATAGTGGTGGCCACCCACAAATCTGGGAAATCAGTGATCACTGGAGGCTAGGGTAATCTGCCCAGAGATCTCACTACACTTCCATTTTAGTGCTGGCTCCTAGAAGCCTTTTCCTGGTCTCAGGACCTCCACCTAGCTGCTGCCACTCCAGGGACTACTGAAATATGGGACATTCCTCAGAAGAGATTTAAAATGTTATTACAGCTAATGTTATAATACACCGGTTGAGGAAAAAAACGTGTATATCTGGGTATAGGGCTTAGATTATCCACAAATACAATGTTTATTTTAAAAGGTCATATGATACATATAGTACATAATCATCAATAATCCACATTTAGGAGAATAAATTTAAGAATACAGTTTAGATATTCGGGTACATCACTCATGAAAAGTTGTAGAGATTTAGTTGTGGAAACCGAAAGATATCAATGAGAGAAGATTCTCAATTACTGAAGGACAATTAGGGTAGGTTGTCCATCCATGAGGAAAGTATTTCAGTTACTTTTCCTACTTCACTTCTCACTGGCATTCCAGCTCATCCCTCCTGGTATTGCTAATGACCAGTGATGTGTTCTATGTAGATGTCCCTGGCATCAGCCAAGTGTAATATTAACCAATTTCACATTCTCTCAACACACACTTGTTACTGGGGTCCCACACGCCCAAGGCTCCAACTCTCAGTGTGTTTGTCTGAACCTGGTAACCTCTAGCTCTCAAGGTTTCGGCAGAGGGGCTTATTTCTCTACCTTTCAAGCTCGGGCGTCACAGAAGGCCCAGGTCCTGTTCTCAAAGGGCACTGCAACGTCTACCATGATCTTCTTCCAGTCCTCATTGGGGATGACAATGTTTGGTTGCAATTGGCAGTCGGTTCCGGGGATGGTGGAGTTCACGGCAACCTTTCCTATGGGTGGTGGGATGATTCTGATCAGTTGATCTTGCATGGCGTTGTGTCAGAGATGCCAGGCTCTGGAATGGGGCTTGCAGCTACATAGGACGTGGGGTAATGTCTCGTTGGCTTAGCCTCATTTCCTACATCGCTTCTCCCAATTTCCGTGGCGGACGGCTCCATTCAGTGAAATGCAGTTGAGCCAGGCCCCGTGGATGAACCTCCAGTTGGCACATCGGGTCAGGCTGCCCCCGGGGAGGACTGGAGTGAGAGAAAGGGGAGGGGAGTGGAGGGGAACACAATGTGTCTTCTGAGCCCTACCATCCTTCCCCATAGTCTCCCCATTCTCTGTTCCATTTCCATGAATGGACCCTGGACCTGCAGCACCCCCTCTGCAGGATACAAAAGGGTGGGGATAAGGCTATGGAAACAGATGACCGCCCTTTTTTTAAGAGTGGAGATCCAGGCTCTAATCCCCTCTGTGTGCTGGTCTAAGGGATCCTGGTGTGGGAAAGAAAGGCAAAGAACTTTCAGAAGTGACCATAATTAAGTCAAAACAGACATTCCTCTGAAAAAGAAAAATGCAAGAGATAAAGCAGTAGCCAGGACGGGCATCTGGCAGGACTGCTCAGAGAACTAAAGGCAACAATCCTGGTAAAGCGTAGAAGTAACCAAGCAAGTCTATATAGAATGAGTTGATTCATGCAGGGGAAATTACAGACAGATAGTTCAAGACCATGAGTTAATGCTGCTGGAGAGATTCAGGAATTTAATCAGACTATCAGGAGAAAAGACTAATACTAGAGAGAGGAAGGAATTAAATAAATGGCAATTCAAAGGATTTTAAAAGGCTGCTCCACACCATGAAAAAACTCATTCTTTAATAAGACAACTGATGTAAAGAAGTGGAAAGGACTAGAATGCAATGATGAGATCACTACTGATACAACAGATCAAGAATACTGTAAAACTGAATATATACGAGTGTATGGTTCAGGGCTCGGCAACCTTTCAGAAGTGGTATGCTGAGTCTTCATTTATTCACTCTAAGGTTTCGTGTGCCAGTAATACATTTTAACATTTTTAGAAATTCTCTTTCTATAAGTCTTTAATATATAACTAAACTATTGTTGTATGTAAAGTATATACAGTTTTAAAAATGTTTAAGAAGCTCATTTAAAATTAAATTAAAACACAGAGCGCCCCCCTCCCTTGGTGGCCAGGACTCAGGCAGCGTGAGTGCCACTAAAAATCAACTTGCATGCCATAGGTTGCCTACCCTTGATGTTAAACCTCCCAGGATCTCACAATCATTTCCAAATAAGCTTACCAAACTATTGCCAATTATTTTTTTAAAAGGCCTGAAGAAGTTGGCAAGTATCAGAGAAACTGGGAAAAAAGGTAAATGTGATACCAGTTTCTTCCTCCTGCCCCTCCCCCCGAAAAAAGGAAATGAGAGGTCCTGACAATTAACATCCATCACTATTATTATTTCTTATTTGTACGGAGATAGAACCTAGAGGCCCCAATCAAGGATCAGAGCCCCAGCACGTTGGGTGTTGTAAACACAATAACAAAAAGACAGTCCTTGCCCCCAAAAGCTTATAATCTAAGTATGTGGAGGCAGAGAGGTGAATGCAACAAAGAGATGTATGGATTTATCTTATCCCTCATCTGATATTAATCTTCAGTGAAATAGTGAACTATGTAGAAGAAACTATGTCAATGACAGGAGCATAATGAAACCATGAGCACCTCACACCTAAGTTTTATAAAGATGAAACTATGCTATAAAAATCTTGATCTTTTGGTACGTAATTACAAAATGACTGCATGAAAGAAATGCAGTGGATGAGAAATTTTTCTGTCTTAAAATCTTACTTGAAAAGATAATTTAGATCATTTTGAATATGAACGACATTACACGAACTGAAAAGTAGCTGACAGATCATAAAGGAAGGTAATTGACAAAAAGTAATGTAGCAAGTTGTGGAAGTGATCATCATGTTTGAGTAGGAAGTTGCACAATACTAGATACTGCAGCAGGTGTATTAGGTGTGATCATCCTAAGTGAGGGAGCTAGGGCATAAAATCTCTCTCAGATTCCCAAGGCATAAGGTTTAAGATTAGCAGCCGTGTTAATCTGTATCCATAAATAAGACGAGGAATACTTGTGGCTATAGCCCAAATACTTCATGAAGTGGGCTACAGCCCACGAAAGCTTATGCTGAAATAAACTGGTTAGTCTCTAAGGTGCCACAAGCATTCCAAGGCATAAGGTAGCTCCTCATCACCCCTCAATCAGATGGCCCATAAAGGGACAGGAATTGTTCAGAGTGTAAGAAAGGAGGAACGGGCTTACATTCTATGTAAAAGAAAGTGTAGGCTGACTTACTGACAATGAGATCTGTCAGGCTGAGCCTGATACCCTCTCAAAGGCAGGGGAGTGTGTGCCTCAGAGACAGATTGGACAAGACCAAATAACACACCTTCTCATCTCTAGCTTTTCTTATTCTATCAGACAAGATTAAACACATTTTTAATTTGGAAAGGGGAGAGAGACTAATTGAAATTAGGGGGCATGTTCTGAGCAGAAAGTGCTGGGAATCAAGTACATATTTTCTACCAACACTGGATGCTGAACATTTATCTTGCTGTGTCACCTTTCACACAACAAGCGCTTTGGTTGAGCCACACTGTCTTGAAACTGTGGCTCAAACTGCAAATATCTGACACCCTGCCAAAGAGTAGAGATCACATGGTTTGGCTCTTTAAGTCAGAAGAAAGTGACATTTCTCCCTCCAGAGGCACACCATGCCAGGGAGAAGCAGGAAAGGACTGGGAGGTTTCCTCCACAGCCACAGACTTGGCATCCCAGCTTGGTGTTCTAGAGTTCTTATCTATTTGAGATTCAAATTAACACCAAATACACAATGAAAACAACACAGCCTGAGTAACAACCATTGGAATTTGTATTTCTGTGGATCTGAGTTTGTCTGGTATTTTCCCCACTGGTCATTAATAGCTGTAACAACGCTGTGTTCTTACAACAGGACATCACATGACTCACTGAGTTGAACACAAACATCAAAGACATGAGAACGCTGCATGACATGGAGACTAACATCAGAAAGCAGTTAGAACGACAGAAGAACAGAGAAGAAGGATGATATTGTGCTCAAGGCTCTGGACTGAGTCTCAGCAAATCTGGATTTATTCCGGGCTCTGTAACAGATTCAGCGTGTGAACTTGCGCAAGTCACTTAAAGTCATACGTATCCCTACTTCATCAAGCTAGCTCTCTAGTACAAAACCTTTCCAGTGACCTTCGCACTGTTCAGCAGAATAGCTTTCAAATTCATGGAATGTCTGACACGTGCTGATCTGTTGACATAATTACTACAAAAGCATAGGAGGTTAGTGGGTTTTTGTTAGAGTGCGTTTGACGAAGATGGGGTATGTATTGCTTTTGGGCATCTGCTGAGGATGGAAATGAAAGAGACAGAGTGTTGGAGCAGGTTATCTGCAAGGTTACATGCAATGTGAATATGCGCAAGTCTCTCCCTTAAGTTTTTATTTCCACGCTTTTCAGATTGTGGCTGTGTAAGGTGTGTCCTACTGCAAACTGAACGGTCACTAACCATAGGTTTTGTTTGCTAATAATAATAAATTTATCCTCAAAGGCTACTCAGATCAGGTAGAAATTGGACAGAAAGTGACCACAGCTGAGTGGATATTGACTGGCAACCATAATTTAGAAAGAAACCTTAAGGAGGAAAGCACTCCACCCAATCTTAAGGCCCAGCATGAGGTTCCAAAATGCAGAATTTCATGTATAAAAGCATCTGCACCTACAAGTTCATTAGCCCCGGTGTGAAATGAGTTTGGTGGGTCTCAGTCTAGCCCAGGGGCTGGCAACCTTTCAGAAGTGGTGTGCCGAGTCTTCATTTATTCACTCTAATTTAAGGTTTCGTGTGCCAGTGATACATTTTAATGTTTTTTAGAAGGTCTCTTTCTATAAGTCTATATATTATATAACTAAACTATTGTCATATTGTAAAATAAGGTTTTAAAATTAAATTAAAATGCTGATCTTACACCACTGGCCCACTCAGCCAGCTGCCAGCCTGGGGTTCCGTTCACCTAGGCCAGCAGTGGGCTGAGGGGGGCTTGCGGCTGGGACCCCAGCTGGAAAGGGGCCAGCAGCCATAACCCCAGACCGGCAGTGGGCTGAGCGGCTCAGGGATCCCGACTGCCAGACCCGCTCAGCCCGCTGCCGGTCTGGAGTCCCTGCCCTGCCCACATAGAGTGGGTACCTACCTTCTCCCTGGTTCTGGCCCATTCTCTTCCTCTCTCTCTGCACTGCACTGAGGGTGGGAGGGCACTGAGCCCAGGGCTGCGGGTGAAGGAGCAGGCTGGGGGTTGGGGTGTAGGGTCTGGCCAGGAGCTAGAATGAGGGAGGGGGCTCAGGGTTGGGGCAGAAGGTTTGGGTGAGGAGTGCTTACCTGGGCAGCTCCCATTTGGTACGAGGGGTGCAGGTGGGAATGGGGGGAGTGCAGGAGCTCCCATTTGGTGCTCAGGGTGGGGGTGGGGATGTGGGATGCAAGAGTCAGGATGGGGGGGTGCATTGGGGTGTGGGTGGGCTGGGTATGTGTGGGGGTGCTAGAGTCAGGGCAGGGGGCTAGGGGCTGGGTGTGTGTGAGGAGGGTGCAGGAGTCAGGGCAGAAGGCTGAAAGCATGTGAGGGGGTGCAGGTGGGGGGGGCTTGGGTATGTGTGCGGGTGCCAGAGTCAGGGCTGGAGTCGTGGGGGGGTAGGGGAAGGAGTCAAGCAGAGGGCTGGGTGTGTGAGGGGGGTAAAGGGGTCAGAGCATGGGGCTGGGAGGTGTGCTGGGCTGCAGGGCTCAGGGCAGAGGGTTGAGGGGAGGATCAGGGCAGGGGGGGATATGCCCCGATTCCATCCCATTCCCAAGGCCCTGCCTCTGCTTCTCCTCTGCCTCCACCAGCCAGAGGAGGGAACACGCTTCTGCTCCGTTTGTCCCCTTCCTCCTTCTCACCCTGCTGGCTGGTCAGCTGATCGGCTGGCAGGGACTGAGAGGAGAGGAGGAGAAGGAGGGGCAGGAACACACCATGCTGCAGAAAGAGGCAGGGGAGCCCGGCAGGATCAAGCTTCTGCCCATGGGGGCAGAAGGAGGAAAGGGACAAAAGGAGGGCAGAGAAGAGCGGCTGGGCTGGTCAGGATTTTTAATGGCACGCTACAGCCGTGCCATTAAAAATCGGCTCAGGTGCTGTCTTTGGCACGCGTGCCTTAGGTTGCCAACCCCTGGTCTAGTTCATACGGGATAAACGTCCCCATTGCAAAAAAACTTCATAAAATGTTTCACTAACTGGAATCCTTGTGGCCAATCTCAGCACAGTCCATTAGGTCTAAGGCCTAGTGTTCTAGTACGTCACTGGGAGCTAGGAAGTCTGACAGAGTGCTAATCCCTGTTCTGCCACTGACTTGTGGTGTAAACTTGGGCAGCCTCTCTGTGCCTCAGGTTCCTTGCCTGTAGAGTGCATATAATGTTTGCTACCAGTATTCTTGTGCTGTTTCATTTAAAGATCTTTAATAAACACACACAGAACCATGGAAATGTTATCATCACTGTTACTACAGAATGAACCATGGAGCCTAAATTCCTATCTTTGTCTCTGACAGGGTCTCCCCGAACTCAGTCTGAAGATGCTTCAGCAGGGCATCTTCTGCAAGCTAACACCACTATTGGCCTTGCTGAAACTGCTCAGTGGATGGAAGCAGTCAGTCAATCCAGGGCAGTCAATCTGCCACCTTTCACCAGTGTTAGATTCACTTAAACATTTTATTTTCTTAAAAGCCAACTGCACCCCCCCCCCGCCCCCGCCTCCCCCCACAAAACCTCAGTTATACCGAGGTAGTACATGGATGGCCCAACGAATAACCAGGCCCCATTGGTTTAGATGCTGTACAAACACAGTGCCCCCAAAGAGCTCACAGTCTAAACATATGACAAGACAGCAGGTGAAAACCAGAGGGAGGATGCTGACAGCACAATGATCACCTCTGGTACAATAATGAATATTTATAAGAGAAAATAATTCTTAGTCCTCCACACTATTAAAACACCCACAGATCAGGTCAAGTTTTATAGGTGGCACTGTAGCAGAAATACTATTATTAAAGATCTACAAACTGAACCAAACACTACCATACGACACACAGGAGGTTTGTTCTTAAGATCTCCCTTCTACCATGAGAACCCCTTTGTCTGCATGGACCTCCTGAGAGTTCAGAGTTGCATATGCAGTATTTATAAGTGGTATGACACACGGTCACAGTAGCCATGGAATAAACTCCTTTATTTTGGCGAGCATGGGATAAATTGACTGGAGCTATAGGGTGCTACCTAAATAATCGACATACCAAATACTATGGACACAGAACAGGGGGATGCACCAACTAAACTAAAGAACAAAAAGTAACTGTGGTTCCAAACAGTGATCTCCACAGAGTGCTAATGATGTACTGCAGCACAGCAGTTGAGGAAGAAAGTAAACAGCAAAAATGCAAATACAGTAGGGGAAATAAAGGTGGTCCCCCTTGAATATTCTTTGCTGTAGACTTACTTCTAATATATGATAGGAGGGTTTTCAAGGACAATCCTCTGTGATGATGTTAGAGTTTGTAGATCCCGATCAGAAGTTCAATACTATTTGATTTAGGATATGAAGATGCTGCATTGACCACTTTGGAAAGAAATTAAGCACCCTATCAATGGAGGGGTATTTAGGGCAAAAGATTGGGTGACAGTCTTAAAAGGGACACAGTCAAGGTTGGTAGGTCTAAAAGGGGGGAAAAAACCCACTCTCTAACAATAGATCCACCAGCACTAGCGACTTTCCCACCCACCCCCCTTCCAGAATCTTTCCTGCTATTTGTTTTGTAATACAAAGGCTTGTGCCTTCACACGAAGAATTTATTTTTTGAAAATTCAGAAAAAAATATCCTTCCAAAAACCAAGAGACACATCCCAGGAGAGTGGAGATGCATCCTGTCTTAGGGCAAAGAGTCATTTGGCTCCGGGGTGACCTCACCTGGAACAATATGTTCAGTCCTACGCATCTCACTGCCAGAAAGATATTGATAAATTGAAGGGAGATCAGAAAGAGCAATAAAATCAGTGGGGTTGGATTTGTGATGGAAAATTAAATCAGCTGATTCTGTATTCAGTAGTGTGAGTAAGTGAGGATATGAGAACAATGAGCAAACATTTGAAGGTTGTAAATACCAAGGAGATAGAACAATTGTAAAGTATGTGTTTGAAGGTAGGAGGAGGAAGAGAATGTAATGAGCGGTGAAGAGATGAAATTTAAAAAAGGAAAAATCAGAGTGAACTGGGAAACACTTCCTGACTCCATTAGCCTGTGAAACTGTGTCCCAGGAGAATAATGGACTAGTAGCAGTCCATTGAGACTGAGAACTAGTAGCAGTATTCTGCAAATAGAACCTAAAAGCCTCAGTGATGGGCCAAGGCCCCACTGTTCTAAGCATTGCACAAATATGTAGCAAAAAGATGGCCCTGCCCCAAAGATCTTACAATCTATGTAGGCAACGAAATAATAATAGATAGCATTTATTTATCATGTTGCGTGTTCAAAATACTGCACAGACATTAATCCTTACAACACCTGTTTGGGGTAGGTGAGTAAATGTGTTACCCATTTTTCAGATAAGGAAACTGAGGCATATTAAGGTAAAGTGCCTTGCTCAAGGCCACAGAGTGAGTAAGCTATGCAGTCTGGATTAGAACTCAGCACCTCCTGATTTTCTACCCTGTGCTCATGCCTACAGACCATGCTGCCTTCACTGGCCTTTTTAAAGTAACACGGACAAAGCATGTCCTTACTGCCATAAAGTCATCTCTTTCTCTCCTCCCAGTTGATTAAATCCCAGAAGCTGGACCTTCTTGGATATACATCCCAGCTCTGTAGGTCAGCTTTTAAGGATTACTATCTCAATTAACTATTAATACCTTATCTAGCAAACTGGTTTAAAGAGAAGTGGCATAGATCTGTGTAATGGACCTGTGGAGGAGGCAGCACCTTGAAAGGGTTGACCTACATTTGCTAAATGCATCTGTACCATCCAGGTTATTTAATGGGTCCATCACCATGACATCTGGGAGCCTTCCTGCAAAGCTCTTAGCAATGTGACTAGCGTCTATCATGTGGCCTCATATTTATCCAACAAAAATCTCCCTACCACCAAACTCACTATGAGACAAGTTTCCCAAATTCTTAAGGAACTCCAAGCTTCTGAATCTATCCTTGCTCCACTGCCTCCAGGCATGCCCACAATAGCAAGCCTATTAAAAATATTATGTTCAACAAGACACCTGGATTGAATTATTTTTTTCCTTTCACTCCAATGTTACATGTGGCCCAAATGACTGCAGTGAGCTTTTGTTCTCATCCCTGTCTAAGGGACTTTGCTCAAGCACTATGGCAGGCCTGAAAAGCAAAATTCACAATACTGCACTAACTCAAAATCTAAAAACTTTTGTGGGATAGACAAGTGCTGAAAAATTAACTTTCTGGACCCTTTCTCTATTGCATTTACTGCTGTCTTGGCAGATGAATTTCAGGTTGTTGCCACAGCCGCAAACTGCTTGTACTGCCAACTGTACATTACTAACATTGGAAAGTGTCCAAACCTAGGAATCTTTTCTAAAAGCATTTGTTTCATACTTTAAATAACAGCCGCCAGGCGTGCTGGGGAATGGGGAGGGAGGGCTTAGCTGATATATGTGATGCATTTACAAGATTTCCTGCCTCCTTTTGGTTCCTCCACCATTTTGTGGGACAAAAAGAAGTAAGATTTTACAGAGAGAGACACAAAGATCATTTTGGAGAGGAAGAGCTGAGGAGATGTGACCTCTAAATCTTCAGGAGAAACAAACTCTTCAAGGCTAAGAGTGGGGGAAGCTTCCACTAGTGAGCGAACACTTGGCAAGAAGCATCTGAATTGTAGATTGTTTCCATTCATTATGAGCTTACACCTGCTGGCTCCCATAACTTCACAATTTGCAGAGAACTCTGATAAGTACTCTGCACTCAACACAGGCTTTCATTTAGGAATTTTCTAACAGAATTTAAAGGGATTTTGTCCCCTACTACTTAATTTAAATTCCTTCCGCCTCTGCTGCTCTGCTTGCAGGTTCAATGTAACATTTCTCCTTTTCCTATCAGTTATGTTCTCCATTGGGCAGATTATTTTCGTTTGCTGTTTTTCTTTTTTTTAAATTAAGCACTGCAACAATAAAAATGGATTATCATATGTATATTTCCCTGCGTTACCGTTGTGCTGTCCACCAAAAATGCTAACAGGTATGTGGCCCAGTGCCGAGAACCCTGCCATATTCTGGTCATTGCTGGTAATTAAGTGAAATTCCACAGGTGGGCTCCCTAACAGACAACCAACTGGATGCTCAGATGAGCTTTTAGGTGCATGCATGTTTTTTTTAAAGCTTGCCTTGCCTACATGCAATATAGGTGTTTGTAATGTAAGGCAAGTTTTACATACCTAAGTGACCATTTGAACACCTGCATGTGGGATTTGGATTTGTAATTCTTGTGTTAGCAAACACCTGTTGCAGTGTATTAGGAGCAGCAGCACAGGAATGAAGAGAGCATTACAAACTAGCACACACTCTCATGCTCTCTCGCCCTCTCTCATGTAAGTGTCGTAAAATTAAATAATTCCTTAACATCACACCATTGCCAAGTGGGCATATTCCACAGCTTGCCATCAAGAGAGTGCGCACGCATCTGAATCCATTAGGCTGCACACATGATAACAGATGGATGTTCTTAGACTTCATCTGTCCAACACACTGTAACACATCAAGCTGCTGACCTGACTCGACCACCCAATGTAGTCCTTGTCCCATCTTGATGTAAAATGCTCCACTATTTCTGTATAAGCCTCAAGTCTCATTCCCATGTCTATCCCTATGGCATTAAGCATGCTCTTGGCTCCTATTGCTTAGCTGTGGCACTGAGGGCTGTACCTGTGAAAGCTTTCATTGTGCTTCTGAGTGCTATCACAAGCCACATTAGATGCCCTCACAAGATGCACGTGATCCTTTTCCTCCGGCAGAGCTTTGCCTTGCCTTGCTCTAAGCAGATCATAACGCAAGTCCTCTGGCTCTGCAGTAGAAGCTCCGCCATTCACAATGGTTCCGAAGCAAAACCGGAACCTAAGCAATCAGCTGACACTAAGTGATTCTCTGACTGGGGCTATGTGGAAATAAAGACGAGGGGAGAACAGAAAGGAGACGCGGAAACAAACAACACACGTGTAACATTCAGTACAAATGCAAGCACTGAAAAAGATTCTCTTGACCCCAGCGCAATGTACTGACATTTCAACCTCTCTCCATCACCTTCTCAGGCTAAATGTCTCTAGCTAAGAAAACAAAGAGGTGAAATCTAATTTCTTCCGCAGTGTGGTGCAGTACCAAATAAGCCAGTAATTCAGAACAAAGTTCAAGGAACAATATTTTTAAGTAGTGCTTGTCCTAGTTAATCTTCAGCCCTGCTGTGCAATGTCAAGAAAACTAATGAATACTGAAGTGCCAGTAACTAAGAACCTCTTAAGTACTTACCCACTATGAAATTCTTTTCAGATTTCAGCCATAACCTGAATGAAATCTGAAAACAGTCTCTTTGTTTCTTCGCGATGACAGTACGGCCAAGTAACACACAAAACACTTAATCAGAAATGAATGTTTCACAACTACTCCCCCACCCCCCTTTAACTCTATGGAGTCTGCGCTCTGCATTTCCATTCCTGAAATAATAATGTGTGAGGAGGATCCATGCCAATGACTCCTCCACATACAACCTAAAACGGTGTACTCATTGAAGCACTAAATAGGATTGAAGTTACCTCCCACACATACCCAAGCCAAGTACGGTGTTTATGAAATCTTCAACATCTGTTTACAAGGCAACAATATTTAATTCTGAAAATGTCCAGCATGAATTTTGGCAAAAGGAATTGGCTGAAGCTTGGGCAAGCCTGTAATACTGCTGTTACCAAGGGCTATGTGATGGCTGTTCCAGTCGGGTATCTCCAGAGCTAGAAGCAAGAGCTGCTACAGAGTGAGCACAGCTGGGGGCTGTAACAATGCATATCCTCTGCAGACTGGCACAGAAGGGGACCTGAAACACATACTCACTAGTGGGTTCTATATGCAGCACTTAGGCCCAGTTTCCTAAGTCCTTTGGATTTATGTGGCACTTATGGTTTGGGCTTGATCTGTACAGGGGTGAACTTCAGCCCCAAAAGGAACACTTCAGGTGACTTTCCTCTGAGGATCCTACAGTGCTTTTCAACCAATACATTTAGCCTCACAAAGGGGAAGGACAGGATAATTATCCCTGTCAATACAACGGAGTGGTGGGTCTTTTTCAGACAGAAAAGATTCTTCTCTTAATTTTGTTTATGTTGCCCAGGCACATCAGTGATGGATGGATAGGTAATGTTTAGATTCATTTTGCAAATGCGGAACCATGCAAGATGAAGTTAAATTAATCGCTCAAGGTCACAGAGTGTGAGCATGTGGCAAAGCTGGGCAGAAAACCCAGACTGCCTGACTCCCAGTCCTATTGCTGTAACAACTAAACCACTGCCCCACATCCCCAGACCTTCAGCACTGCAGAACTCCTTGGGATGCTAAGCAAAGCTTCCATTTATTGACAAACTGATACAGAAGCATCCCCTTTTTTTCTTTAAAGACCTCCTGATGCCACGTGGAAAGCTTGGAAAAAGTGTTCTATTCAGAGAGCATTCTGAATGTCTCCTTCCTTTTTTTAAATGACTAGGAACAATGGCACAAAAGTTGGTCTTTAAAGAGTTTATTGTTTCTGATGCTTTCTCCTTGCTTAAAGTCACATAGAAGAGAAGACTGGTCTAGCAATACAAGCACAAGACTGGAAGCCAAGAAAAATGTCTAAAATCTACTCGCAGCTCCAAAAGCCACTCTCTTCAGCCTCTCATCCTACACATTTTTAAAATGGGCTTAATGCATATGTACCTACCTCACAGTGGCATCAAAGATTCATTAGTTACAAGCTTAATCCTGTAAACTTCACTTTTAAGAGCATTCCTGTTCAAATTAATGGGAATGCTCATAGGAGGATGGATGACTCCTGTGAATTAGAATTGGGCTCAGTGCTGGTAAAGCACTTCCAGGATTAACCAGATAAATGCTCAGCATTAGAGTGTGCAGACTTACAGTGCTTAACAGATCACTCTGGAAACGAGGACATCACCACAACATAATATTATGACTTCAAGTAACCATCTGCAGAAACAATGATACTTTCTTTCATTGAAATGTCTTGCGAGAAGTAGGAGGAAAAAAACCTATATAAAAGAGCACTGCCTCTATGTCATGGTTATTGTTTGTAACTTAATCAATGCTGCAGATGCAACCAGAGCATGGTCTTTCTATCAGGCTCACAGCAACAGAGTTCAAGCCTTACCTTGTTCCAACCTCTTCATCTGCTGGATTTGGTCGACTGTCTTCTTTAGAATCTTGCATTTGTCTGGCTTGACACTCAGGGTGTCGATGTCGCCAATGTTTGCCGACAGCAGCTCCGCCAGCTCCTCTAAGTATTTATTCTCCTGCTCCCGGCGTCGCTTTTCATTGCTGTGATAAAACAAAACTCCAGGTTAACGACTTTCCCACTGATTCCCCCAAATAGGCAGGTCTATGTCTAATAGGCACCCAGAAACTTTTCTGCTTAGAGACAGGGCTAAGCTGCAATCTGAATGTCTACAAAACGCAGGATGATTTAGTTTAGGCCCTCATCTATTTTTATGCAGAATGAGTCACAGAAAGAAAGCCCAGGAAGAACGGTACAATGCAGACTCAAGTCATATATTCCTCGAAGAAGATCTCTAAAAAACAACATTCAGGACTCCTTGCTTATTTCAGAAAGCAAACTATAAACCTGCAGAGCCACTCACCTTGCCAAAGCCAGCATTCAAGCTGGTGCAAAACAGTCCTAACTTCACACACAAAGAATCAACAAAGTCCAATGAAGTCAACTAAAGATAAAATGTGAATCAACAGTGGCAGGATTGGGATGAAAAGCAGTACTGCTATTGGTATTGTCCCAACAAATGCCAACAGCAGCTCTCCTCCTTGAGGTCAGAGCCAAATGAGAGGGCCAAATACTTCTCCATGAACTCATTCCCGACAGCAAAATTCAGAGGTGTGGACAAAGTGTAAACAGCTGAGCTGTAACTTGGCTCTCATGAGAGTGCCTCTAGAGACTATAACATATTTCTGTGCCAAGGACACTGCAAACAGCAAAGAGTGTAATGAACTGCCCTGTGACACACACACACACACCCTCTCTAATCACTAACCTCTATTGGATGGAATCAGAACTGTTCAAATGTGCATCACAGGCCTTATATGCTGTTAACAGTGAATGGAAATTCTCTTATAGAGACTAGTAAGTCAAAATGTACATATACAAACTATTTCCTAAATAAAAGTTCTTACAAAAACAGTCAAATCACCTTCCTTGCAACCTTCAGAAGGACACAGAATAATAAATGATTTCAGAAAATATTGTCTAAAAATGGATTACTCTCAGTAATTAACAAGCTGCTGTGACGTGAATGATAGGTCACAAACAGACCACAATTTTGAAACTGAGCTAGAACAGTTTCCAGATCATAAGACAAATGCTACAAAAGGTAATTCATCTGATGGAAAGAGACAGGGAAAATTAAAAGGTATATGTTGGGGACTTAAAATTCTCTGTGCATGCAGTCAAGTTCTCTCCAGCCAGTGCAGGGAGGTTGTGCAGAGGAACAAGCAAAAGGCTGCAAAAAGTGATCAGTTTCATCTTCTGTATGTGGTAACCATTCTGTTAAAAGTGGACATGTACACAATGCTTTATGACCAGCGTACAGCTAGCAGCATCCTGATATGTCCACAGCTACTACTTAGAGATCATTCCATCCCCAAATACCCAGCCAGCTACACACCCACCGCCATATACTCATAGGAATCTCTATGCGCACACTGCACAGCTGTTCCAGGGTTTACAGATTTGTTCCTTTTTCTTATTCAATTCAAAGATTATTATTAATTTTTTCTGCCAGCCCTGACGAGTGCACACTCTCCTCTGTCCTCTTCACTGTGGCTTGGGTTCTCTGTAAACAATTAACAATTACACACACTCCTAGGTGAACCATCATGCCCCTCACCGTTCTGTAACTCTGGCTCCTCCCTGGTGCCTCCATTAGACTGAGGTTCACCTTTCTACACCTTCTTGTCCTTTCTCCTTCCCCAAGCTGCTCCACATAGGGTTGAGAAGCCAGAGAGGTAACTTTCTGATCAGCTGATACAGCAGATCAGTAGCCAGGTGGTCTCCCAGAAGAATCTGTATTTTGGGGGAAAAAATCAACTACCTGACCATGGCATCTCCACAGTGTCTAGAAAAGGAATAAACTTCTGGTCTGGCTCACCAAATCTATGTAGCTTTGATTAAGTCCAACTCCCTGTTAAGCGACAGATAACGAGTGACTGCTAGGCCTTTTCAGGGAGACAGGCAGCACTGTCCAATAACTTCACAGAATCAGATAACCATTGGCTGCTAACTCAGGACTGCGTACAGTTATATTCATTCTCCCATCAGGCAGCTGACGACAATGAAGTGGTAGTTGTATCATATCCAAGAAAACAGTTAAATGTTAATGTGAACAGGCTAGTGGCAAGTTTGAGTTCCACCTTCTGCAAAACTGTTGGGTCTGTCCAGGCTATCATCTTATCCTCTTTTTGCAGCTGGTATCAGTGAAATCTGAAGTAACTTGTGCTCTAGGATGTGACCCACTTACTTCAAGGGAAGGACTAAACTGTACCCAATTACATTAGCTCCAGGGATCTAATGCACTTGGCAGAAGCCTAGAGGTACGTGAAAGAGAACATCTATCTGAAAAGTGTGATCCACACCCCCACATGAATTTCAAAGGAGATGTTCTATTAACGTACACAGTTACTCAACATATTAACATACATACACTCAACAGAGCATGCTGTAAAGAGGCCAATACATTTTTTTGGTGAGTTACCAAAGAGAAATATGAGGCACAATGCCAAAGGTCTGAGATTTAATAAGTTAAAAGGTGAAAGTTTGAATTAAAGAAAAACAAAAAGAAAAAGAAAAACTGCAATCAATCTCTGTTTGCAAAAGCAACTAAAGCAAATCTAGTGGCTCACTTTATAAGCAAGTCACAGAAACACCCTACATACCACACTGAGCCATGTAGATGAATACTAAGCAGCAAACAACTTCACTACCATGAGTCATTTTGCAAAACATTCAGACTCACACGCAGGTGGGTCCTCTTTGCTTATTAAAGGGCAGGTAACATCTCAATAGAGTGGAACAGGTATTTCAGCCAAGGTCAAATTAATTTCCTCCCCCTTTGTGAATCAAAAAGGGAAAAAGCAGAAAAGCTACTTGTTGTGGGTGAACTCATTTGGTGAAAAAAAACCTTAATGCCACTGTTGCTGTGGCAACTTTCAAGTTGTGGGAGGGAGAATAGGCCAATTTTCCCTACATAAAAGCATCAGGAGAATATTATAGCAGTTGGCTGTTCTTTATGACTTTGGAGTATCATCACAGTAACTGTGAAACCGTACAGACACAGGAATTCTGAAATTCAAGTAGCTCTGTAGCATGCTATACTCTAGCTTTTGAACAAGATGTGGAGCAGAAAGCTGTCTCTGCCAGTCACTGGTGGAAGTTAAAACATCTCATTAGCACTTTCTGAAGGGAGTAGGATACAACGTCCGGGTACTGGCCAACATTCCCTCTCCTAGGGAAACACATTGTAGGGTCCAGATCTGTGAGAAAACTCCCAGTAGCTGCCGGGTTTGCTGACAGGTATCCCAGTAAGCACTTTGCAAAGTGCTTTTAAATACCTTATGCGTAGGGGACTACTTAAGTTGCAGAGAAAAATCACACAATTTTTGCGCGTTGGTCACGGCATAAACAGCAAATTTTGCAGATGTGTTACATACGAAATTTTCTATTTATGCCGTGATCAACCCATGGAAATTGTGTGGTTTCTCACATTAGGGGCCTGGACCCAAAAGCGGGTCAGAAGCCTATTAGGGGATTGTAGTATTGCCACCCGTACTTCTGCACTGTTGTGATGGCAGCGCTGTCTGAAGCTGGGAGGCGGGAGAGCAGCAGCTGCTGCCTGGGCGCCCAGCTTTTAAGGCAGTACCGCCACTAGCAGCAGCACCACAGAAGTAAGGTTGGCAGTACCATGCCACCTTTATTTCTCTGCAGCCTTCAGATCTGGGCACCCAGCCAGCAGCCACTGCTCTCTACTCTGCCTTCAGAGCTGGGCAGCCGGAGAGAGGCAGTGCTGCTGTCAGCAGCTGCAGAGAAGTAAGGGTGCCATGGTATTGCTACCCTTATTTCTGTGCTGCAGCAGAACAGTCTTTGGAGCTACATGCCCAGGCAGCAGCCACCGCTCTCGGCTCTGCCTTCCCAGCTGGGCAGCTAGAGACCACATTTCACGGTGAGACCATATTTCACAGTCCATGACATGATTTTCACAGCCACAAATTTCGTAGACCCCTACTTATGTATGAAAGGAGTTTAAAATCCATTCTACTATCCTAGCCTGCTCTTACTCTGAATATTCTTAAGGGTTTTCTGTATCTGTATAGCAAGGGTTCTGAGGGAGTGTTTACTACAAGAGTGGAGAATGAGAAAGCTAGTTAGAAAAGAAAATTCATAGCCGGTTTAAGGACTTTACTATTGGGCTATAAGCCAGGTTTCCTAATAAAGGAAGGAGTTATAAGAAACAGAACCATACACATTCTTATTTAGGCAATGGAGCCTTCAAGAACAGGCCTACAGGCCTTCTTTGCTCCACACAGACACTAAACATGGACTGTGCTGAAGGGACAAAGGGTGTTCATTTCTAAGGGAATGATCTGGCTCCAGCTGAAACACTGGAGTTAATTGGACTCTAAGGCAGACTCAGGGCTTTCAGCAGGCCTAGTACAGGTGATAGAGTTTTGATTCAAAGACCTGCTCTCCTACACAATGGCAGAAATGGCAAATGTCTCACAGTATTATAGAAGTCTTTTTTAGGGATGGAAATAGGTGCTACTACAAAAGTGTTTCTTGTGGAATTACTGCAGTTTACATTAACGATAGTGTTTGATTTTTTAACTTGATGGCATAGTTGGCCTAGGAACCCACATCACCATCGCAATGAGGCACTGCTGGAAGACCTGGAAATTCTGTAGAAGATTAACTGCTTGAGAAGGAGAGAGGCAGTCACTGAAAAGGTGAGTAGAAAATAACAAACAGAATCATCTTAAACCTCTTTACTAGATTCTTAACTTACTGACACCTTTAGATTTACAGTCCAGAAACTGTCACAAGTTCAGCCAAATACAAAATGTCCATACATGAGCAAAACTGACAGAAAGCAAACACTGAGCATTGTCACGGCATATGCACTGTGTGAAGATGAGCACAATGGCTTCATAGATAGCGGTGGCACACATTCAACAGTGGCGCTAAAAGGCAATAAACCCTTTCCTAACATAGGTGCATCAAAAAGGAAATAGCCAGACCTGACGGATTCAGACCAGTGTCACCAAGGGCCACACAGCATGACAGTCATTTTAGCTACAATGCTCACAACTACATAAATCAGGATGAAATACATGTAGGATTTGCTTACCCTTAACCAACTGGCAGCATAATGGAAAAATTACTGGGAAAGCGTAGATTTCACAAAGAGTAGATTTCTAGAGCAAACTGAACTAGGAAAGGAATCTGCCATTAGGGCTATTTGGACAATCACATGGAAATGACTATAATTTAGACTAACGTGTCTCCTGAATGAACCATGGTGTAAAAGAATCTCCTCACCTAGGTCTTTGGAACCTGACAGAAATATGCATTGCTTGGATGTCTTGTAGGGTGGCATACGCCTTGGGCTGACCTGAAGAACTCACACACAGCTTTGACACTCACAAGTAATGAAACCATCCCTAACTCATACCAAGAAAGTCCTCTCAATGTCTCCCCATGTCACCAAGTGCTCTCAATTTATAAATCAATAAATTAACTTTGATAATGAGACTCTATCATCAGTTGCCACCTAAAAGCAAGAAGAGCAGATGGGAAGTTATATTTCCATCATGTTCCCTCTTCTACCACAGTCACTAATAAAAGTTGAGCTGAGTTCTGGTGGGAAGTGTGAACATTTATGAGTAGATGAAACCTGTTCCATCTGCTCAAGCAGACGGGACAGAACGATGCAGTTAGAATGACAAAGTAGCCACGTGGGAGAAATGGATTTGGAACAGCGCACATACCTCTGAGCCAACGTATCACATGGCGACCCCTTCCTCTTCCGGGAATCAGGGTTGGCAGGGTCTGTTGAACTGTCCCCAAGTCCACTCATGTTGAGCTACTTTGCACCTGTACACAAAAGAGAAACAAGAATCAGGAGCCTGACAGGGGGAGCACCTTACAACCAGGTAATGAATGATTAATATACAGGTATGCCAGAAAGCAGGAATCTGCTGACCACTGAACAGAAAACTAGTCCAGCAGCCAATTACTCTTAATGTTAAACATCTTCTCCCTAATCTCCCACCAGAACGTTACCTTCTTCAGTTTAAGCCTTGTCCCATCAACTTGTAAAAGAAGCTTATGTAGAAAGCACCACAAGTGGAGAAAAGAGACCACATGTATTACCATCTTGAAGGTATTTCTCTCACACAAGCCCCCACCCTCTTTATCCCTTTTCTTCTATATGATAAGGATTGAACTCCCTCAGTTTCCCCCACCCCCATAGCTTTTAAATCTGGTTCTTGTATCATTTCCAATGCCCTTCTCTGTTTTTCCCCCAATACCCTCAATCAATAAGGTTCAGAAGAGCATCCACTACTCCAGATATGATCTTCACAGGGCTCTGTGCACGGGCAGCATCACCAGCCTTGTTGTTATGAGAGCATGCCATACACCGGGGAGAACTGATTTTTGGGGGCAGTTTAATACACAGGTGATTTTCAGTTAATCCTTTAGCATCCTCTGGTTTCTCTGATTCACTGATTTCTAGATAGCTGCCCTACCCCCTCACATTTGCATCTGTGCTATCTTCTCTCTCTCTCTCTCTCTCAGTATATGACTTGACTTTAAATGGAAATAACTCATTTTGTTCAATGTAACATCTCCCTCCCCTCCAAAAAAAATTCGTTTGATATCCCTTTGCAGTTGGACTTCTGTGTTTGGTACCTCTCCCATTTTGCATCAGTGTTGACTTAAGACCTTCCGCTGGTGCAGAGGTTCCCCAAACTGTGGTTGGTGGACCACTAGGTGCCTTGTCCCATGGCAGGTGGCGCTTCTTGTTTCCAGCTTCACTAAAAGAAGCTTTTTTTAAACAAACCTATTATTGTCCCATGAATGCAATTGCTATAGACGCTGCAGCGATGTTATGGGATTATCAATGGAAGGAGGTGGGGTCCATGCGAGAGGACATGGAAGAGGCAAGTGTACTTTAGACACTCATTCTATTAAAATGTGGTCCGCACTAGGAAAGCATTTTCAAATCCTTGCCCAGCAGCTTTAATAAAATTCCTAAGCAGTGAGGGTTACAATATTGCAGTATCCCATTTGCTACCACTCCCCAGCTAAGAGTTTTTAAATACAACTTTGTTTATTTAAACAAAGACATGACAAAATTCCAAATATACTGACAAGAATTTTCAAAAGTAGCTGGTGATTTGGGGCATTTCAATACCTGATACAGGTATTACTATCCTGCAATTTCTCCACATAATGTAGGTTGCCTTCTATTTTCTTGTTAATATTATTTGTACTACCATAACAGCTAGGCACCCCTGTAACAGATTAGAAGTCCACTGTATTAGGTGCTGTACAAACAGAAAAATAAAAAATGATCTCTGCCCCCAAAGTTTACAATCTAAGCAAAAGAGAAGAATTAACAGATGGATATAGAGAGATGGGGGAATACAAGGAATCAGTGAGGCAACATTGGTCAGCATGATAACAGTGGTCTTGGCACAACAGCAGTTTAACTGTTGTCAAATTTTTTGTAGCCAACAGAGCAAAGGAGAGACTTCCAGGGAAGGATTTGAAGGACAATGAAGTAGCTTTACAGATGTCTACATGAAGCTCTTCCCAAGGGGGGAGCTGCAGCAAAGGCGAAAGCATGAAGGTGCTTGTTTAAAAATTTAACAAGTAGATGAGGGATGCTAGCCTCATAGGCTGATCAGAGATGGGGATCGACATTTCGTTGCTGAATCGGAGATGATCAGTTGTGTAGAACCTTGGAAGTGAAGACAGACAGCTTCTCTGTTAACTCAAACATGGGGGGGGAGCGGGACGGAAAGAGGGGATAACATAGCAGAGCGATGGTTTAGGAGGATGATCTTTACAGCAGCAGTCTCAATAGATATAAGTGGGGCAAGATTGCATTTGTCAAGGCCAAAGAACAGGATGTTGCAGTATTTGAGACAAAAGATGATGAGCATTTTAGATGTATGGATGGGTAGGAGAGGCTGTATCTTAAGGGTAGTTAATTAGCTTTCTTTTTAGCACTGCTAAAATCCAGGCCACCTGTTCTCTTAAGTTATTAAGCTATATTTTTAAAAGTGGGTTATTTAAAAAAAAATTAAACACAAAACAATTTGAGAGACAACCCCTTCCAGATACTTGCCTCATGGCTTTCTACACTCAACGACACAAACAGAAATTCCCAAAACAAATGATCTGGTAGTAATGGGGGACTTTAACTATCCAGGCATATTAGAAAAGAAATACAACAAAATAAAAAATTTCTAATAAGTTCTTTGGAATGTATTGGGGAGAACCTTGTGTTCCATAAGGTGGAGGAAATAGGCAGCAGGAAAATCATTTTAGACTTGATTCTGACTAACGGGGAGGAATTGGTTGCAAATTTGGGTGAAAGTGATCATGAAATAACAGATTTCATGATTCTACGTAAAGGAAGGAGTAAGAGCAGCAGAATAAGGACAGTACACTTCAAAAGTGCAGACTTTAACAAAGTCAGAGAACTGGTAGATAAGATCCCTTTGGGAAATAAAAATTTAAAGGAAAAAAGTTCAGGAAAGTTCAGGCAGTTTCTCAAAGAGATGTCCTATCCAAATGTGAAGAAAAGACAGAAAGACTACTAAGAGGCTAAAGAGCTCCTGATGGAGCTATATTGATTACTTGAAAATAAAAAAGGAATCCTACAAAAAGAGGAAAGATTGGACAAATTGCTAAGGAGAAGTACAAAAGAATAACACAAGCAAGTAGGGACAAAAGCAGAAAGAATAAGACACAAATGAGTACATCTAGGAAGGGACATAAAAGACAATAAAAAGAGGTTCTTTAAATACATTAGGCAAAGGTCTTGTATGTAGCAAGGAAGGAGAACACAGACAACACGAAGAAGGCCGAGGTGCTTAATGTTTATTTTGCCTGTATTCACTAAAAAGCTAAATTGGGACCAGGTACTCAAAACACAATTAATATTAACATGGGGAAGGAACGCAGGCCAAAGCAGAAAGAACAAATGAAAGAATATTTAGCTAAATTACATGTACTCAGATCATCAGGGCCTGATGAAATTCATCTTAGGGTGCTTAAGAAACTAGCTGAAGCAATTTCTGAGCTGTTCACAATTATCTTTGAGAACTCATGGAGGATGGATGAGGTCCCAGAGGACTGGAGAAGGGCAAACTGGGTATCTATCTTTAAAAAGAGGAACAAAGAGAACCTGGGAAACTATTGACCAGTCAGCTTAACTCTTTACCTGAAAAGATTCTGGAACAAATTATGAAACAATCAATCTGAAAGCACCTAGAGGATACCAGAGTGGTACGTAATAGCCACAAGGTTTTGCCAAGAACAAATCATGACAAGCAAATCTAATTTCATACTTTTACAGGGATACTGGCCTAATGGATAAGTGCAGATGTGATATATCATGATTTTAGTAATACTTTTGACATATCCCACATGACATTCTCATAAGCAAACTAGGGGAAATATAGTCTAGATCAAATTACTATAAGATGGGTGGACAACTGGTTGAAAGACCATACTCAGAGTCATTATCATTGATTGGTTCATTGTCAAACTGGGAGAATGTATCTAGTGAGGTTCCACAGGGGTCTGTTCTGGGTCCGGGTACTAGTCGATATTTTCCTTAATGACTTAGATAATGGAATGGAAAGTGTGCTTATAAAATCTGCAGATAACACCAAGCTGAAAGAGGTTGCTAGAATTTTGGAGAAAAGGATTAAAATTCAAAATAACCTTGCCAAAAAGAAGTATTCGTCTGAAATCAACTAGATGAAATTCAGTAAACACAAGTGAAAAGTACTACACTTGGGAAGGAAAAAATCAAATGCACAACTGTAAAATGGAAATAAGTGGCTATGCAGCAGTACTGCTGATAAGGATTTAAGTATACAGGTACAGTGGATCACAAATTGAATACGAGTCAGCAATATGATGCAGTGTAATTGTATCTGTGTTGCTCCCAAGATATTAGAGACACAATGTAATGCAGTTGAGAAAAAGGATATTATTCTGGGGTGTATTAACAGGAGTGTTGTACATAAGACATGGAAGGTAGTTGTCCTGATCTACATGGCTCTGGTGAGACCTCAGCTGGAGTACAGTGTCCAGTGCTGGGCACCACCCTTTAACAAAGATGTGGATAAATTAGAGAGGGTCCAGGGGACTGCAGCAAAAATTATCAAAGGTTTAGAAAACCTATGAAGAAAGTTTTAAAAATTGGGCATGTTTATCCTTGAGAAAAGAAGACTGGGGGACATGGAGTGGGGAGAGAGACACCTAATACATTGTTCCAGTATGGTTAAGGGCTGTTATAAAGAGGAGAGTGATCAATTATTCTGCATCTCCACTGAAAGTAGGACAAGAAGTAACTGGCTCAGTTTGCAGCAAGGGAGATTTACGGTAGATATTAGGAAAAGCTTTCTAGCTCTAAAGACAGTCAGCTACTGGAATAGTCTTCCAAAGGGGGCTGTGGAATCCCAATCACTGCAAGTTTCTAACAACAGATTAGACAAACACCTAACAGGGACGGTCTAGGTCTACATGGTCTTGTTTCGGTGTGGGGGGTGGACTAAATGACTTTAGGGCTGGAAGAGTCCTCGAATATTTCCATGATTCTGGGACAACACTTATCCAGCTTTATATGACTTGACAAACCAGCCAGATACTCTCAAAGGGTCAGATCCTGCAAGATGCCAATCACTCTAGACTCCCATTAGTTTCATAAAGTTGGGCTCTAAGGATGGGATTTTAACTCAACACTGGCATAGCCCTGCCCCCATTGCACGCAGTGATAAAACTCCCATTGACCTCAAAGGCAGGAGAGTTAGGTCAACACTGAGTCCTTTCGAAAACTTCAGCCTACATCTTTAAATGCCTTTTATGCATGCTCCTTTCAAATTCTGTGCAATATAGTAGTGAAGAGAAAGTGAGCACGTCTGTCTGTCTCCTCTCAATAGTTAGTCCCTTAGAGGGTAATGGCCTACCAGTGCTACTGTTAATGAAGTTTCTCCTTTAGCTCATGTAGTAGAGATGTGTGCTGTGATGCTAAAGATCCTGGATTCAAACCTATCTCATGATCCATTGTGCTTGCTATTTATTGGTTAAAGAATCTATTCTGAAGTAAACGATACATCTGTGTTGAAATGGCAGAGCCATGAGAAACCAATCTTTTCACAGCCGTCAGTTTTGCTAATGTTTGCGTCACTATTAACAAAATGAAAGCTGTTCCTGAAATCTTTTCAACAATATTAGCATAGCCAATCAATAATTCCCCCTTTGTGCCAGCAAGAATGAAAAGCAGAGTCAGACTCAGTTGTCCTAATTTATGAGAAACACAAATAATGAACAGCAGAGAAACTCTGGTCAGAAACAAACAAGCTAGCTGATTACCACAGATATAATTTTATTCCTCTTATTTGTCAAGTTTGAAATAAAAATCAATGCCAAAAGCAACTGTAATCATAAGAAAAAAAAATCTTTAAAAATTAAGGACCGGAAAACAAACTGCCATGTCATCTGCTCCAATTACAAAATGTTTTTTTAAGATACACATTTGTTGTTCAATATGTGGAGATATACCTATCTCATAGAACTGGAAAGACCTTGAAAGGTCATTGAGTCTAGCCCCCTGCCTACATTAACAGGACCAAGTACTGTCCCCTGACAGATTTTTTTCCCCAGATCCCTAAATGGCCCCCTCAAGGACTGAACTCACAACCCTGGGTTTAGCAGGCCAATGCTCAAACCACTGAGCTAGCCCACTCCCCCCACCATTTTTAAATATTTCCTTTACAAAACAAATGTACCAAGCAGCATCTTTCCATCCACCCTTCTTTAATTTAACATGATGCTTATTTATACTGTACATATTTCAAGAAAATTCACATCAAGAAACGTGACACCGAAGTTAAGTTAAAAGTTTAGCTTACATCCACAAAGCCAGGAAACTGAGTTCTCGCTATTACTGCTGCTCACACAGGCCCTGATCCTGTGACAACTTGCTCAAATGAGGCAGTGTTTTGCAGGGCCAGAGCCACGGACTGTAATCTCATCCCTCCCACTGGAGTCCTCTGTTACAGGATTGTGACCTTGGCAATATCTTCTTTATGCCTAACCAGGCTGAATTAAGGACAGAATTGCAGTCTTAGCTGAAATCCTTGGCTTGAGTTAAACCCTTGATGTAGTACATTCGTTGTTTCTTTTTATTATAAATTCAGTTTATTTTGCAGCAAGACTTGCCAAGGCTGAGAGGCAAAAAATTTAACTTGGCCTAAAAATAACTCCAGTGGCTTGGTTTGAACACTTTTTGACCCTGACCACTCAAAACAAGGCCTGTAACACTTAGCATGCCGAATATTCCGTAAGATGATGCGCCATCCCAGGGGACTGTGTTCATCTGAGATGCAAACAGGCTTTGTGTTGTCCTTGCTTTGCTCTCTGATCAAAGTATTGAAATTTACAAGAATCTGATTTCTGTAAAATGACAATATTCTGCTTGCTCACAAGAGCAGACAGAAACAGATAAAGGACAGAGTGATGGAAGCAAAAACAAGCTAATTAGTTCATTGAAAAAAATTTTACTGCAAATTCTCTCTGATGCAAACCTGCTCAACAAAACAATCGCTCCTTTGCCATCACTAAGGTTAACCACTAGAGCTATAATAGCAGACTGGGTAAAATGTTGCCTTTTTAGCTGCCTGTTTTATTTACCTACTAGGGTTCCTTTGGAGCTGATGTCAGCCACTGCATGAACACATATTAAGTACTGGATCAATACACAGAGTGTTTGGTTGCCCCTCCCTCAAACCTCCACTCTCTCTCAACACGTTAATGGAAAAATCCTCATGAAAACTTCATTTTGTGAAGAAATAGCATGTCTGCACTGGAAATGGCTGTTCTGAAATAGATCTGTATTTTGGCTTCGCAATATTAAACAAAGACTAGTTTTCAGTATAACTGCACTCCAGTCCAAAATTCAGCTCCATGCGTTAAGGCCCTGTCTGACCTGGATTCAGCAATCAGTGGCTAGCCAGTCATATAGCTGTATGGAAGTCACAATTTGCACCCATTAAGCTTGAAATCAGAGTCAACTCAACTGATAGAAAAGGCAGCTCTTCTCATCTCCACCAGCTCAGCTACAGCAGTTGCTTGCCACCTGCAGCTACATTAGAGCTAATCTCAAGTACAGACAAAACCTGAGGTTTAGGAGCAGGAACGCTTGCCCCAGACAGTAGATTGTCCAAATCCACGCTCCTGACTCCAAATATTTATTATACATTTGTATTATAACTAGGGTTGCCAACTTTCTAATCACACAAAACCTGCTCTGCCCCTTCCCCAAGACTACACCCATTCTCAAAGAGTTTCGGCCCCACTCGCTTTCTTCCCCCCCCTCCCCGCCCCCCATTGCTCGCTCTCTCCCACCCTCACTCATTTTCACCAGGCTCAGGTGAGGGCTCTGGGCTGGGTCCAGAAATTAGGGGTTCAGGATGCAGGACAGGGCTCCAGGCTGGAGCAGAGGGTTGGGGTGCAGGGGGAGGCGGAGGACTAGGGTACAAGCTCTGGAGTGGAGCCAAGAATGAGGGGTTTGGGGTACAGGAGGGGACTGGAGCAGGGGGTTGGGGTATGGGTGGGGTGTGGGCTTCACGAGGAAGTTTGGGTGTGGGAGGGAACTCTGGGCTGGGGCAGGGGCTTGGGATGCACGGCAGGGATGAGTGAGGGGGCTCTGGGAGCGGGCCATGAATGAGAGGTTTGGGATGCAGGAGTATGGGTGGGGTGTGGACTCCAGGAGGGAGTTTGGGGGCAGGGGGTTGGGGTGCGGGAGGGGTGCAGGGTACCAGCAGCTCCCAGGAAGTGGCTAACAGGTCCCTGCAGCCCCTACACGCATGGGCAGCCAATGAGGCTCCATGCACTGCTCTCGCACTTGCAGGCACCACCCCCGCAGCTCCCTTTGGTCACAGTTCCCAGCCAATGGGAGCTGCAGAACCAGCCCTCAGGGCAGGGGAAGCACACAGAGCCTTCCTGGCTGCCTGGAGCTAGGTCAGACAGGGAGCTTGCCTTAGCCCCGGGCCCCTGTTGAGCCACCAAGCGGACTTTAAACGGCCCAGTTGGCGGTGCAGACCAGAGTCACCAGGGTCCCTTTTCGACCTGGCATTCCGGTCGAAAACTGGATTATAACAGCTCCAGTGAGCCCTGAAGGGGCCATATTGTGCCAGATGCTATGTATGTGTATGTACGTACGTACACAAACGCACCAAGAGAGTTGTTCTTCCAAAGAGTGTGTGTTCCAAACAGAAAAGAGAGGCAAAGAGAAGGAAGGAAACAGAGGTGCAAAGTGCTGACACAATGTGCCCAAGGTCACAAAGCAAGCAGTGACAGATCTGGGAACAGATCCTACGCACATCTTCTGATTTCCAGTCCAGTGCCCTACCCACTAGAGCAGTGTTTTTCAATTACAGGTCTGTGGACTGTTGCCAGAGTTTAGAAAGGCAGCAAGCCAATCCGTGGGATCCAAAAAAGGTTGAGAAACCCTGCACTAGAGAACACTGTCTCTCAATCCTGCATCACACTAATCCATTCCTCTACACCCAGCTCGTTCTTCAAATCACCTGAACACCAGTGAGTGTGTTAAAAGTGCATCCCGTCTCAAACTGCTTCACAAAGGTATAATTATCTTCAAATGGGTAAAATGAAGCACAGTGCATCAAAGTGTTGTGCCCAAGATCCTACAATGAATTAGTGGCAAAGCCAGGCATAGAATATAGGTCTCTACCGACTCACACACCTTTGTCTTTGTATTTCTGATAGAATAATTTCCCCTGGTAGGGAAGTGTGATGGGGTTCAACTCACCACTGTGGCGCCTCTTGCTGGTTGTACTGGGAATTGGCTTACTCCACCCATGTACCCTCATGTGATGATTCTCGCCGACATCACTTCTGCTCCAAGATGAGTGTTGTCCCAAAGGATACAGCACTACAGCATCCTCTCCAGGACACAGCCCTCTGGCTAAGTCACACTGTTTTCCCTGCTTCTGGGGGAAACGTAGTCTAAGGTCCAGCCACTTCCTCAGTGGCATGTTTCGGGGAGGACGGGGACAGGGACCCAGGCCCACCCACTATTCCAGGTCCCAGCCCAGGGACTCTGTAGATGGCTGCCATATGCTGCGTCCCCTCCAACCCAGCAGTCTACCTCCCTGAGCCTCTTCCCCGTAGCCCCAGCACTTTCTCCACCCTTGTCTCAGGGCCCCAGCCTGTCAGCAGTCAGCTAGGAGTTCACTCTTGCTCCCCTGATCCTGCCCAGCACTGCTCTGTCTAAGATGCTACTTGCCCTTTGCCTGCAAGGCAGCCAGTTCTCCTTCCTCCCCGGGCTCCAGGGAGTGCCTGACCTGCTCTGCCCTGTGGCTCTTCTTATATGGGCCTGCCTGGCCCTAACATGCTGCTCTTCGGAGCCCTCTCCAATTGGCTGCTTGTTGCGCAGCCTCCTTAGGGTTCTATTAATCCTTTATGAGCTAGTGTGAGGCAAACGCCACATCACAGGAAAGAATTTCACGCAGAAACCAACTCAATATGTATTTAATGTGTATCGCACTTTAATGACTGGGAGACAGAAACAATTAATAAGCTCTTTTAAGAAAATGTTTGATGTTAGAAAATTCCCTTACAATGCAGTTATTTATTATTATTAAAATATAACCCATCTGTGCACACACAGAGCAGAGTCTCAATTAGAGATAATTAAGAGTACACTTAGGATGCCACAAGGACACATCTATATTGTCCCACTCATGAGTACATCATTAGTTGCTAATCTAAGTACTCAAGTGCTAATGAGCATTTTTATTGTGGGGTTTTTTGGTTTGTTTTTTTAACCTCTGCAGGTTACAAAATAAACAGTGAAGCTCTACATTGAAGCACAAGAGGGGAGGGGTGGAAGTGATAGGTGAGTCAGTAAGCAAGCTACTCCCCTGAGACAGGAATTATTACGTTTCTTTTTCTGACCTCACATAAAAAGATAGGACTTACACTCCAGGACAAACATCTACAACTTCAGCCAAAGAAAATGAATATCACATCTATTTAGTGTGATGGACTTTGACGGAATCAGTGCATCCGTATGCCACTGATTCAGTGAATGGCTAGTAGAGACTTCTGATTTCATGCTAAGTCCTGTTTTATTGTTACCTCATTCCCTGGTTCTCTGTTTTGTTCATCTGCTGCAGCCTAACACCTAGATTGCAGATGTCAAACACTGTCTTTTGACTATTAGGAGGATACTAACAGATGGAACCTTTGGCTATGATGCATCATACAATACCTAGAAAGAACATTTTGAGTGAGAAAGATCTGAGAGTTTTGGCAGAAGAATCATCTTCCAGTGCTGAGCAGAAAAACAGCTGCAAAAAAATCAAGCTAGCACTCTCTTCTTCTAACAATCAGAGCTATTTTTGCCAGTGAAGTGTTAGAGTGTACTGTACCTCCTCCATCACAGAGCTTATACCGACAACCTGGAACATGTGCACATGGACTTCTTGGAGAGAAAGATGGACAGAGAAATAATCAACTTCTCTTCATTAAAACTGTTACTTTATTAGTAGTCTTGCTGCAGCACCTAGTACACTCAGATGAGATTAGGGTTTAACTGTGCCAGCTGCTTTACATACATATAGAAACAGTCCTTGCCCCGAAGACCTTACAAGCTAAATAGAGAAAATGGACAAGGAAAGTATCACCAATTACAGAGGGGAAACTGAGGGACAGAGAGATTGAAGGCTCCAATCTTCATTGATTTCAGTGTGCTTTGGATCAGGTCACAAAGGTCTGCGGCAACTTTTAATCCACATCTCTCAAAGACCTGTGCCTTAAAGAGCAGAACACTGGCTTTGTGGTTATCAAAGACTTCTTCCACCAAATCTTCACCAAAGAGGGAATCTTGATCAGGAGAACTAGAGAAAATGAAGATCTACACCTGTTTAAATCTGGAAATTCATCTGGGGCTTATATGCTTCATCAGTTTTGTCTACTTAAGGCCAGACCTGCAAACACTTACTGCTAGGCATAGCACTTCCTATACTCTGGAGCCCATCAGACTTCAATGGGCTACATTCAAGAGCAAAAACCAATGCTCACAGGCAGTTGTTGGCAAGACAGACCCAGGAATACAAATTTAATCAAGTGTCGCTGCTTGCCCCATTCAGCTCCCACTGCTAGCCCCGGAATAGGGAACCCAGGCTGGCAGTGGGCTGGCAGGAGCCTGTGGGGGAAACCCCAAAGCAGCAGCGGGCTGAGTGCTTAGCCCACTGCTGCTCTGAGGTTTCTCCCGCAGGCTCCTGCCAGCCAGGGTCTCAATTCGCTGCCAGCCCTCCACCTCATGTGCCACCTTTGGCATGAATGCCGTAGGTTGCCAACCCCTGATCTAAGATAACAAAGAATGGGAGATAGGAAATATAATCCCCATTTTACAGATGGAAACGAAGACAGAGAGAGACCAAATGACTTGGCCAAGGTGACACCAGAAGTGTGTGGGAAAACTGGGAAATAAACCCAGCTCTCCTGAACCCCAGCCCAGTGCCTTGATCCTTCCAGAATGAATCCTTTAGTCTTACCATGATCCCTGCCTCTAGATGTGGTGCTCCTTGCACTGTTCTATAGATGCCCCACTGGTCCTTCCAGTACATAGTGTCCAAAGAATCAGGTTTTAGATGCAGAGCACTCCAGAAAGGGGATACTTATAACCTTAGGAGTTTAAAAGGCACATAAGAAGGGAACATGCACTCTGTAGTCCTTATTGTTTTAGTGAGCCACATTCTGCTATTGGACCAGCCTTTCGGCTTTATCTTTCTTGTAATGTAGGAATGTAAAGTCTTCTCTTCCTGTCTCTCTGAAAGTTAAATAAATATCACCAGGAGGAGTGCTGGAAAAACCCTAGGACTAGTCACACTCAGGAGAATGCTTTGGCTGAAGATTATGTTTTGTTGCTGTTAATAATAAAGGCAAACTTGGCTTAGGCTGAATATCTGGACCATATCTATATATGTGCAATGATGGGAGAAGGGAAGGAAGCATCAACAAGGAAAAAGAGGTTCTGAGCTGGAACAAGAGCAAATCTAACAGCCGTCTGGCAAACCAGCCCACCACACAAAAGAGAATAAGGCCAGGTCTACGCTACACAATTACTTTGCATAACTACGTAGTTATACCAACCTAATCCCTGGTGTAGACAATGCTATGTCGGCGGGACAGCTTCTCCCACCGACACAGCTACTCCCTCTCTCAAAGGTGGAGTTAAGCCAATGGGAGAACTCTCTCTTGTTGGCCTGCCTTAGGGCATCTTCACTGGAAGTGCTACAGTTGTGCAGCTGTGCTGATGCAAGTTTGTAATGTAGACGTGCCCTAATTCTCAGTTAGCACAAACAGTGAAGGGGCAACGTACACACAAAGGGAGAAGGGGGGAAAAAACAAAAAAGAGAAGGCACAATAAATGGGCCCGGATGAGCCTGCCAAAATAAATGGACCCCAATGACTTCCAGAAGTAAGTTCCACAGCTGAGAACCTACTTTACCTTCCAGGAGTGATGGGAGGCTTAATTGACTAATATTTACAAAGCACTCTGAATCCTCTTATGGAAGACAGTGTAAAAGTGCAAAGTATGCCTTGCAACTTGTGTTTACGGTATTGAAACTAAGACTACACACTGGATAAACTTAGCTACTGTGTTGTGCAGCTACTCAGCTACTGATGAACATCTTAGATAAATCTAACAACAACAAGTGTCATGTAGTGATTCACTCTTAGGCAGTTGCAGCCTCGGGTTCTGTATCTGAAAGCTCAACACATGCTGCTATTAAAACTGTGTGATCTCTCTCCAATGAGTGTCATATGAATAACATTTTTTATTTTCATGCCCAAGTGTACACTGAGCCTCTGCAGTGACAAAGGATCCATGGGTTTCTGTTTCCAAGAGTTCTCACTCCTCTTCAGTGAGGGCTGACTCATACCAAACAAAAACTTAAGGGTAAACCTCAGGCGTCATGACATCCCACATTCATTAGGATAGAATGTCTTACACTTGGTAATGCAAGGAGCTCTGTTTGCTCACAAGGCCACACATGCTCATTGGGGACAACAAATACGTTGAATTTTAAGTAACAGTTATATAAATACCCATTGTAAGTTGCCGGTCAAGATTGAACTTGGGACCTCCAGCACTAAAAGCATGAGACAATCATGTGAACTAAAGGAATAACTCCTTTAGCTGGTAGAAGCAGTTAGGTCATAACCTCTATACACCAGCCACAAGAGGGGGAGTACAAACACACACTGAGCAGCATGTCACATACATATGAATATTTAGGAGATGTACAAAACAGATTCTACCTCTCAAGGTTCAGTTCTATTTGTATTTATGGCTCCAGGCTTTAAAAGTTATACCATATCTGCAATATTGAGAGCTCTATTGACCCTCAGATTCAGTCTTCTGAACCCATTTAGTGATCTTTTGTCAACAGGTGACATCTGCTTTGGAAGGGTAACATGCACTTATGGTTAGGGCCCTCCCAAATTCACGGACCATTTTGGTCAATTTCAGTCTTGGGATTTCAAAAACTCTTAAATGTCATGATTTCAGCTACTTAAATTTGAAATGTCGCGGTGTTGTAACTGTAGGGGTTCTGACCCAAAAAGGAGTGGTAGGGTGTTCACAAGGTGATTGTAGAGGGGGTTAGCGGTTCTGCTACCCTTACTTCCGTGCTGCTGGTGGGGCACTGCCTTTAGAGCTGGGCACCCAGCTAACAGCTGCCACACTCCGGCCACCCAGCTCTGAAGTCAGCGCAGAAGTAAGGGTGGCAGTACCGTTAGCTCCCTAAAATAACTGTGTGACATGCCCTGCAACTTCCTTTTGGATCAGGATCACTGATTTGAGAAATGCTGGTCTCCCCCCTGAAATCTGTATAGTACAGGGTAAAAGCACACAAAAGACCAGATTTCACAGTGGGGAGACCAGATTTCATGCTCCATGATGCATTTTTTATGGCCATGAATTTGGCAGGGCCCTACACATGTCCAGTAAGATTGACCCAATCTACATAGGTCCACAGAACTCCCTATAAGGCAACAAAAAATACTCAAAGTGAAGAATGGAATTCCCTAAGGATTAAACCATACTAATACTGACTGCCAGTTGAAATATCTGTTCAGCAAGAACATGAAAGGAACAAATAGAATTCTTTGGTAGAAAATACAAAGTACCATAATGCAAAGAAAAGAAGAGAGATACTTGAACCAATGCCCTATGGATGATGAAAAAAAAGGAAACCCTAAAAGGAAGCACCATCCTAAAAGAGGAGGCTGATCAGAAAGGCTTGGGGGTTATACCGAATCTTAGGGCACGGCTACATTACAGAGCTTACAGCAGTGCAGCTGCACCAATGCAGCTGTGCCACTGTATTTTGTCTAATGTAGCCACTCTAAGCTGACAGGAGAGAATTCTCCTGTTGGCTTAACTACTCCAGCCTCTGTGAGCAGCAGTGGCTATGTTGGTGGGAGAAGCTCTCCTGCCAACACACCGCTGTCCGCACTGGTACTTATATGAGTGTAACTTATGTCGCTCAAGGGGATGGTTTATGCACGCCAATGAACGACAAATTATGCTGAAATAAGCTGTAGTGTAGACATAGCCTTAACCTGTAAATCATCTACCACTTTCTTCAGCTCAGCAACTTGGGGCACCAGCTCCCTTTTAGCACAAGAGGAATTTCAAAAGCCAATCTGTTTTACGAAGAATGGGACATATTGGAATAAAGGCTACAGATGATAACTCTTACCACTAAAACGAATGGCCACCTTCGGGAAGTAATGAATTGAGGCATGAGAAGAGCTCCCCAATCAAATCCACAAAGCCACTACATTACCCTTCAAATCTTTCCTCAAAACTCACCTCTGAGATGCCTACAAAAACATTCAACAATGGCAAGGCAACTGATGAGCTGTGACTGCTGCTTATTACACTCATCATAATCATCTCATTGTTAACTCTTGCTCATCAAGTCCGACTGTTGTATCCACCTGTGGTCTCCTATAGTTAGACTTGGAAGGATTTGATTTTTATTGGTAAGGATTGGCAAACATCAATTTCACCGCACACAAACCTGTGAAAAAAATATTTCCATCGACAATAACTGAAATGTACAGATAGGCAAAGTAGGGAAAATGCCGCATGCAAATGTATTAGAACAGGGGTAGGTAACCTACGGCACGGGCGCCGAAGGCGGCACACGAGCTGATTTTCAGTGGCGCTCACACTGCCTAGGTCCTGGCCACCAGTCTGGGGAGCTCTGCATTTTAATTTAATTTTAAATGAAGCTTCCTAAACATCTTTAAAACCTTATTAACTTTATGTACAATGATAGTTTATTTTTATATTAAAAACTTATAGAAAGAGACCTTATAAAAACGTAAAAATGTATTACTGGCACGCGAAAACTTAAATTAGAGTGAATAAATGAAGACTTGGCACACCTCTTCTGAAAGGTTGTCGACCCCTGTATTAGAATTTGATTTAAGGGTATTTTCTTTGTACTTTTTGACCCTAAAAATTTGTGTTTAACAGTTATAAAACTTATACATTTTAATCTCAATATCTACTATCATCACATAATTATCTGTCATTCCATAATGTCTGACAAAACTGTGACAATTTTAAAAATTAAAAAGCGCTTAAACATCAGTATCTGTCAAAAAATAAAAATCAAGTTCTGCAAAGCCTACTTGTATTATCCTTAGATTGTCAACTGTATGGGGCAGGGACTGGCATTCTGTCATAGGCATGTACAGTGCTTAGCACAATGATGCCCCGATCCTAACTGGAACCTCCAGGTGCTACCACAACATCTTATTCAGATGACTACAAATCACCTTGTAGAGCAGGATGCCATTACGACAGGTGCAGCGAAGGGCAGCTGAAACCAAGGACCAGCATTTCTTCAGGCTAGAGAACTGCTATGATAGTTGCAAGAAGAAATTGCAAAAGAAAGCCCATAAACAAACACAGTAAGTTCCCTCAAATACAGTTAGCACAACACAAGAAACAGAGCATTCTGGCAGAAAGCGTTGCCATAATGGAATATCCAGGAAAATGATTCCGTCCCAACACCTATCTGTGCTTTTGTCCTTACTTTCCAAGACTCATCTTTTAATGTAGTGCATTAACTAAGTAAGTTAACGTTTCTAAATTAGAGTGGGTGAGTGTGGCGCTTTGAAAATATGTGATGCTTTATCAGGCTTCCCCCTGCCATTTACCATATTTAGCCCTAGTGGAAATCTAGTTTAAAAATGGAAAATTAAACTTCTCCATCTACCCCCACCTAATAAAATATTTACAAAGAATCAAAAAGGACTCTGCTCACCCCATGTTCCCCAGCACCACCATTTCTATAGCTTCCAATAAATAATATAAACTAAAATGAATAAAATCAGCTTCTGTACCAAATGACTGGAGGATAGCTGTTGTGATGGAAAGTTTTAAAAAGGGCTCCAGAGGTGATCCCGGCAATTACAGGCCAGTAAGCCTGACTTCAGTACCAGGCAAACTGGTTGAAACTATAATAAAGAACAATATTGTCAGACATATAGATGAACATAATTTGTTGGGGTAGAGTCAATATGGTTTTAGTAAAGGGAAATCATGCCTCATCAATCTACTAGAATTCTTTGAGGGGATTAACAGGTTTGTGAACAGGGGGATCTGGTGGATACAGTGTATTTAGATTTTCAGAAAGTCTTTGACAAGGTCCCTCATCAAAGGCTCTTAAGCAAAGTAAGCAGCCATGGAATAAGAGGGAAGGTCCTCTCATGGACTGGTATCTGGTTAAAAGATAGGAAACAGAGGGTAGGAATAAATGGTCAGTTTTCCGAATGGAGAGAGGTAAATAGTGGTGTTCCTCAGGGGTCTGTACTGGATCTAGTTTTATTCAACATATTCATAAATTATCTGGAAAAAGGGGTAAACAGTGAGGTGGCAAAATTTGTAGATGATACAAAACTACTTAAGATAGTTAAGTCCCAGGCAGACTGCAAAGAGCAACCGAAGGATCTATCAAAACTAGGTGACTGGGCAACAAAATGGCAGATTAAATTCAATGTTGATAAATGCAAAGTAATGCATACTGGAAAACAATCTCAACTATACATATAAAATGTTGGAGTCTAAATTAGCTACCACTCAAGAAAAAGATCTTGGCGTTATTGTGGATAGCTCTCTGAAAACATCCACTGGATGTGCAGCGGCAGTCAAAAAAGCAAACAGAATGTTGGGAATCATTAAGAAAGGGATAGATAAGACAGAAAATATCATATTGCCTCTCTATAACTCCATGATATGCCCACATCTTGAATATTGCATGCAGATGTGGTCACCACATCTCAAAAAATATACACTGGAATTGGAAAAGGTTCGGCAAAGGGCAACAAAAATGAATAAGGGCATGGAATGGCTGCCATATGAGGAAGGATTAATAAGACTGGGATTTTTCAGCTAGGAAAAAAAGACAACAAAGAGGGGATATGATAGAGGTCTATAAAATCATGACTGGTGTGGAGAAAGTAAACAAGAAAGTAATACTTATTCCTTCTCATAACACAAGAATCAGGGGGTCACCCAATGAAATTAATAGGCAGCAGGTTTAAAACAAGCAAAAGGAAGTATTTTTTCCACACAACGCACAGTCAACCTGTGGAACTCCTTGCCAGAAGATGTTGTGAAGGCCAAGGCTATAAGAGGGTTCAAAAAATAACTAGATAAATTCATGGAGTATAGGTCCATCAATGGCTATTAGCCAGGATGGGCAGACATGGTGTCCCTAGCTTCTGTTGGCCAGAAGCTGGGAATGGGCGACAAGGAATGGATCACTTGATGATAACATGTTCTGTTAATTCCTTCTGGGGCACCTGGCATTGGCCACTGTTAGAAGACAGGATATTAGGCTAGATGGACCTTTGGTTTGACCCAGTACGGCCGTTCTTATGCAAGGACACCATTAGATATAGAAAAGCTTTCAAAAAGAGCAATCTTTCATCTGATCTTTCCACATTAATTTCTGGAGCATTGCAAATGCTTCTGATTAATTATTAGCAACATGGTATGTCAACTCAAGAGCTTCCTACTAAAACACCCTGTCTTATAGACTTCTCTATACTTTCCCCGGAAGGTGAAAACTCAGAAGGCAATTCTCTGTTCTGACTCAAAGGATCAGAAGTGATCACAGCTTGAAGTGATTACTTTAAAGTATGTGCCTTATTAAAAACAAAAATGAGCAAAAGTGACTAACAAAATACTGTCACTTGAAATGAGAGTGAGATGAAACGTTTCCAACAGCAATTTAAATTTCAGCATTAACAAGCACAGTGCTCTGTCCACGTGTTTGCTTTACACAGCATTGTGCTTCATGTATAACTCACCATCCAGCTGCTTCTCCCTTTGATGATTTCCCAGTATGCAGCTTTCAGACCTGACTCAGCAACTGCTTACCAAGCCCCCTTCCTGTCATCACCTCCCATTTACTTCACTGAGAATTGAGGGCACTTCACACCTTATAACATTAAAACACAGAGTCTCCTTTGGACATTATCTATGATGCAGTCCAACATGAGAATTTGGTTCATGTTGCCATCTTCTGATTTGATAGTATTTAGCATAGGAGGAAGAGAGCTTCATCTTTGCAATGTGTTGTGGCTCTAAGAAAGAAAGGCTTGATACAACTCCACTGACCGACAGGGTTAGATCTCAAAGCATCCATGCTGACAAATCCACTAATGGCTGGTATGGGATTGAATGGCATTCATGACCCTATTGTCACAGTAGTTTCTGGTTCTACTCAAAGGCACGGTTTGCACATGCTCTGGATGTCTTTGCCAGAACAAAAAAATACATGGAAAGTGTGGTGGATGAACCTCAATTGCTGCAAATCCTCCTCCTTTTGAATAATTTCCCATCCCAACATTTCAATTCTGCCCCATTTGCAAATGGTTGGAAGAAAAAATCAGCTTTACAATAAGCTGTGACGGACAGTCTTAAGAGTTGGGCTATTTCAAACTTGGAGCGGGGGCAAGGGAGAGCCAATTTCAATGCTGAGAGGCCCCTCACAGTGAATACCCTGCTGGTAGGCCCATCGCGGTTATGACAGCAGGACTCCGGTTCAAGCATCTAAGCTGATCTCAACTGAGGCAACAAATTACAGCAAAACAGGAAATCTCTCCTCATATTAGTTATTATTTAAATTATCATACTGTCTAGGAGAGCACCAATCATGGAAATCTACCTACCTTACGGTGTAGATTTCTACATCCTTGCAAAGATGCTTGATTAACAGCAGGTCTGCATTAATTTCAGCATGGAAGCACATGGAATACAACACTGTAGAAGAGATGTCAGCTGAAAAATGGTAAGTGCCTAGACACTAGACAAGACACTGATCCCTGACATTATTTTTAATTTAGAACTGTATGGGCCATAATTTCAAATTAGTGGGGTTATTTTACTACTGCCATCTGTGTATATCAATTAATATGCCATATGAAAGGAAGTCAAAGCAGTTTTCCAATTCTCCACATACCTAAGTGTAGGACAACACTGTTTAGGCACTTTACGCTATCTTAAATATCTTCTTCCAGTATTAAAAACACTTTGTTTTGTTTTACTCATTAAGAAGCCATTTGAAATTCAAATGTGCTTCTTATACCAGCTGTTTTCCCTAAACATGCCAACTGGTTTATTATTATAGGCTGCTCATGAATGCCAGCATAGATTTTTTTTAACATATATATAAATAGAAAAGAGGCATGAAAACATTTGTTTGTTGTTAACAGATAGAAGGAGGGGGTGCTGGGTAAGGGAAGAATTAAAATGCTCCAGGCTGAATGTGAGCTTCCAACCTGGATGTTCAGATTACAGTGGGCACAAAAGAGCTTTCTTGAGTGTGCACATGCATGTCCTTTTTCTGTTTGTTTTGTTTCCCAGTTTGTGCACCCCAAACAATGGAAGTCTAGTTCTGAATTTAACCGTGGTTGCTTGAACCATAAAAGGAGCGGGCACCAGTTCATCCAAAAAACATTGTGCACGTTTTTACTATTAATCATAATTATTATTATTATTATTATTATTATGGCAGCGCCTACCTGCCCCAAAACCGAGATCAGGGCCAAGGACTGTCTTTATTTTATATGTCTGTATAGCCCCTAGTATAATGGGACCCCACCCTGTTTGGGGCTTCTAGATCCTTTTGTAATACAAACAATAATTACTTGACCACATTCCCACCTCTGCAGCTAGAAAAATATTACACTTTTTAAAATGTTAACACTTCCTTAGCAGTGACTGACGTTGTAAAGCTACTCCCGACAGTTCATTTTGCTACTGACATCGCTTCTGTTCTCTATGGCCGCAGATCTGTGTTCCAGTGTGCCAGGCACTGTACACCCAGAGTAAGGGACAAGCTAGGCCCCTAAGAGCTTACAGTCTAAACAGACAAAGGAAGCATGATTAGTCCCCCATTTTAAAGATGGAGAACTGAGGCACAGAGAAATTAAATGACTCACTCAAGATCACACAAGAAGTCTGTGGGAGAGCTGGAAATTGCACCTCGATCTTCTGAGTCACAGTGCAGTGCCTTATTGGATCTAAGTGATACCCGGGCTTGAGGATGGCCCTGTGCAAAGGGATGAATTTCACCCAATACACACTTTGTAAAGTTAGTTTTATGCTTGAATTTCACTGTACAACCCATGCACAGTATTGTTCAGAAACACCAAATCCACAAGAAACACCACAGCATAAACAAATTCCAGCTTAAGAAATGCTGACCTCTAAGTGCAATTCTGAATCCCATAGAGTCCTAGCATGGTGACTCATTTTAATAAATCACACACAGCTTCCTTAATCTGCACACTATTTTGTTTTTTTGGAAATTGCACTGACAACACCTGGCAGCTGATTTCTGATTCTGGATCGATGTTTTCTAGTTAAAATAGCAACTCCTATGTATACAGTGCCTTTTTCTGATCAGTCCCTTCTGGCCTTCATCTACGAATTTAGTGCCTTTTATCCAAAAGAACCGGACCCCAAGGTGCTTTACAAGCTTCTATCTTATCTGTAAACATCCACTCTCTTTGAGCTGCCCCAACTATTGTTTAAAAGAGAGTGAGGGAGGGGGGGCAGTTAGAACTACTTTACCCTTCTACTCCCCCAAAGGCTGCAGCATGTCCATTTAAAAATGTTTGGAAGCAGCAAGGCCGGTAGCAAGGTTAGATAAGTGGTTATACTGTGCAGGCACTGAACAGTGAAGAAAGAAACCCTTTGAAAAGGTGAATCAAGGTCAAGTTTATACAATTTTAATAATGTGTCACTCCACTAATTTTTATCTCCCCACCATGCTCAAGCTTGTAAAAGAAGCGCCTCCTCCAAACACACCCTTTTAAGGTCAATAAACAATGGGGAGTACAGGGAGCGAAATATATCCCTGTGCAGAGGGACAGCAAAATGCCCGAGTCCTTAAGACTCTGGGTTTACATGGTGCCTAAGCTTTGTCCTCTCCCTTTGCACAGGGGCAAATTTCACTCTTAGACTATGATGAAATTTCAGCTCTTCTTTTTGATTTAGGACCCCGTCCAATTGGTTTCAATGGGACTACGATCCAGCCATAGTGGTTCAGTATTTGGTTAATGGATATGAGGGACATGTCTCATCACCACATGTATATCTGGGATATTGCAGAAGCAGCAGAACAGAAGCAGTGCCAGTTGCATCACCCACTGCGAAAGGCATACATCCAGCAACATGTACAGGCCCCAGTCCTGCACAAGTACCTGCAAATAAGGTTTTTAGTTCAATAGGACTACTACTTATGTGTGTTTTTGCAGGATCAGAGTCATGTTGTGCACTGCAGGTTCCCCACTGCAAAAAATACGCAGGCTTCAACTGGAATTTTCGATGTTTGGAATATACCAGTAGGTCAACAAATGGTTGAACAGGGAGGACCCTAGCAGAATGGACTATAATTTATTATTTGTATTAAGGCTAGGTATTGTACACACACACACAAGAAGATAGCTGCTGACCCCAAAAGCTTACAACATACAACATACACCGGTTTCAGTGGCATTTGGGTTAGTTTGTAACAAAAATTAGAATTCAGATTTTGAATGCTCCCAATATTCCGCCGAGTCCAAGATCTGGGATTTTAGTTTTAATCTAAAAGTTGAATTGATTTAGGGAGGCAGAGTGATCCAGTGGACGGGGCACTGGACTCTGGAGACATGGCTCCCATTTCCAGCTGCGCTACTGACCTATGATGCGACTTTGGGCAAGTCACGTAACCCTCTGTTGCCTCTCCCACCTGTTGTTTAGGCTGTAAGCTCTTTGGGACAAGGCCTGTGTCTAACTACATTTACGTAGTGCTCCGTCCAAGAGTTCTCAAACTGAGGGTCGGGACCCCGAAGTGGGTTGCAACCCCATTTTAATGGGGTTGCCAGGGCTGGTCTCAGTCTTGCTGAGGCCTAGGGCTGAAGCTCGAGCCCCTCCACCTGGACCTGAAGCCCCAGCTCCTCCACCCAGGGACAAAGCCTCAGCTCCTCCGCTCAGGGCGGCAGGGCTCAGGTTAGAGGCTCCCCACCCAAGGATGAAGCCCTTGGTCTTCAGCTCTGGCCTTCCCTCCCCTCCCCCACGTCTGCAGTGATGGGGCTTGGGCAGACTCAGGCTTCGGTCCCCCCTCCGGGCTCATGTAGTAATTTTTGTTGTCAATGAAGTTTGAGAACTGCTGGCCTAGTCCAAAAGGCCATGATCTCTGGTTGGGCACTGAATTGGAGCTAAGGAGACAATATTAACTAACTTCTTAGCTTGGATGAGAGACAATTTAAAAAACACAAGAGAGAAGGAACGTACACTACCGAGGCAGCTCTTGTGTGGCCCTGGCAGGGCTGCTTGTCTCTGAAATCCAACAGTACGATCTGGCCATGTTTACAGCGGAGATAAGATACAAAGTTCAACTGTAAGATCCACAACCTTTTCTCCCTGTATCAGCTGAAAGAGTGGGTTAATTTCTATAAATTCTGTAAGGGATTACAACATGAATTCTCTTGTATTTACAGAACATTACACACTTAGTTTAATACTACATTTGTGAATTACACGCCAGAATTGCATAATTTTCTCTATGGGGAGAATAAAATATTTAGGCTGGACGCAGGCATAGAGTGGTGCTCCGTAGCAGAAATTAAATTGTAGTGGAAGTGAATGAGATTTCAAAAAAGTTACTGTAACTCTGCCTTGGTTACACAGTAACTGGCTGAAGGGGGAGGTTCCCCAATGCGCTAACTCCTCCACCGCCCCCACCAAAAAAAAAATCCCTGGGGAGGTTGTGGAAGCTCCTTCACCGGAGGTTTTCAAAAGGAGGCTGAAGAGCATCTGACTTGAATGGTTTAGACCAGGGGTCGGCAACCTTTCATAAGTGGTGTGCCGAGTCTTTATTTATTCACTCTAATTTAAGATTTTGCATGCCAGTAATACATTTTAACATTTTTAGAAGGTTTCTTTTTATTGTTGTATGTAATGTAAATAAGGTTTTTAAAAAGTTTAAGAAGCTTAATTTAAAATTAAATTAAAATGCAGAGCCCCCCAGACTGGTGGCTAGGGCCCGGGCAGTGCGACTGCCAGGGAAAATCAGCTCATGTGCCGCCTTTGGCACGTGTGCCATAGGTTGCCTACCCCTGGTTTAGACACAACAAATCCTGCATCTTGGCTGGGGGTTAGACTAGATGACCCTTGCGGTCCACTTCTAGCCCTACGATTTTATGGGGAGGGATATAGTGTGGGTCTGACCTAGCTACCGCACAGTAAAAACTACAGATGTCTGGTCTCCATTAGGGTCTCTCAGTGAGACAGCAAATAAGCAATAGTCATCTTGCGGTAAAACATATTCACTATTTGTGGGGTAGGAGGAAGAGAGAAAAAGCCTCCTTTGAAAATCTCAGCCTAAAACTTTATACTGTTGAGTTGTGGCTCATACACCTCAGAGTGAAGTTGCTCCAACCCCCAGTTACTAGTTATTTGCCTCCTAGAAGGGTTTACACTTGATCAAAGTGTAAAATGGCAAAATATAAAACCTGAGATACAAATGGCACAGTCCTCTGCCTCAGTACGGTTCCTTTGTGCCATTCTGTTGCCGTAAAGAGGCATAAAGATGCCTGCCCAGCCAGCTGAAGATTTCCCCAGTGTAGGGAATCTCTGATGGGCATTGGGCTGGTTATCTCCCTTTGCAGTAGGGCATGATGGGGGTAGGACCAGAGCATCACTGTCTTTCCAGCAACCCTCAGGTGTTGGAAGAGCCTTTAGGGCCATTGGCAGTTGGGCTCTACTTACAGAAGCCTCACAGTGCAGCTGTACATTGAACCAAAGCTGAACGAGCTCCAGTATCATGGGTGTAAAGTCACTTTTGCTCCATCTTCTCTGGCCCTGTGCTGAGCGGAGCGGCTCGCCTATACCCACTGGCCGAGTCAATGTTCTTCACAATTATTTAGATTCAGCTTTATACAACTAAAGACACGAGCATTTCCAAAATAAACATAGCAATAGTATTCTGGAGAGCCAACATTTATTGAAATATTTTGTGTACAAAGAGAGAAGAAACTGAGGTTACATCTTACAATTCAATGTTCTGCCCTTGTTTCAAGTTTAAATGCCACACAGACTCTTGAATAGGAATCCACATACGGTAGTCACCATTAGCAAGTCACCATTTCCTACAGCAGTACTTGAGATTCCACCATTACCTCTCCCATACTAGGAGTAGGAGGTGACCATGGTAACCGCAGGCAAACATTCACTTTTTCCATGGGGACCACTCCATAGATTTCATGTTACAGAAGTAAAAAGTATTTATTAAATCTCATAGAAATTTCAGTGACTGACTGGTGCAGATTTTCCTTCCCTCTCCGAAAACATGAGACTAGCTTTGCCTTTTGCTTCTCCACAGTTGTTAATAGCAGCATGACCTATCAACACACCAGAAGTTAGATGTCAACGGTATAAAGAAAATGAGCAGGTGTACAGAACAATGTAAACACAAAGCTCTTAGCTACTTAGATTACTGTGACAGAAGGAGAAAAATTCCACCCAAGAGAAGCAGCAGCTGCAGCTGACATCTACTGCTCATCCATAGGAAAGATTGTGCTCTAGAGCATGGGTGGGCTGTGTGTGCGTCCATGCACACATGCTCTCCTCAGAGTAACTGCTTCTCTCTTAAATGCATAACGCAGTCCAAGATGACCAAGTTTCCTGCAATGGTTAAAGTAGCAACCCAACAGTCACACCCTTGGAACCAAGCAGGAGATGCACAATTCTCTCATTTCCATTCCAATATAAGCTTCCTCCTGGTTAGGTGGCTGGTCCCCTCACCAGAATCAAAACATCTTGAGAGCATTAATGCCATTGGATGGGATGCTGCATCACTGCTTTACTCATGGGGTTACTACACCACATATTGTAGTGGTTGTCAGACTGGGGTGCACGCACCTCCGGGGATGCACGAGACCCCGGCACTGCCACCGATCCCGCCCGGGAGACCGCCGATATCCCGGGGGGCCACGTGACGTTTTCCTCGGCGAGAAGGGGCCGCCAAGGAAAAAGTTTGAAGACCCCTGACATACTGGGCACAGTATCAGAGAGACCTGCCATTAACTGGGTTTGATTTTTTAAAAACAGTATTAGACACGTATGTCTGAACTCCATAGGAACACAGGAACTTGAAAGGATAGAAGAGATTTCAAAGGCCCATTGAATCTGACTCAGCCATCTAGCTCTAGTTCTCAGAGACCTATTTCATTACTACTCCTCTGTGCTCATCACGGCTCTTCTATCTGCTCATCACAGCTCTTCTATATGCTCAGTCTCGCTACTGCTGATATGAGAGCCTTCTCCATTGCAGCTGCCTTCATCTGGAGCAGGTTTTTTGTATCTCTCTGACTTTTCAACCCTCCATTTTTTTCTCCCTCATCTCATAATTAAACTTTCCCTTTACAATTGCATCTGACCTTGTAGAACATTTCTTGATACAGTTTGTGTGACAAATGCTATGGAAAGTAAGCTGCACCTCATAAATATCACTCCTCTTCTGAACACAACATTAGTTGTTTTTAGAGCCACTACTGTGACATAGCATTCCACAAATTCATTGTTTTCAATGCAAAAGGTTTATCTCCTTTGTCTATTTATTAAACATTTCTTTATTCACAACCTATAACCCCAAACTTTGAGATTTAACATTTAAATCTGGTTCTTTTAGCTACATTTGCTTTGTGGAAGGATACTCCCTATATTTTAAAAATAAATTTACCATTTTACTAGTTTACCCTCCAGTAAGCATTCTTATCCCAGGGTATCACAAAGAAGTTTTAAAAGTCTCCTTTTTTCCTTCCCGTATGATGCTCTTCATGCCAGTGATGACAGGTATGGATATGCCTCTTTATAGGTATCACAGGGATTTGAGTTTCCATTCACCAGTGTTTTATGATCCAACATTCAACTACCCATGACAAAAGCAAATAGTTTATCAAGGCAATTGAATGCTTCACTTTCACAATTGATGTCCTCCCCTCAATTCAACTAAATATATTGTGGATTAAGCTAAGTGCTGTACTGCAGCTTTAAGTCAAGACAAGGGAAGACACTGGGAAGTTTGAATTACAAGAATACATCTGAACTAGGTTTCTTTTCTTCTAGAAACGGAATCTTTTTGTTTTTGAAAAAAGTCTTACAGCGAAATATTTAAAAGAAAATTCAGCGAGAAAAATAAGAACATTAATAACCTCTTCAAAATAAAGGAAAAGTATATGAAACATGGTGCTAGTCTATGCACATCAACTCCTACAAAATATTACTGGTTCCATACAAATACCTACAATAGACAGATAGATGCATTGCCTATTATCTATCAAAGTCTGAGTGATGGGGTACAGAGCAAGACACAAAATGGCCCTTTAATTTTAATAGATTTTAAAACCATACAGGACCATTATGATCATCTAGTCTGACCTCATGCATAACATAGGCCAGAAAACCTCACTCAGTGACTCCTGCTCTATGCCAATAAGAGCTAGAGGAGATCTTACAGAAAGACATCCGATCCTGATTTAAAGCCTATGCCTATTTCTGGGACTGAGAGAAGAGGTGAGTGGCTGTTGATACTGTTCTTTAGCCAGGAATAACACTGAGAACAGCCTTATGCAATTGTATTCTTTGAAATATAGCCAATAGCATCTAGCTACTAAAGAGAGGAGGAGGAGTTCTTTGACAGTTGGCTCTGATCCAATTGTACATGTATGAGCCTTCTTATTTTTTAATACATGCATCTTAATACAATGGGGGATGCATTTTTTAAAACAGGGAAAGTAAGTAAATTATCATGGTAAACCTCTGTACCAACAGGATTCCAACTCAGATATATATCTCTCTTCCGTGCCTTACATTCATACTGATGTAGGAGAGCTTTGCTTTTTGTTTTTATGTGCTTAAGAGTTACACTCCTCCAATTGTTCACACTGGTTTGGATAGGAGCTCTTTTCCCATGGAGTGAAATAGGCTTCCAGACCACAGACAAGGTCATCATAAATAACCAAGCACAGAGTTGCGGGGGACGTGTTTAGTGAAGTGTCAATGGGATTTCTGTTAGGCCCAGTCTTATTAAATATCTTCATTAAGTATCAGTAAGCTACTGAAATTTGCACAGGATACTAAATTTGGAAGAGATGCAACCATCAATGGGGACAGAAACTTATTACAGAGTGACCTAGAGAGGGAAGAAGGCAGGAAATAAAATGAGACTCAACTTTGACAAATTCTAACTAATATCATGGAGAGACACTCTTTTTGCAGCACTGTAAAAAATTCAAACAAATACTTAATAGGAGTGAGGGCACTTGGAAACTAGTAACACAGGTGAGAGACCTTGTGATAGTACTGGGCAAAAAATTCAGATATAAAAATTGCAAACTAATGTAGTTTGGGGTTGCATATACAGAGGAATCATGTCATGGAGAACGAAGGTGATAGTTCTCTATACAGCATCAATGTCTCAATATCAGAAAGATATTGACAAATAGATGCAGTTCAGAGAAGAGCAACATTAATGACCAGGGGGCTAGAGGGATTTATAAGAAAGACATTAAAAGAACTAAGTGCATACAGTCAAGAATCAGAGGGGTAGCCGTGTTAATCTGGAATTGCAGAAGTGACAGAGTCCTGCGGCACCTTAAAGACTAACTAAAGTATTAGAGCATAAGCTTTCGTGGGCTAATACCCACTTCGTCGGATGCATGCAGTGGAAGTATCCAGGGGCAGGAATAAATAAGAGGCAGGGGCCAGGCTTGAGATAACAAGGTTAGTCCAATCAAGCCGAATCAGCTTGTTATCTCTAATCAGGGAGGATGAGGTCCTCTTCTAGCAGCTAATCTGGAGGTGTGAACATTGAGAGAAGAGAAGCTGCTTTTGTAGTTGGCTAGCCACTCAATCTTTGTTCAACCCTTGATTGATAGTATCAAATTTGCAAATGAACTGCAGCTCTGCAGTTTCTCTTTGCAGTCTGGTCTTCAAGTTTTTTTGCTGCAAAACGCTGACCTTTAAATCTTTTATGGTGTGTCCAGGGAGGCTGAAGTGTTCTCCTACAGGTTTTTGCATATTGCCATTCCTGATATCAGCATCCTGTACAGCAAACAGGTAAACATCAAAAAAGAGCTTTCCAACCTGGAGACCTTCACAAACAAACAACCTTCCACACAAACAGACTTTACTAAATTAAGACAGGAGATCTATATTACACACTTCACCTCTCTACAAAGGAAAAAGGACTGCAAGCTATCTAAAATCCTACCTGCCACATGAGGCCACAACAGTGGTACCCCTAACTCACCCAGCAATATCGTCAATCTTTCCAGCTACACACTCAGCCCGGCAGAAGAGTCTGTCCTATCTCGAGGGCTCTCATTCTGCCCTCCCACCCCCACAAACATGATACAATTCTAGGGTGATCTGGAAGCCTACTTTCGCCACCTCCGACTCAAAGAATACTTTCAAGACAACACGGAACAGCACACGGATACACAGACACCCTCTCACCAGCAGCACAAGAAGAAGAACTCCACGTGGACTCCTCCCGAGGGTTGAAATGACAATCTGGACCTATACATAGAATGCTTCCACCGACGTGCACAGGCAGAAATTGTGGAAAACAACATTGCTTGCCTCACAACCTAGGTCGTGCAGAACGCAATGCAACCCACAGCCTCAGAAACAACCCTGACATTATAATCCAAGAGGCTGATAAAGGAGGTGCTGTTGTCGTCATGGACAGGTCGGACTACCCAAAGGCGGCTACCAGACAACTCTCCAATACCAATTTCTACAGGCCACTTCCCTCAGATCCCACTGAGAAATATACTAAGAAACTGCACCATCTACTCAGGACACTCCCTACACTAACACAGGAACAAATTAACATACCCTTAGAGCCCCGACCGGGGTTATTCTATCTACTACCCAAGATCCACAAACCTGGATATCCTGGACGCCCCATCATCTTGGGCATTGGCACTCTCACTGAAGGACTGTCTGGGTATGCGGACTCTCTGCTCAGACCCTACGCCACCAGCACTCCCAGCTATCTCTGTGACACCACTGACTTCCTGAGAAACAACAATACATTGGTGATCTTCCAGAAAACACCATCCTAGCCACCATGGATGTAGAGCAGTGGTTCTCAAACTTTTTGTATTGGTGACCTCTTTCCAACACTGAGCTTCTGACCGCGACCCCCTCTAGAAATTAAATACACATTTTTGATATTTAATAATGTTAAATACTAAATGTAAACCCCATTGCTTAACATGGATTTACCTTTTCTCACTGCTTTTTAAATTAAGACTAAAACACATTTTTATTTAATTAAAAATAAGTGGAAAAGTTATTTTTAAATAGAAAAAGTACCTGTTCAGCTGCGAATGTTGTCTCCTTACCAGGGTCAGTCATAGGCAAAATGGTGCCTGGCCAAACTTCTGTTTGGCGCCCTTTGTTTGGAGGTGGTGTGGAGTTGGGGGTGGAGCTGGGCTGGAGGAGCTTGGGCCCAGCAGCCCGCCACTGGGACTGGGGTCAGGGCTGGGGCCAGCAGCCCGCCGCTGGGGTCGGGGCTGGGGCCAGCAGCCCACTGGCAGGTCAGGGCAGGAGCCGGCATCCCGCCCCGGGGATCGCGGCTGGGGCCCGCCGCCCACTGGGGTTGGGTCTGGGGCCCGCTGCCCGCTGGGGTCGGGGATCGCGGCTGGAGCCCGCTGCCCGCTGGGGTCGGGGATCGTGGCTGGAGCTTGCCACCCACTGGGGTCGGAGATCGCGGCTGGAGCCTGCCGCCCGCTGGGGTCGGGGCCAGCAGCCAATCCCGGGGATCGCGGCTGGAGCCCGCCACCCGCTGTGTTCAGGGCTGGGGTCAGCAATGCACCAGCGGGTTGGTGCAGGACCCGACAGCCCGCCCCGGGGATCGCGGCTGGAGCCGCAGCCCGCTGCGTGGGTTGGGCCTGGAGCCCGCCACCTGCTGGGGTTGGGGGCTGGGGTCAGCAGCCCACCGGCAGGTCAGGGCAGGAGCCGGCAGCTCGCGGGGATCACAGCTGAACCCAGCAGACAGCCGCAGGGGCTGGGTCGCCCGCCGCAGAAATCGGGCTCGAGCCAGCAGCCCGCTGCTGGAGTCAGGGCTCGCGACCCCCATATAAGTGAGCCGTGACCCCCCGAGGGGTCGGGACCCCCACTTTGAGAGCCAATGATGTAGAGACTCTCTACACAAACATCCCACACAGAGATGGAATACAAGCTGTCAGGAATAGTATCCCTGATGGTGCCACAGCACAAGTGGTTGCTGAGCTCTGTGACTTTATCCTCACACACAATTATTTCAAATTTGGTGACAATATATACCTCCAGACCAGTGGCACCGCTATGGGCACCCGCATGGCCCCACAGTATGCCAACATTTTTATGGTTGACCTAGAACAATGCTTCCTCAACGCTCATCCACTCACGCCCCTTCTCTACCTATCCTACATTGATGACATCTTCATCATCTGGACCCATGGGAAGGAAACTCTGGAAGAATTCCACCACGATTTCAACAGCTTCCACCCCACCATCTACCTCAGCCTGGACCAGTCTACACAGGAGGTCCACTTCCTAGACACCACGGTGCAAATTAATGATGGCCACATCAACCCCACCTTATACCGAAAACCTACCGACAGCTATGCCTACCTTCATGCCTCCAGCTTCCATCCTGGACACACCACACGATCCATTGTCTACAGCCAAGCACTGAGGTACAATCATATTTGCTCCAACCCCTCAGACAGAGACCAACACCTACAAGATCTTCACCAAGCATTCTCAAAACTACAATACCCACACGAGGAAATAAGGAAACAGATTAACAGAGCCAGATGGGTACCGAGAAGCCTCCTGCTGCAAGATAAGCCCAAGAAAGAAAACAACAGACCACCACTAGCGATCACCTACAGTCCTCAGTTAAAACCTCTCCAATGAATCATCAGTGATCTACAACCTATCCTGGACAATGATCCCTCACTTTCACAGGTCTTGGGAGGTCTCGCCCACAGACAACCCGCCAACCTCAAACATATTCTCACCAGCAACAGCACACCGCGCCATAACAACTCTAACTCAGGAATCAATCCATGCAACAAACCTCGATGTCAACTCTGCCCACATATCTACACCAGCAACGCCATTACAGGACCTAACTAGATCAGGCACACCATCACTGGTTCATTCACCTGCACATCCACCAATGTAATATACGCCATTATGTGCCAGCACTGTCCCTCTGCTATGTACATCGGCCAACTGGACAGTCCCTACGAAAAAGGATAAATGGACACAAATCAGATATCAGGAATGGCAATATACAAAAACCTGTAGGAGAGCACTTCAACCTTGCTGGACACATCATAAAAGATTTAAAGGTCAGCATTTTGCAGCAAAAAAACTTGAAGACCAGACTGCAAAGAGAAACTGCACAGCTGCAATTCATTTGCAAATTTGATACTATCAATCAAGGATTGAATAAATATTATGAGTGGCTAGCTAACTACAAAAGCAGCTTCTCTTCTCTCGATGTTCACACCTCCAGATTAGCTGCTAGAAGAGGACCTCATCCTCCCTGATTAGAGATAACAAGCTGGTTCAGCCTGATTGGACTAACCTTGTTATCTCAAGCCTGGCCCCTGCCTCTTATTTATTCCTGCCCCTGGATACTTCCACTGCATACATCCAATGAAGGTGGGTATTAGCCCACGAAAGCTTATGCTCTAATACTTTAGTTAGTCTTTAAGGTGTCACAGGACTCTTTGTCACTAAGTGCATATAGTTTAGCCAAATGACTGTGACAAGGGGAAGTAAGGGAGGTGACTTCATAATCATCCAAGAATTTGAATGGTGAAACACTATGGAGAATATAGTTGGGTAACACCTTATTCCACAAGTACTTCTCCATTGAACTCAATGGGCCTTTTTGTGGAGTAAGGGTCTCGCATCAAATTGAGTTGGGTGGTAGAATCTGGACCTAGGGAAAAAGAAGAATGTGGAATCTCAGGGTCTATGGTGGGAAGCCCACTGGCTCAAATAATTTAAATCAGATGGAAATCCTGCTTTGGGAATGGGGAGGAAGACGATCAGCCAATACATTTCTAATTTTATGAAAGGATCTACAGAGTCTTTTTTTCAGAAATCAATCATCGTGACCTCTTTAAAAATTAAAATTTATACTACAGTAGCATCCAGAGATTCCTATGTTCTGATCAGAAGTCTAGGACTGGAAACAAACAATGGGCTTTACCACTGGACTGAGAAGTAAACTTTATCCCACAGAAAGGACTCGAGTGTTGTACCTCTATGACTATTTTTCCTAGTATATTTTAAGCTTCATTACGCAGCAAAGTTATTGGGATCTACACAACGCAAACCAACTCCAAAGAGCTCAGATCCCATTATTTTAAAACTAATCTGTGTCTGCGATCGACCATCCTTCAAACATAATGATAGCTTGGGTGGGTGACAGAGAATTATCTGTACTCTATTTCAGTAGGAGCTTACTTAAGAAGCTTCAGTTAATCATGATGCCTGAGAAACAATCAGAAAACGGATGCTTAGTTCTTGCTTGCTACAGTTATTCAGATTTAATTTATATATTTTTTTAAAGTGGGTGGAGAAAAGGGAAAGGGACAACACAGTGGTGACATATGATTATTTAGAAACGTAACAGCTGGTTTGATGTATTAATCTTTGTATTTCTTTCCTGCATTACATTACATTACCAAGAGGCAATAATCAAGACAGGGGCCTCATTGTGCTAGGCACTGCACAAACACAAAGTAAGAGACAGCCCCAGCCTCAAGAGTTTACAAGGTAAAACAGACAGTGTGTGCAAACTGAAACAGCCATAAAGATGGGAAGCGATTTGCTTAAGATCATGCAGCAGGTCAGCCGCAGAGCTTTACTCACATCTCCTGACTCCCAGTCTAGGGCCCTATCCCGATCTAGAAGTTAAACTTTAAGTTTGTAATCAAACTTTTGGATGGTGATCAATCTGCAGGGCATCCTTATCAAGAAGAGGGGAATAGACTTTTATGTTTCACCTTCCTTTTTTCCCCCCCACTGCCACTGAAACTACCATTGAGTCCAGGATAGGAAGAAAGTAATAACATTCCACACCCGGCTATGGAACTTGATGGGTTTTAGGGTTTTTTTGCCATTGCAAGGACTAAAGCTTAAACTAAAGGTAATGCGCAAATTTCAAGTAGGCTTTCAGCCATCCTCTCTATTGACATCACTGCCTGATGGTGGTAATACAGGGACACCCTCGCCAGCAGAGGTAGTGGACAAAGGACCCACTTCACTATGGTACACAGATGTATCCCAGACACTTTCTCCATCAGCGTGCTTAGTGCGTGATAAGTCAGCAGCATTACCCCATGAAGTGATGATTTGTCAAAGTGGAGGATGAGGCGGAACAGAGAGGAAAACCCCAGTGCATACAGGAAGAGGAGCGAAGAAGTGCAGGCTTGGACAGCCGCCACTATGGAACCTGAACTGTCAGGCAGCTTTGTCACCATCTCCAGTAGCAGGTGTCACTTCAGTGCTGAGCTGAAGGACGAACGGTCTAATGATGCTTTTACTATTTCCTTGTCAGGCACTGCAATCTATTGTCTCTCTCCTGCCTGAGGAGTTAATTTTAGAGAAGAAGTTCCTTGGCCTCAGCTGCTGCTTTTAGGACCATCATATGGACCAAGAAAACAGCAACACTGCACAGGAAATCAGAACTAATCAGGTTATTAGCTATCATTTACTGCTGTCCGTGCCAAAGCTCTGCCAGGCACCTCCCAGAACATAAAGATCCCTGACCCAAGAAGCTCACAAACTGAATTAGACAGGATGTAATGAATAGGTAACAAGACAGCAGAGAGGAGGCGGGGGCTAACTTCAATAAATGTATGTGATTGTGCAGCAAGGGCTCACTTATGGCACGAAGCAGAGGACCGCTATTATACTTTCCATGACTGAACTGACTTGGTGAGTTTTTTGTCAGCAATCATGGCACAAGTGGGCAGAAAGGAGGAGGACTGAACATGGAAAAAGGCGGCCACTTGCAGATCAAGGCATTCCAGGATTACAGGCCAACATGGAAGAAAAGACAAAGACAGAAGTGGGAAAAGCAAACAGCTTGTTGGCAGAGTGAATGAGGGGTAACAGGAAAAGTATGAACACCATTATGAATCCAGATTATGTACCTTTTAGCAAACCCGACGTTCCTCTTTACTAGAAGCCTTTAATGGATTGTATTATTATTTGTATTACTATAGCACCTAGAAGTCCGATTGTGCTAGATGCTGTACATACACATAGGAAGAGAATCCTGTGCTGTTTCCACTTCCCATTCACCACCTAGTTATCTCCTGTACAGATATAATAATGAGAGGTGCACCATATCAAAGGAAGCTGAGACTGCATAGCTTGGTACCTACATATTTCCCAGAATCCTCTATGACCTTTGAGTATTAATATTTTTCTAAAAGTTGCTCAAGTGTTTTATTCAGAAACAGGCAATTCATATTATACATATAAACTGCTTTCCTCACTTTAATATCTGTGTTAGTCTCAGACACAGGTTCCAGAGAGCTGTATAGATAAAATCAACACAGGGATGGATCACAAAGGTATCTAACAACTACTTGGTTAACCCTGCAGCCTAAGGCAATAAGTGTCAAAAGGAGTTACTATACATTTCACTGATAATGTTTGAAAAGAGGAAATACTGTATCTGGAAACAGCCCCTCTTAAGTCTGTAGCTAGAACTCACCCCAAGTGCAAACCAGAGAACTGTGCTCCTAGTGAAAGAGAGCTAGATGGGAAGGAGGAAGTGCAAGAGGGTTTTGTAAGCACACACATATCAAAATGCATATGCTGACTTTACTAAGGTATTTCTCTAAACCAGTGGTTTTCAAACTTTTTCCATTTGCAGACCCCCTAAAAAAATAGAGGTGCAGACCTCTTTGGAAATCTAGGACAATCCACAGACCCCCCAGGGGTCCATGGACCACATGTTGAAAACCACTGCTTTAAACAGTTCAACAGCAGAGCAGGCAAATGTCTAAAGCCTAATTTGAATAACAGATTCCTCAGCATGTGAAGCTGGAGAGCTGGCTAGTAGGTCACTGCTTACTTCAACAGCCAAACATAGGAATGGGGATGATAGGTAGACGGTGTGCCATCAGAACTCTTAAAATGATACCTTTTGTATGCCATTAACTCTTTTAGATGGAATTGGAAATTGTCACATATTATGTATTACAAAGAAACAACAAAAAATTGGTAACAGATAAAGCTAAAACATAAACTCCAGAAAATATTCTGCTAACTGATGGACAGAAGAAGGATGTTAAATGGATCCAGACTACTGCTACTGAATCCAATGCCCTGAATTGCAAATATTTTACTTCCACAGTTGAAGCTACACATTTAATTAAAAGCAGACTTGACAATTAAGGTTTCCAACCAATCCCCTCGTCCACAGCCCTGCTGGCTAAGTAGATCTCCATTCTTCCAAAGATACTGAAAGGGAGAAATGGGTCTGTACTTTTCAGCTGCCTTGAGGGCTGCAGTGCTGGAGTAGGTCTGAGGAAAGACACCAGGTGGAATTCAGTGACGCCAAGTGCTGTACTCTAACTAAGCCCCAGGGCTACAGAGGAGTGCTTAGGGAGGAAGACTGAACCTTGTAAACAGAAATGGATCGTTGCAGGGAATGGCACAGTTGGAAATTACATTTATTTCTCAATTTACGTAGTGCACCCATCACAACAGTCCAGGCACACACAATGACAAGGAAGGTTGTGACAACTACCGCACTTACCAGATTCTGAAGTTACCATGTTCGGCAAATGTAATCTCAATATTTCCCTGACAAGCCAGGGAAAAATATGTTCCAAACAACTGTTAGCAGAAGCAAAGTACATGAGGACTTTTTAGCATTGCATCCCCAAGAGTACAATGCTGGAGAAGTTAACCTTGTAAAGAAGGTAGAAAGGAGCAAATATAATTGCATCATTTCATGCCCTTTGAACAACCTTTGGATTCTGATGTTTTTGCCAGGAAGAATAATGAAAGTCAAACTAATTAAGCACTGAACATACCCACAGTACAGAGTGTGAAAATTTCAAAAGCCTGACAAGTTGGTAGGAAGCACTCAGCTCAGAGCTTAGGTTTCACGTTGTCATTTAGGGAGCAATCATGATGGTGCAAAAAACTGATAACTTTTTTTTTTAAGAGCATTTGTTCAAAGTTATAAAGTGAGTACTGTGAAAGGAGTCAACTTGAGACTATTCTGAAGGGGAAGGTAGCTGGTACACCTGCCAATTGTTATATTTAACAAATATATGGGCTAAATCTTGCTTGTTTTACTCCCATAAGTACATATATTAAAGTCAATGGGCGCAAAGGCCAGCAGTGATTTTGCCTCAAGTTTGTAATAATAAGTATCCGAAGATGGAGGGAGGAGGTGGCAAAGGGATACATGGGAACAGGGGCAGATGTGCCTGACTGAATGGGAGGGGCTAGGAGTTAGTCAGGAACTGTCTGGGGGAGGCTCCCAACTCCTTAACAATACCTTCCTATTACCCCTTCCCCCGCAAAAAAACCTTGTTCCATATTTCTCTCACCAACACCCAGCAACCCTCTAGGTTCACTCCCAGGCTCCTTCCCAGCAATTACTTCCCTCTCCCTTGGCTCTTCCATTACCCCTGACTCCCCAAAGCCTTTGCACTGCTTCTAAGGGGTGCGGGAAATGTTCCTGTATTGTAATTTAATGAATTGTTGCTCACAGTTCTGTATTAATATGTCTAGTAAGGAATCTATTTCTTAAAAAACCATTTCCTGGATCTTTTCTGTCATCTGTATTGTTACAGACACACTTGCTGACAGGTATTTTGAAATAAATTAGCAAAATAATTTAAACTGATGGGATTATTTTTTGTTATTTTGACATACAAAAGATGCAGAATTTTAAAATATTGTGCACAGAATTTTTAATTTTTTGGCATAGAACTCCCCCAGGAGTAATTTTTTGCATTCACCAGAGAGATTGGAACCTTTATGAATTCACTTTGAATTACAATGGCAAACTAGCACATCCCAAAAATGGAGCCACAGCATTCTGTTGGCTACTATACTGCTGCCCAGGTTTTTCATGCAACTAATCAATATAAAGAAAGCTTTTCTTAGAAAAATGGATTCCTTGCCATTTCACAGCCATGTGTACCCTGGCCCACAACGGGTTTCACACAAATTGTCCCCATACCCACATACACTGTGTTCAAACTAGTTCTCTCATTGTCAGCCACAGGGATTGACAAAAAGGGGCAGACGCAGCTCTACAAACCTCTCCTTGTCAGTTTACCATCTACTGCTCCATGCGGTCTACACGGCAAGTTAGTGTGCAGCAAGCCAGGGTGTGAATCTATAGCATACCAGCTTGCCGTGCACTAACTCACTGCATGAACCCTGCTACTGTGCACTGAAAAGGTCCACAGTGCACTTTCACATACCTCCATTTGAAAGTGTTTGGTAGCAAGGTCCTCACAGCAAATTAGTCTGTGGCAAGCTAGTGTGCTGTAGATTTACACCCTGGCTTGCCACGCCATTGTGGAGACAAGCCCTTGAGTTCTCAGCAGCGTTTCACAATGTTCACCATGAGATACTTGGCTGAGTGGAAGCACATGGAGCTGGCTCCCATCCTTCCTTACAGAATGACTGCACAGCTTTGTAATGGGAAGCTGCCTGTTGGATCCGAGAACACTCCCATATGGAGTTTGTAGCTGTAATGGAGAGGATGAACCTTGACATATACATGAGACTACTGAAAGGTAGGGTGAGGGGGCTCTGCAGATAAAAACATAGTAATGTGAGGGCAGACTGGACAAAAGAGAGGAATGATGGTCTTCGTAGTTAAGACGCTGGACTGGGATTCAGGTGATTGAGTTCAATTCCCAGTTCCACTCTGCTACCTTTGTGATACTGAGCAAATCACAATCTGTTTGTGCCTCAGTTAGTTTTGTAAAAGGCAGAGAATGCTTCCTTTTCTCGCTCTTCATCTTGTCCATTTAGAATGCAAGCTCTTCATGGCAAGGACTGGCTCTTGCTATGCGTTTGAACACAACAGTTCCCAGTCTTCGTTGGAGACTCTAGGCATTCCTTAACACAAACAAACAATGGTACTATGATGCTGCAGTGAAACACCACAGACTGAACACCTGGAGATTATTCTTGTGTATTTGGTGACTGGTGCTGCCATCAAAGAAAACAATGACTGGTGAGAGAGACAATGGAGGTGGAATTCGCAATCCGCTATTTCTGTCCCAGGAGGGCGTGGCAGTGACTAGCTCGTATTTGTGCAGTCCGCCAAGGATTTAAAGATTTGTACAAATGCTGACACTATTCTCCATCAGACCAGTTTGTGACAGAGATGTACATATGTAAATATTTTGCTACAGTATTATAATAAATGACTGTATACAGCGATTCATTTTACGCTACACTATCTCGCTCATGAATGCACTAGATGCAGTGATTGCATCATTAGTTATTTGTATTCCAAAAGTGCCCATGTGCTAGTTGCTGTCTACACACAGTCCCGTCCCAAAGTGTAGGTTAATATGGCAGTTGGTATGCGCGCAGCAATTTTTCACACAGCCATGGACTTGACAAGCAGTTCTATTCAAAGGGAGACAATGGCCAGGCACAGGGCTTCTCCCCTACTCTGTTTGAAAAGTGTCATGGGATCTGTAGTTTTCACCCGATTCAGTTTAACATCTTATCTAAAAAACTGCAACCTGTAGCACTATGGTGCAGTATCACCAAAGCTTAAGTCTGGGATTTGAACCCAAGACTTTCTGATCCAGGTCAGGATTCTTATTTAATGTTTGCATATAGTGCCAGATGCAGATGTGTCTGGATCTTTTAGCATCTAAACCACACTATATAAGAGTATATTCAAGCACACAAGTACTCTTGCAGACACACTCCAGCATTTACAACAATTAGTTGTGCTGATTCCATCTTCTTTGAATATGCAATTCTGTCTAGGTGAAGACAAATGCCTCTGTACATACATACTAGAATAAACAGGTTGTGTGTACTTTTAATTGTACTATATACAGATGGACTTTCAGTAACAGTGTGCAAGACATACTGTACTGCACTGTCCTGGGCTACTGCCTAACCCTCTTCCCACCCCCTTTTCTAGATCACTGTATAAGAGTACACCACAGCGTCAGCAAACAATAACTTGCAGATCCATTGTATTTGTTATATTCCCGAATCTGCCTCCAGAATTTATAGAAACTCTTGGAGCCCTTAGTCAGAAAATGGTTTCAAGCACATGCCAAAGATATGTCAGCATTCAGAACCTGTTTACACAATAATGTAAAATGAATTTCCATCATAGGAAGATTTCCTTTAAATTGTGCAATAGTTGGTTTTGGGTTCTCTAACATACATGTGAAATCATTAACTTCATCAGTTGCTTTAAATTATTTCATCAATGATTAACAAAGGTTAAGCAATCAGCAATTTTTTCTTTAAGCAAGGAGCTCTCTCTCTCTCTCTTTAAACTAACGTCCTTACTTCTGCGAGTTGCTGCGAGGATCCTTGCCAGATCTAGCCAGTTTAAACATTTACGCATTGATTTTCAAGGTCACTGCTGAAATGTGTAATTTTCTACTTTAGTACGTTATTCCAAAATGCCCAGCATTATTAAATACTATGGACTGGGGGAAGTAAAGCAAACAGTATCAAAAAAGTTAAATCAAAAAATATCTAAGCTAAAATGCTTGTGGTAAAAAGGACTTTTCCGCAAAAAATTTAAATACAATTATCTGGACATCATCTTTCGTTTGCACAGTTACATAAACACTGACATAAGTGACACTAAAAGCTTCTCTGCCTTGTACAGAATCCTCTCCGATCTTCTAGCAAAATGTACAGTAGTTTGCCTGGAAACAGCTGAGGTCTTCAGAGAAGGATACCAGCGTTTAAAGCTGGAGGGGGTGGGGAAGCGAGGGCAGAAATTCTGAAGGTTTGGGAAGCAGATTTGTTACTAGCTCACAATAACCAAAAAGCACACTTTGGAGGCTTAAAGACAGCGGACCGCTCTCCTTACCTGAGAGATTTCCAGCTAGACAAGTCTGTTTTCAGGCTGAGCTGCAACCAGATGACTAACATGCTGTTGTGAAGAGCTCTCTCCCGCTCTCTCCCTTCCTCTGTTCCATGTGCTCGTGGATGTTTGCAATACATTCAGCCTGTGTACTCTCCAGCACATGCTGCTGCCATGACAGGCGAAGGATTCTGAGCCAGCTCTCCCACTTGATTCCCACACCAGCTGACTGACAATTAAACTAAACACATACAGGCAGAGCCACTCGAACGCAGCGACTCTTCTGGGATCACCAGTGCCACCTGACAGACTCCGCCAAACACACACCGTGGCAGGACAGATTCAGAACATTATTTAAGTCAGGTTTGCAATTTGATTACATTCAAAGAAACAAGTGAGCCATAAATGCTTTGAGATACACTTGACTTTCACTAAGAAAAGAGGTGCACACACACAAAAAAACCCTTCTCTGAACGAAGCCAAAGCAAACTACTTACCACCTGCATAATGCTTAGGATTACAAATGGTAAACAGCTTTTTATCTGGCTAAATACATGTATGGTCCCCCACGACCATAGGATCACAGTGCTCCATAAACACCTGGTGTGATACAAAAGAATTATCCCCATTTTACAGATGGAGAAATTGAGGCACAGAGAAATAAAGTGATTTGCCCACGGTCACATAGGAAGCCCAAGATAGAGCTGTCTCCTGAATTCCAGTTTAATGCAACAGCCATTATGTCAAGCCTATACCAGCAATCTCTCCCACACATCCAGAGTGTTAAAAAGATTAATCATTTCTTTATTTAATAATGACTAGATTTTTATTTCTTTGTTTAGGAGAGGGACTCCTTTAAACTTATATTTGAACTCAAAAATACCTGTTTTAATGGCTTAGCTTATTATAAAAGTTATAGTAAAAGAGGGGGTGATCCTTATTTTTAACGCCCGCAGCATTACCTAGAAGCCTCAATCAGGGATCAGGACACTTATATAATAAAAGATAGCCCCTGCCCAAACAGCTTACATGTACCCTGAAAAATGAGTTCAGTGCAAATGCTGGGTGTGCAGGGAACAGAAAGCCTGGGCAGCTAAAGAAACTGGAACCACTTCAGTCAGTTCAGTATGCTCACTCAACCTTTCTTCATAGTGCCCAGTTTGTGAAGGCCTTGCCCTCCACTCAACAGCATTTCTTTGTTTGTCTGTCTGTAGCAGGAGAACTTTTAAATGCCACATCAGATCAACTCCAAAATTTCAGAGAATGCTCTTGGCATCAACGGACAGAACCCTGATGATTTTAAGGAAAAGCAGAAAGCCCCAAAGGGGGGAAATAATGGGTACATGAAAGATCTTGACCGCTCACAAGCATCTGTGCAATTGTGTACAAGTCAGGCTGTTCAATGGCATCCACACACACATGCCAGCATAACAACAGTTCACCATCTCAACTCCACTCATCCATCCAACAGAACATGTTGACACTAGGGTCTTGTCTTCACTACCAAGCTAGACTGAAGCAAGGCAGCTTATGTTGACCAAACTATAAAAGTGTCTACACTTAAATTTCACTCCCCCTAACATAACTGCCCTGCTACGCCGATTTATCTCCACCTCCACGAGCAGCATAGTCAATGTTGATGTAGTTAAGTCGATGCAGTATCAGTCTAGACACTGCATTGCTTATATCAGCTGTTACTGGCTTTCAGGAACCATCCCACAATGCCTCACACTGACATTACAATCGATACAAACACTTCTAGTGAGGACACACACTACTGACATCATGAGCAAAGTGTGGACATGCCCAAGCAGCTGCAGCAGCTGTATACCAACTTCAGTTAGGTGGACTTAATTTTGTAGCATAGATGTGGCCCCAGAATGAGTCATTCTTTTACTTTCCAGACAAAAAGAATAATAATGGTGACTATAAGGGGGGAACGGGTAGGGTTCACAAAGCCGCTGTTGGGAGAGGAGGGAGGGGAGAATGATATGGGTGAAAGGAGTAATGAGAAATATGGAAAACCTCTGGCAGTGGGAGATTGGTGACTCTGGTATGGGGTGAGGAGGAATGCAGAACATGGGGAACAGTGTAACACACAAAGGGCCTACCCAAGGGGGATGATTGAGGGATCTGGAAATGGTGGAGGGACACAGAGTGACTAGGGAATCTGGTATGAGAAGGGGCGCAGTCACTGGCATAGAAGGAACGGCACATATGGAGAAAGTGGAAATATGGGCTAACACAGGCGAAAAGAATGGAACAGTCTGGTATGGGAGCAGGGCAGAATGGGGGGCACACAGAACCTGTGGCGAGGGAATACTGAGATACATGATAAAGAGCGGGGTGGAAGGGTGACACATAAGGTGTTTGGGTGGGAGAAAATGGAGGGATAAAAGGAGCATCTGGTGTGTACAATATGTTTGGCCTATACAAGCTACGAAGCATTCAATGTCCAGGCACCCACACAGCTGTCATTGTAACACAACAGCAAAGTGCATGCTGTTTACTCTTCTAATGGCTTGCCCACTAACGGATAACCATCCACTATTGCTACTGACTTACTCTTCACTCAAGTGATAGAAATCTGTGCTGTTGTGCTAACTGCCCTGGATTCAAGCTCTGCTGGTAACCCATAAAGTGGAGAATGGGGGTGTCATATCATTATAGTAGGGGTCACGACATATGGACTGTACAGGTCTAGAGGTTATTTCCATAGAGTCATGGGTTGGAAGGGACCTTGAGAGGTCATCAAGGACAACCCCTTGCACTGAATAGTATAAATAAAACTCAACAGAAAAATCATACAGAGCCCAGGCTATATAATGGTTGCTGATATTATCAAGATCTCTGTATTTTCAATTTAGTGCAGGAGTGGGCAAACTTTTTTGCCAAAGGACCACATCAGGGTTGCAAAATTGTATGGAGGACCAGGTAGGGAAGGCTGTTGCTCCCAATACAGCCTGGCCCCACCCCCTACCCAATCCCCTCCCACTTCCCACCCCCTGACTGCCCCCTCAGAATCCCTAACGCATCCCACCTGCACTGTTCCTTGTCCACTGACTGCCCCCTCCAGAAACCCCCTCGCCCCTAACGACCCCTATCTAAACCCCACTGCTTCTTGTCCCCTGACCGCCCCCTCCTGAGACTCCCACACCCTAACTGCCCCCCAGGACCCCACCCCCTACCCAGTCCTCCTTGCTCCCTGTCTCTGACTGCCCCAACCCCTATCCTGACCCCCCCGAGACTCCCACACCCTATCCAACCCCCCATTCACCCTCCCCTGACCACCGCCCCAAGAACCTCCACCCCACCGCCCCCTTCTCCCCATCCCCTCCCCCTTATCCAAGCCCCCAGCCCACTTACCCCATGCTGCTCAGAGCAGTGCATCTGGCAACCGCGTGGCCTGCCGGAGCCAGACACACTGTCTTGCAGGAGCATGGAGCGTGCAGCCCCGCCACGGCCAGCCACGCCGCCACAGCGCTGCCCAGGAGCGGCAGGCCAGAGTGCTGCTCGTGCAGCATGCTCAGGCTACGTGAAGGGGCCGAGGTAGCCTCCCCGGCTGGGAGCTCACGGACAGGATGTGGCCCGTGGGCCGTAGTTTGCCCAGCCCTGGTTTAGTGACTGTGGAAGAACTGAAATATCTAGCTATGATTTTCCATCAGCAAAGCATCTGAATAGCTCATTCTGGATTTCCAAAGAGGGGCTTTCCCTTGTTGCTTCTTTTTTGTTTAATGTTTGAGACAGAAAGACTCACTTTCATACTTTCTCCCGAAAGCCAAATGATAAAACTGTTTCCCTAGTGAGTCAAATAACGCAGCCTACAGGGGATAAAAATAGCAGAAGGAGTGAGAAATAAAGAGGCAAGGGACAAGGGGATGTTTTCATCAGATTTGAAATGAGTATCAGTGGAGTGCGAGATATACGAAGGCTGTCCCAGATAGCAGGATCTGTGGAGAAGAAAACTCTTGCACCAACGGTGGCTGCATTACATGGAAGAACATGGATGCAGCTAGTGTTAAATTAAAAGAAGAAAAGAGGTGGGGAGAGAGAAGGTGTGCAGGCAGCTGGAGCAAGTGAATGGAGAGAAAGAAAAAAACCTTCTCCTCATTCCTTGAGTGGATCCTATCACAAACCGTGTCTAGTAGGGCTATTTTTAAAGGAAGGTGGATGAACACATTCCTCTTTATTCATGTGAGAGGGCAAGCAATTTTGTTCTCCACATGGTAGTGTCTGCAGACCTTGGACTTAGAGAAGGGAGTTGCAACTGTCAAGTAGAAAGGAGATTAAATGTATGGATGAGGATTTTATCAGAGGTGGCGCTCAGGCAAGGACACTCCTGGATAAGGTTGTGGGGTGATGAAAGATGAGTTAGAAGACCCAGGAGACTGAAGAAGTTGTTCAAGATCAAGGAGAATACCAAGGTTACAGAAAATAGAAATAAATGGAAGGGAAGTCTTCGCTGAAAATGATAGAAGAGAGCGAGGGAGCTGTGTAAGACACTCAGCTACTTGCTCTACCACAAACAAATGCAGGTTCACCACTTCAAACTCCAGATGGACAAAGAAGGCCCCAGTCTGATAACCTTCAGAGAACAGGGTGGAGTGTTTTTTTCCAGAAGAAAAGGATAATTAGAGAGATTTCAGTTTTCTGTTTGCTATGGGCCTTGGAATCTTCTTTTAATGCTGTTTAATTTGTATGTTGCAGTTTTGAAACACATGCATGTCCCCATAGAAATTGACATGTGCATAATATAAATTGGAAAAATATAAATAGGAGCAGTTTGGGTAGTTTCCCAAACAAATTCCACGCCTTCAGCAGTTCAATTTTTTTCATGATTTGGGCAGCAAATATGCCCTTTTTGTAATTATCTGGGCCCTGCAATGAATTTTGATTATAACTGGCAAAATAGATGAATGATTAGTAGATGTCTGTCATAGCAGCATCTGCCTCTTTAGCAACAGAGCATTTCACTGGAGTAGGAATTTTAATCTGGGTGTAACAACCAAATTCCAGTTTGGGTAGATTATATGCTGACTACCCAACATTCTCTGCAATTTCAAGCAAAGACGTTTTTTTCCTTACAGTCATAATACCTCTGGGAAAGTCGGGGGGAAAGGGCTTTAGTTTCTTCCACCCCAGTGACGGTTATATTTCAGTGGTGAGCAAGTGATTCCTGTACCATCTACATCTACTTTGTACAAGGGCCTGAGATCCTTCAGTATCATTTGGGAGGACTGGAGGAGGAGAGAGCCCACACAATAGCTAAAGAGGAAATAAAGCCCAGTAGAAATGGATCATCCAACACAGAGTTAAACAAGGCTGGACTGGTAAAGAAACATGTGCAGAAGCTACAGAACTATTGTAAGCCTCTCCAGTTTCACTTTTTATCTCTTTCTCCTGAACATGAAGATTAATTATCAGGACTGGGAAAAATCCAGGGAGCGGAGGGGAGTGATTTCCCACCTGTTGCACTCATGCCCCAACACTCACCTGCTACTAATCCATCACCCACACTGCTAATAAAATGTTGATAAAGAAGGGACAAAGACTACCAGTCACCTAGAATAAACCTCCAGTTTAAAACTGCCCAGGAACTGGTAGGTGCCCCCAACACTCACCCAGGGTCATCATGCAGCTCCCTCACACTATGGGTTTTCTACCTAGCTGTGTTCACTTTTAAAGAGAGATGCAAAGTATTGATGGAAACTGAGGCCCTTTCTACATTGAGGAAAAATTCACACCAGCCTAATAAATTACATTGTATCGTTATACCCCTGTGAACATCTAGTGAATCTCTGTGGCAGCAGGACAACTCCTGCAGCTCTCTCCAGAATGCCCAGTTCAGTACTCTACCTTGTTGTGTTACACCAGTATAAATGTTTTAATGCAGACAGGTCTGAGATCTGGCCTACACTACAGACCTATATCAACAGAACTACGTCACTCAGGGGTGTGAAAAATTCACACTCCCTAAGAGACGTAGTTATACTGACCTAATCCCACATGTACAGTAGACTCTCGATTATCCAGGATGATAGGGAAAAAATTAATCCTGGTTAATAAAATCCCAGATAATCACCATCCATAGGAAATATGGAGAGGGCATGGTTGGTTCAGCAGCCACCCTGCGCTGTGGGGGTGGGGGTGTTGGTTCACTGGCTGCCCTGCGCCCTGGTGGGGTTTTTTTTTTTTCTTTTTTTGTGCTTTGGACTGCAACAAAGCCAGAGTCAGCCCGGCAAGTTACTCATATTTTTCTTTTATATCCTGTTTAATCCACAACCTGGTTAACGCAATCTTGGATAATCAAGAGTCTACTGTAAATGGCGCTATGTTGGTGGGAGAGCTTCTCCCGTTGACTTAGGGTTGGCTACACTTGCAGCTGTAGAGCACTTTGGGTTAAACCAGCCTTCGGAGAACACATTAGGGAAAGTGCTCAAGTCTGTCCACACTGACAGCTGCAAGCACACTGGCATGACCACATTTGCGGCTCTTGCAGCAGCATTGGGAGCGGTGCATTATGGGCAACTATCCCAACATTCAAGTGGCTGCAATGTGCTTTTAAAATGAGGGGGGTGGAGTGGAGTGTGTTGTGTGTATGTGGGGGGGAGAGAGAGAGAGTGGGTTTTTGGAGTACTGAGAGTGTGTCAGCACACTTATCTTGAAAGTTCAGTTCCCTGTAGTCCCCGTCTTGCTCGCTCACTCAGTAAATGTTTGCTTTGCCTCGTAGCAGGTAAGCAGCTGCTGTCAGAAACGGAGCTCTGAAAGGGCACTTTTGCATTCCTGCAGCAATTTCACAACAAAGGGAAGAGTGACCACTTGACTTAAGGGGATTAAGGGGCATTTCCGGAGGTCCATCAGAGCGCAATAACGTAACTCCTCGTTCACACTGACGCTGAAGCATCTCACCCAATACACAATAGCTGTTAATCCTCTTGGGGAGGTGGAGTACCAGGAAAGCTCCAGCCAGAGAGTCAAAGCACTCTACACGCCTTGCCAGTGTGGACGGGGAGTAAGGTAGAGCGCTCTGGGAGGCTTTACTGCTGTATAAAGGGCAAGTGTAGCCAAGCCCAAAGCTACTGCCTCTCAAAAGGTGGATTAGTGTTTGAGCATTGGTCTGCTAAACTCAGGGCTGTGAGTTCAACCCTTGAGGGGACCGTTTAGGGATATGGGGCAAAAATCTGTTGGATGATTTAACTGGGGACTGGTCCTGCTTTGAGCAGGGGGTTAGACTAGAGGACCTCCTGAAGTCCCTTCCATCCCTGATCTTCTATGATGAGCATCTTCATGAAAGCGCTATAGTGGCACAGCTGTACCAATAGTGTTTTAAATGTAAACCTGCCTTTAGTTAATCACAGCATTTTTTTGGCTGAGAGGCCCCATTGAATAGGTTGTGGGGCACAGTCAGCACACAAAGAAGTTTTAACCATCTTTACAGATTTTTCCCTCTTGAATCTTCCCACTCAAAAACTCACTGGTGTTGCCTGAGTTGTTGAAAGTGCCCCAGAAAGCATTATTGTGTGACACGGCATCCCATACAATCCATGGTATTTTATTAAACTTCCAATGTTTGAGATGTTGTGCCGTAGGATATTGTCTGTGAACCCAGAAATATGAAGAAGGTGTCAGAAAGGGGGAAAAAAGGAACGTCAGAAAATTTAGTTAAAGTTTGTTCTGAATGTTCCCACTTTCTGGTTAGCTAAAGGAGTCAGCACAAAAATTTAGGTTTATATCAGTTTGCTGCTCCCTTTTGAGACAGGAAGAATTTTTTTGGAGCTCCAAATAAATCAGAACTCTGACTTTCATTATTACATCGGACCCTCATTATAGCCTGTGGTTTGGGATCCATGTGCAGTCCGTGCTAACACGGTGACCGCATTAATGCGGGGGACATGTTGCCATATTTAAAATAGAGATCCATGGCAACGACCACGCTGTACACGAACCTGCGCTATAGCAATGCGGGCTATAGCGAGGGTCAGGTGTATGTTCATTGAGGTAGCAACTAGAGATTCTGATCAAGCATTGGGGCCCTAATGTGCTAGACACTGTACAAACAATGAAAAACAGTCTGCCCAAAAGATCTTACACTGTAAGTTTAAAACAAGGAGTAACACAGATGGATACAACAAACAGATGAGGGAGCACATGCTAATAACAACAAGATCATTTTTCAGGAGAATGGGCAAACCTAACATTTTAAAGTCACAGTTAAAAGCCTGATCCTCTGCTCCCTTGGGAAGTGGCATACGAAGTGGCTAAAAAATGTTACGAAATTAGAATTCCCCATTCACAGCAGCGGCAGTATTTTACAATCATTTCTCAGTGAATATAAAAAGGTGAACAAGTGGTTCATACAGAGAAGAGCAACTCATTTTAAGATTCTTTCCAGAGTAACAATCTGACTGGTTGTTTGCGACAGGTGAGAACATTTTTTAAAAAAACATGGTTAGACTTGACAGTGTTTCTTTAAAGGCTGAGATGATTAAAAGTGCCTTAGAAGGTGCATATGTTCTATCTAGGGAGGGAAAGCCAGGGTTTGCTTATCAGAAGCACTGACAACCTTACAATGAGCACCTAGCAGAATATGAAAAACTTAGCCAGAAAAGCCAGTTCAAGGATAGAAAGCATCTTCATGGTGAAGGGAGGCATGGAAAAAGTTCTCCAGATCTTAGAATTGCTTGATTGAATACCTAACTACAGCCAGCATCTTCAGTAGGCAATTTTCTACTTTCTTATTAGGAAAGAAAACTCATCTTGCTTTCCTGTATAAAGAAAGAATCGGTGGGGGGGGGGGGGGGGGACACAGCCATCTAACTTTTGAAGTCAACCTTCATAAATATGGCACAACAGGTCCCATACTATATAAAGAACTTGATCCTGTGGGAGACCCAAGGTCTGTGCTACTGGGTACAAGAGACTGGCAAAGTTATCACAGACGTTGGGACCCAGCTTCTGACTCCAGGAGACACCATCACATTTCTCATCAGAATCATCCACTGAGCCCACTGGGTAGTTTCAGATTCCTATTTTATAGCTTCCCCCTACTTTAGCTCTGATGAGGGCAGTTATTAAATTACAAATATTTATTACTCCCCCCACCAGGGAAACTTACTCTCCAACACATGGAAAAACACTGATCTGCCCAGTAACTACCAGACCTTGCTTCTGGACACTTCAAGTAAGTGGCCTTGTGCTGTCTTCTTGCATGTGTACACACAGATACAAAAAAAAAGAAATCCATTAATTTCCCAATTGCCTGCCTCATTCTCTTTAACAAATAAAATACTGCAGTGCAAGAGGCATGTGGATTACAAGCAGAAGTCTGAGATTGCTGTTAGTTATTTTGTAGGTGTGAGAGGAATTATGTAACAAGGAAGCAGGAGCCAAATGTGCAATGAGAAAGGAGCAACACTGGTGTCAAAGCAAGACACTGCAGGAAGGAGGAGGGACAACATTCTTCAGAGTGCAGCTTCTACTGCTGATTTCAAGACGGGGAACGGTAGGAAAAACTCTGCCATGGTCACAAAAAAAGGCCCTATCTTTGGGAATATTTTCAAGAAATTTTTGTATCTCTGTGTAAAAAAGGAACTTGTGCCAAACATGAACAATATCACAAAGAGATGTAAGGCGTGGTTGTTAGAATGAAACAACAATATGAAAAATGCTGCTCAGAAGGTAATGACTTTGAAGATAGTGACATGGACATATTTGAACAACCTAGATCAGCTGATTAGTCAACTCATTATGGACTGTCTTCCATGTTTTACTATACTAGTAAATGATAATTTCAATTGTTGTCCTAAATTTATGTTTTGGGTGGATTACTTATGAATACTAAAATGTGCATGTTCAAAATATAATTGGTACGATTACTGTGGAAGTATATATCAATAAAATTTTTACTATTACTACTGAACTTCTGAAATAATTTTTATTGCTCAATATAATCAAATATCCTAGGCAAAGATTTCCTGTTTAAATGTAGTTTTATGAGGCATTTACAAACTTTAACAGTTAAAACAAATTTCAAGCTGTTTGGTATGCTGCTAGAGATAAGGTCTTACACAGATTTTGATCATCATGTATTAGTTATTTTCCCCACATGACTGGGTTTAGAATAAATTATATCATTTAAACAATGGTACAAACAGCTGCAGTAAGGGGAATCTTTCATCTACCAACTCATTTGCTTTTTTAAAGCTACTCACTGAGAAATATGCAGTGGCAGTGACTTTTTTTTAATCGTTTTCTTTAGGGTCCAGTTTACACATAAGGAGTTATGAACATCCATCATCCGCAATCTGAAAACTTCAAAGTCATTTGCTGACACCACCGCCACCACCACCAGGTTGCAACTAAACATACGTCCGAGAGTAAATACCTGCATCTCCCCTCCCACCCTGCCAAAAAGCCTTCATCCTCCAGTAAAATCACAGATGAGTTCATAATCAGGATCAGCAAATTCTAGCAAGACCACAGATGAAAAGATTGTTTGATTCACTTATAAAACAAATTCTCTCTTTCATCTTGTTCAGAACAAGCTTTTCATTGACAGGGTTCAGTCATTATAACCAGACTACTCTCCACTCAGCAGAGCAGACATTGCTGAAAACTGCTGGATACAAGTGTATGAGAGGAGAATTGAACAATGTGCAAAAATGATTGATGAGAAATTTGTTAATCTGAGTCTTGATGGGTGCAGCAATGTACACAATGATCCTGAAATGTGTGTCTGTGTGACAACAGAAGATGAGGTTGTCTACAGAAACAACTGATACAGGAGGAAATGCCCCCACTGCAGAATACTTAAAAGTAGCAGTAAAAGCCATAACCAGCTGAACAAAGTCAAGTGTATAGCTTTATCACAGACAGTGATGCAAATGTAGCAAAGATGAGAAGAAATCTAGAAGAAGATTATGAAGGAAACCTGAAACTTTCAACATACGGGTACAGTGCTCATTTGATGCTGACTTTACCCAATTCAATCAGGAAAAATGCAAAGTACTCCACTTAGGAAGGAACAATCAGCTACATACATGCAAAATGGGAAATGACTGCCCAAGAACAGAAAGTTATAGTGGATCACAAGCTAAATGTGAGTCAACAGTGTAACACTGTTGAAAAAAAAAAGCAAACATTTTAGCAGGAGTGTTGTAAACAAAACACAAGTAGTAATTCTTCTGTTCTACTTTGAACAGGAGGCTTCAACTGGAGTATTGTGTCCAGTTCTGGGTGTCACATTTCAGGAAAGATGTGAACAAACTGGAGAAAGCCCAGAGAAGAGTAACAAAAATGATTAAAGGTCTAGAAAACATGACCTATAAGGGAAGTTTGAAAAAATGGGTTTGTTTAGTCTGGAGGGGACATGATAACAGTCTTCAAGTACACAAAAGGTTATTCCAGGAAGGAAGGGAAAACAATTGATCTCTTTAACCTCTGAGGATAGAACAAGAAGCAATGGGCTTAAAGTGGAGAAAGAGTGCCTTAGATTGGACATGTGGGAAAAACTTCCTGTCAGGGTAGTTAAGCACTGGAATAAATTGCCTAGGGAGGTTGTGGAATCTCCATCATTGGGGATTTTTAAGAGCAGGCTAGACCAACACCTGTTAGGGATGGTCTAGATAATAGTCAGTCTCACCATGAGTGCAGGGGACTGGACTAGAAGACCTCTCCCAGTCCCTTCCAGACCTACGATTCTACGAATAAAGGAAAATGTTGCTGAAATTGCAAAATACTACCATAACGGTATTCAGCTTCACTGAAGAGAGCAGGAGGATCCAAACTAATTCTCTCCCAGGATGTGCAATGGAATTCAGTGGCTGATTGTTCTGAGCTATTTCTTATGAGTTGGCCTATCCTGATGACAATTTGTGAAAATCATTGGACTAAAAAGAAATGTAGAAGCTACACTGAATATACTGAAACCTATTTCCATAGCCTTGGATAGACTGCAGAAAGATGATTGCTGTATTGCTGATGCTGTTGACATTTGGAAAGAACTGCAAATTGCAGGCAGTAAAGAAGTGTATGGATCAAGCACTTATTCCACTTAAATTTCTTGTCAATATTCTCAACTCAAAGTATCACGGTAGATGCCTAACTGCTGAAGAAGAGCCATGACATGGACATCTAACCACCACTCATCAGTCATGCCACCATAATAAATTTCAGGGGCTGGAGGTGAACCGTTCAAGCAGTATGTATTTGCTGCTGATATTTTAAAGAAAGTCAAACCACTGAACTGGCAGCAGTCACTAGCTAAGCACCTGGAACCAGAGTTTGTTGAAGTGCTAAACCAGCTTTTGAAAGCAGTAGCCTCTTATACAGGCACAGAAAGAATATTTTCTTCATGTAGACCAATTCATTCGAAGCTGAGAAACCGAATGGGAGTTGAAAAAGCAGGAAACTTGTCTCTCTCTTCCAGTCTAACACTGAATAACAATGAAGAGGGAGGTGATATAATCTGCTAGTTTGAAAAGTTTGAAGGACAACGCAAGTAATTTAGGAGATGGTGTCTCATTTTCAAGAGACTTATGCAAGTAGGAACTTATGCTGCAGTCACTTTCGCTTAGGCATATTTGAAAATTCTCCCAGGCCTGAAATCAGTTTAATTCCACTGATTAGAGTTAATCCTTCTGTTTAATAAATCACTTAGTTGTAAACTGAAACATATTCTGATAGGAACAAGTTTACATATCCAAAACATTTCACATTATTTATTTTATATGCTGTTTTGTATGTTTATTTAAATTCCAGTTACCCATACTAATGCAGTTTGACACAAATCATGAGTTAATTACATAGTAAATAAGCAAGATATTCACCTTTTCTAGCATGCTAAAAATGTACAATTAATAAAACAAAATATTAAGCTATATAATTTACATAATATATCTACATTTATATTTAATTTACATAATAAATGTATATAGCTATAATGTACCTTTCTAGGTAGCAAAAAGATATACCAAATCTAGCATAAAGATTCTGTTTAGTTGTAAATCAACATGTTATATCAAGTTTTTTTTTTGTTTTTTGGGGTTTTTTTTTTAGAAAATAACAAAGTACAAATGGAGAAGTTTATTAGAATTGACTATTTAAATATAGGCTTTCCAGTTCCTGATTTAAATCATTATTTAAATTGCTGATTTAAATCAATCTACCCTGTTGCTGTGTCAACTCTTAGGTCTACTGGCCTGGTCTCAACCATTTTGATCACTACATTTTGGCTTGCAATTTACATATAAAAATTGCATGCAGGATTCTATTATCAATATTCTCATCAGAAATATATCCTCTCTTCAGTATTCCATCGGATCTCACAAGAAAAGGGATTGCAAGTTACTCGGAGTAGAAAGCAGACCTGGTTCTACTGCATCACTCACCTCCCTCAGAGATAATTATTCTAACATGCCAACCTCCATAATTGGAAGGAAACTCTGTTTATAACCCACAAATTATTCATGGAGACTAATGATCCATCAAGAGGCATTTTCTTCCGTTGGCCTTTGTAAACTCCAAAAGTGTCCTGGTCTGGATTACAACCAGCTTGCAGACTGACAGATGCTTCCTCGCTGTGACAGCAGCATCTCTTTGGCCTACCTACAAGTGACCATGGACTACAAGTGAAGAATTACCATAACTAACTATAACCAACAAAGCACAAGTATTCAAGACACAATATATTGTACAGGTGATGGACACTGACTTTAAACCTGCGTGATTAAGCTAACATCCTTTGACAGTTGCTTTTTCAAATAATACTAACAGCAACCACAGTCAGAACAGAACATAAGAATGGCCATATTGGATTAGCCCAGTATCCTTCTACATTAGTGGCTGGGCAAGATGCTTTAGAGGGAATGAACAGAACAGGGTAATTATCTAGTGATCCATCCTCTGTCATCCAATTCTTTTCTGAAACCTGTTACACCTTTGGCCTTCACAACATTTCCTGCCAATGAGTTCCACAGGTTGACCATGCATTGTGGAAAAAAATACTTCCTTAGGTTTGTTTTAAATTGTTGTTGCCTATTCATTTCATTGGGTGATGTCTGGCTCCTGTGTTATGTGAAGGGGTAAATAACACTTCCTTATTCACCTCCTCCACACCAGTCATGATTTTATAGACCTTTTTCATACCCCCGCCATCATCTCTTTTCAGTTTGAACAGTCCCATTCTTTTTAAATCTCTCTTTATAGAGAAACTGTTCCATTCCCCTTATTATTTTTGTTGTTGTTCTCTGTACTTTTCCAATTCAAAGATATCTTTTTTGAGATGGGGTGACTGGAACAGTATGCTGTATTGAAGGTGTGGGTATACCATCGATTTCCATAGAGGGATTATGGTATTCACTGTCAATCTATCCCTTTTCCTAATGGCTTCTAACATTCTGTTCAGGGGGGACAGAATGGAGGGGTGTTGACAACTGCTCAACACTGAGTGGATGTTTTTAAGAAATAGCCACAGCTTCTTAGAACCCATTATTGTTAATGTGTAGTTGGGATTATGTTTACCAAAGTGCCTTACTTTGCATTTATCAAGATTGAATTTCATCTGCAATTTGTGGCCCAGTAGTCATCCAGTTTTGTGACGACCCTTTATAACTCTTTGCAGTCAGCTTTGAAGTTATCTATTTTGAGTAATTTTGTATCATCTGCAAATTTTGTCATGTCACTGTTTACCCCTTTTTCCAGATCATTTATGAATATGTTGAACAGCAGTGGTCCCAGTACAGATTTGTGGGGACCATTTATTCCTGCCCTCTGTTTTCTGTCTTTTAACCATTTATAGTTCCAAGGGAGAACCTTCCCTCTTATCTCATGACTGCTTACTTTGTTCAAAAGCCTTTGGCGAGGAAAGGCTTTCTGAAAGTCCAAGTACACTTGATCAACTGGATCACCCCATTCTCCTCCTCAAAAAATTCTAATAGATTGGGGAGGCATGAGCTCCCTTTACAAAAGCTGTGTTGACTCTTCAACCTATTGTGTTCATCTGTGTCTCTAATGATTCTGTTCTTTACTATAGTTTTTGCCTGATACCAAAGTGAGGCTTACTAGCCTGTAATTGCCAGGATCGCCTCTGGAGTCCTTGTAAAAACAGTCGGTGTAACATTAGCTACCTGCCAGTCATCTGATACAGCAGCAGATTTAAGGAATAGGTTACATACCACAATTAGTAGTTCTGCAATTCAAATGTGAGTTCCTTCAGAACTTTAAATGAATATCATCTGATCCTAGTGACTTCTTCTTGTTTAGTTCATCAATTTGTTCCCAAACCACCTATATTAAACACCTCAAGGTGTGACAGTTCCTCAGATTTGTCACCTAAAAAGAATGACTCCTATCCTCTCCAAGCAGAAAATGGTAGACAGGGAACCACCAAGGAAATACATACGAGTGAGAAGATTAACTGCACTAAGAAGGAGAGGGAGAAAAAGAAAATGTTTCAAGTCCTTGTGTCTATTTCAGACAATGAAGTCAGACCTCTCCAATTCAAGAAGAGGTTTGTTCTCCAGCCATCTTCAGTACACTGTAAGAAACATTAAAATTTTGCTAAATTATGGTTAGTTTTTTAATTGAGAAGATGAAGTTTGTTACACATTTTTCTTAAATGACGGTCAGCACTTAAATCTTCTATTTTGTCCAGTCCAAAAGCCTATACTTTAATTAAAATTCAGAGTTTGATTTAAAGCATGCCAACTACATTTGTGAGCAAGACGCATTTCTCAGCCTGCTCTATTAAATCTACACATACATTCGAGTCCAAACTCACCCCCATGTTGGGGTTTGGCTTTATTAAGTAAGAAATCAACTATACGATAAAGGTCATTTCAAACTTTCTCCCTAGAGTTTCTCCTTCGGGACTGCTCCGTCCACACCCTGTATTCTCCCAGATAGGCACTCCTAGCTCCCTTGTAACTAGGAAGGATTATAAGACACTTGCACCAGTAATTTAGCAAAATCCATGTAACCCTCTTCCGAGCCAGATCAATGCCTGCTAACATTGGAGTATTTGGGGAAATCTTTGGCTGTATGATACAACTGTGTATGTTACATGGCAGAATTATCTTTCATAAGTCACAGGTTACAAACAGAGTTCAGGAAATAGTGTGGTTCTCAGAACCGTCTCATACAGATGAAGTCAAAAATCTTTTGTGCCCTCCCATAAAAAGTATATGAAAAACAAATCCTTACTCATCAGTGTGCCTAGAGCTGCCACACTAGTTTGATAGGGCACTGGAGATAAATATCCAGCAATTTTAAGTCCAGACTTAAGTTTTTCAGTATCTGCTATGGTTTTGAAAAGGCACAGTTAACAACCCACTCAGCCATATTTACAATCAGGGCTATCTGTTCTAAATATTACAGTGGTTCTTTTATTCACTACCCAAACTCTATGTAAGTAGCCACAAATTTCTGTCACACTGCCTGCACTGAGCATTTCAAATTTTGCTCTAGAGAGATCCTATCTTCTAGAGTGAGAGATTTAGTCATAACTGAGAATTAAACCAGCTCAGGTTTTAATACGTACCAAGTATATGAATGATGAAATTTGCTTGCTGTTTTTGCAATGCAGCCTTCTCCATGCTAGGGAGAGCCCTGAAACAACCTATTCTTCTCAGGACTTCAGACTGGGCTTGAACCAGGATTTCCAGAAGTAAGAGCTAGTTCTTCCTAAAGACTTGTTCTCTCCTACATATAAATGACGCAAGTAAACACCTTAGTACCTACTGCTTATTCTGCTGCAGGATAATCCACCATATATATTACTCCTAGGAGAATTCTGTGCCACTGTGCAGATGCAGAATTCATGTCCTCTGCAGATTTTTTTTTCCCCGCAGAATACAGAGTCTGCTGGAGAGGTGCTGTATTTACATATTTTGCCCACCGGGGCTGATGTGGCACCAGAAGAGAAGACAGACAGACAGCAGAGAGGGAGAGGGAAGAGGTTGCATTCCTCACAGCAGGGCGAAGGGAGGAGGCACAGGACAGACATGGCACACGGGGCTGCTGGGAGGTCACAAACGGGGGTTCAGAAGGGCTAGTGAGGAGGACAGACTGGGGCATGAGCTCAGGAGCTAGTAGGGTGACAGCACTGAGCCACGGGCTGAATGGGTAGGGGTCTGCAGGGCCACACAGAGACTGGGGGCAAGAAGGTCCAGAGCCACATGGGACGGGCTGCAAGGACACACAGGGAAAGGGGCAGATGTGTCTGAATGAATGGGAGCAGCTAGGGGTCAGACAGGACGTGCATGGGGGAGGCTCTCCAACAACTCTCCCCCCGAAAAAACCCATGTTCTATACTTCTCCAACCTACACTCAACAATCCCCTAGGTTCACTCCCAGGCTCCTTCCCTCTCTCGGCACCTCCATTACCCCTGCTCCCTCAAGCCTTTTCATTGCTTCTGATGGGTGCAGGAAATACATTTCTGTATTGTAGTTTAAATGAATTACTTGAAGTTCTATATTAACATTCCTAGTAAAGAGTCTATTTGTCAAAAAAAACATTTCCTGATTTTTTTTTTTTGTTCGTTTGTATTGTTACAGACATACTTATTGACAGGTACTTTGAAATAAATTACCAAACTACTTGAAACTGGCATGATCATATTGTGTTATTTTGACAAAATATGCAGAATTTTAAAATATTGTGTGCAGAATTTTTTTATTTTTTTTTTTTAAGTAGAATTCCTCCAGGATCAATATACTTGCAACACATCTCTAACTAGGAAGCGCAGTTATTTTGATACAGAACCTCCACTGGCTCTGGTAAGGGAAAAGTGAAGTTTGTTGCTGAAACTGAAAGTCAGCCTACAATCACTAAGCGACAAAAACAAAAGATGTTCTTCTGAATGGATGCTGTGTGCTGTAAACTTTGCAGTGATTCAGTCATGATTTTCAGCAGTAAAAGGAAAGAAGCACCTATAAAACAAAAACCCAGATCTCTACCCAACAAATCCTCAAAATGTTCATTCCAAATGGATTAACTATATACCAGATCCTCACTAGTTTTCAGCAGTGATCAGAGGACTGACACAAATGCCTGAATTTTGCAAGTCAGTAAGTGAAGAATAAATAAAAGGAGTAGACTGCATCATAAAACTTAGTTGTTTTATTTTAAGAACTGCAGGTAGTTATGACAACAAAGGGAAGTCCGTTCCAAAGAACAAATTAAAGAGACTGACTAAAAGTCTGCTGTTTAAATGGGCTAGTTTTCCAATACAGGGGGAACTCAGTTGACTCAGTGCAGGATAGATTCTGGCCAACCCTCAGATGAAGCCACAGCGCTGGGGAACAACACAAGCAGCATCATTATTATTTTCTCTTCAGTAGAGTAATACATAGTCATTTACTGAGATGAGGGTCCCATTGTCCTACACACTCTATCTAACACATAGTAAGAGAGAGTCCCCTTCCTGAAGAGCTTACAAATCTAAATAGGAAGGGTGGGACAGAGGCACTAAAAGGAAAATGACTTGCCCAAGGTCACACAGCAGGTCAGTGGGAGAGCTGGGGATAGAATGCAGGACTTCTGACTCCCAATTCAGTGACCTAGCTACTAGGCCACACTGGTCTCCCAAATCTCACACAGCTTGCATCCCACATAAGGGGTAGGCAGAACTGCGGTCTTTGTGCTAGGAACCCATTGAATTTGCTCCCTCTTTACTTCCCAGGGCACATACAGCATCAGAAAGGAAGTGGGGAAGAGGCAGAACTATTGGTCCTACCCATTCCAGTACCAACCTACAGGCTACTTTGCATAAGGAGGTTTAGTAGCAGCCAATACACCTGCTGTATACTGAGAAGTTCAGAAAATATCCAGTGCCCCTAGGGTGACCAGATGTCCCAATTTTATAGGGACAGTCCCAATTTCGGGGTCTTTTTTTTATATAGGCTCCTATTACTCTCAACCCCATGTCCCAGTTTTTCACATTTGCTGTCTGGTCATCCTGCGTGCCCCTCTGAGGCACTGTGAATCAGCACTACCAACACTGCAAAGCCAGGCCTAAACAGCTCCAGCTAGCCTTACATTTGGGGATACTGATCTACTCTCTTAAGTCAGGTGATTGTCTAATAAGTGCAGTCTCCTAAACAGAGGTAACTGCACTTCAGAATGTACCATTGCATATATGTAACCATCTTAGCTGAGTAGCTAGCAGAGACTGCTATTTGGGGGCAGATTGGTGACACTCTCCTACGCTACTAGGATCCATCTCTAGGTTGGTGGTGTTCTTGTCCATTCCCTCTGAGCCATACCTTTCCCATTTGAAACAATAAGATGTCACTTTAACCTCTGCTCTGCATAATTCTAGAATTACATTTTTATTAATATTTATAGCACTTTTCACCTTCAAGAGCTTTACAAACAAAGCAGTCAGAAGTAGCATGCTGTACATCGGCCCCCTCCTGAGCAGGAAGGATCAGTGTCTCCCTGCCCTTATTATTTTAATTTTAATGCCTCATAAGAGGTTTCACAACAGAAATAATTATAAACTAGTGATGAAAATATCCTGCCTCCCATAGAGCGGAGGGGACTTAAGGGTTCAATTATGTGACAAAAGAAAACAATCAAGAGATACCCTGGATCCAATTTTGCTTTTTAAAGTGTGTTGCCTTTGTTATTCTTATCTAATTGTAATGGCTTAGGTAACCAGCCTTAATTGTAAGCCAGATGTGACTGGGGCATGTGTGCTGTGAAATGTGTTTGATGTCAGCATTTCTGACAGCCTGCCGAGCAAATCCGTTAACACTTTCTTATTGTTCTGCTTGTATCAATACCATCTAAGGGACTAGATCTATTCCCAAATGGGAAGCAGGATTGGGCCCATTATAAACACTAAAAAGATTCACTATATTTTAGATTATAATCTAGAGGGCATTTTTAATTCAAACATTGCCAGAGGTTGTATTTATTCTGCAAAATTAACAACATGATCATTTGGAAAAGATGGTCTTGTGATTAAGGCCCAGAGTTGGGCTTTCTTCCCAAGGCAGACGTGGACTGCCTATGTGATTTGCTAAGGGTCACGCAAGCTGCATCTCAACTCCGTCTTCCTTCCTCCCAAAATCGGGGGTGGGGGAAAGAGAGAGAGAGAGAGAGAGAGAGAGGGAGAGAAGATGCTTCCTCTCTTTCCCAGGGAGAAAAGGGTTATTCATTAAAGTTCATATAGTACTTGGAGAGCCTTCACTGGAAGTGTTTATTATAAAGACAATATCCACTACAGAATTCTGAGTCTACACATGTGAATCACTGTCATATTAAAGAGAACAGCAGTCCGACCATAAACATATTGAGAAGCCCACGGCAGATGTGGCCTATATTAGAGCTAGTTATGGCCCAGGTTGCCACTAGTCTGTTTGCAGAGATTGGGCACAAGCCCTTCTTATTCCCCTTGCATACCTCACACAAGGATAGATAACCCCAGTCCCCTATGCTTAGCAGAATGCAGAGTGAACTCCCTCCATATGTTCCCGGGGGAGCACACTGCCCCAAAGGGAGCAGGGAGGGGGTAAGGCCAATTCCCTCTCAAGATCCACTCCCCTCCCCCAAAAGAGCCTGTGTACAAAGTACACAAACTGGCTCTGCATATGAATTATTTTAAAGAGAGGTGTGTGCCAGTGTTCTTATTTACACTGCCATTAACAGCATTCAAATCAAAGTTATACACTACGGGCAATGCAGTTTTACAAAATAGCTGCTTTAGAAAAGAGCGCACCCTTAGCCTGCAGAACAAGGCAAGCAGACACATGCATAAAGGAGCAAAACGTGTAGGAAATTTTGAAACTCTTAGCCCTTAGGGTTTAGAAAAGAATTTAGTTAATTACTCAGAAAGACACACAGACACACACACAATTTCTTGAACTGTGCACACCAAAAGAGCTTGTCCATTTTTTATTTTACATCAGTTATTTTTAAAGTAGAACATGCCTAATGTAGTTCTGATCTCTTACAATTTGAGTCCTTAAAGCAAAATTGAATACTCTAACTGGTGAGTAAGACTCAAGTAGCTTAAAAGAAGAGCATGCCTGCCTGTTAAACCTACTGAAGATCTCCTGCTCAAACATATTAAACAGCACCATGATAACACACTGAAAACAGTCAACTATTGGAGAAAGCTGTATCTTTACAACTAGAGTTATACACTTTCCCTTTTGGCAGATAACTTCAGTAAACTGACGTCAAATCATGGTTGTTTTAGTCAAGCATACGCTCTCAGTATAGTCAATGGTCAGTCCACTCAGATCAGAAAGGCAAATATAATTTGGACATCATTAATAGCAGTAGCATTCATACAATGCACAATTAGTCTGTGGAACTCATTGCCACAGGATACATCATTCACTCCAAAAACTTACCAAGATTCAAAATAAGATTAGACATTTATATGGATAGAAAAATACTGACTTTTAATATTAAAGAAACAAGAATTTGGGAAGGATTCTAAATCCTCCTGCTTCAGGGCATATACTAACACAGGGTCGGGAACCTATGGCACGCATGCCAAAGATGGCACGCGAGCCGATTTTTAATGGCGCATCTGTAGTATGCCATTAAAAATCCTGCCCAGCCCGGCCGCTCTTCTCTGCTCTCCATTTGTCCCCTTCATCCTTCTCTCTGCCCCTCCCTTCCCTCCCTCGCTGATTGGCTGGCAGGGATGGAGAGAGGGAGAGGAGGAGGGAGGGCAGGAACCCACCACACTGCAGGAAGAGACAGAGGAGCCCGCAGGACCAAGCTTCTGTCCGCGGGGGCAGGGGGCAGCTTTGTCCTGCCGGCTCCCCTGCCTCTTCCTGCAGAGTGGTGGGTTCCTCCCTCTCCTCCTCCTCCTCTCCTGTCAGTCCCTGCTGGCCAATCAGCTGACCAGCCAGCAGGGAGGGAGGGAGGGACGGAGAGAAGGAAGGAGACAAACGGAGCAGCAGTATGTTCCCTGCTCTGGCTGGCCAAGGCAGAGAATGAGCGAGGGGAAGGACCTTTGGGAAGGGGGTGGAATCAGGGCGTATCCGCCCCCAGCCCTGATCCTCCCGCTCACACACACCCAGCCCTCTGCCCTGAGCCCCCCGCCAGCCCCCTGACCTGAGCTACTCCCGCCCAGCCCTCTGTCCTGAGCCCTGCAGCCCAGCACGCCCCCCAGACCCCTGCCCTTCACCCCTGCACACCCTCCAGGCCCCTGCTCTGATCCCGGAACCCCCCTCACACCTCCAGCCCTCTGCTTGACTCCTTCACACACACACCCCCCATGACCCCAGCCCTGACTCTGGCACCCGCACACATACCCAAGCCCCCCACACCTGCACCCCCTCACATGCTCCCAGCCTTCTGCCCTGACTCCTGCACCCTCCTCACACACACCCAGCCCCTAGCCCTCTGCCCTGAGCTGAGCCGAGCCCAGCCCAGCACACCCCCCAGGCCCCTGCTCTTCTCCCCTGCGCACACCCCCCAGGCCCCTGCCCTTCTCCCCTGCGCACCCCCCAGGCCCCTGCCCTTCTCCCCTGCACACCCCCCAGGCCCCTGCCCTTCTCCCCTGCACAC
>ML677411.1:3361997-3502441 GCA_007922305.1 Dermatemys mawii
GGGGGGGGTCTTAGAAGGGGATGGTTAGGGGACAAGGAGCAGGGGGGTGAGTGGGGTCCCAGAGGGGGGAAATTAGGAGCAGAGGGGGATCTTGAGGGGGCAGTCAGGGGACAAGGAGCAGGGGGGCTTAAATGGGGGTGGGGTCCTGGGGGAGTGATTGGGGCAGGGGGGGTCTCTGTACGGAGCAGTCAGGGGACACGGAGCAGGGGGGCTTAGATAGGGGGTGAGGTCCTGGGGGTGGTGGTTAGGGGCTGGGGGTCTCTGGTGGGGGGTAGTCAGGGGACAAGGAGCAGGGGGTGTTGAATGGGCTGGGGATTCTGAGAGGGGCAGTCAGGGGATGGGGCCAGGCCATTTGGGGAGGCACCACCTTTCCTACCTGGCCCTCCGTGTAATTTTGCAACCCATTGTAGCCCTGAGGCCAAAAAGTTTGCCCACCCCTGTATTATACACATAGGTAAGGTGTCATCAAAGTAAGTGCTCCATACTAGAATTACATGTTAACTTATTTGTCCGAACTTGTCCATCCCTAAAGTGGAAACAAGATCATGTACCTACCTGACAGCTGTGAGGACTGACGAATTAATATCTGTACAGCATTTTGAAAATGTAAAGCACTACACAGGGGTTACCATAAAATCTTTCCTGTTTCTATTTGTAAATCACTGATCTTATCATGGTATTCTCTATACTATGTAACGGAAATACAGCAAGTTATCATGGTAACGCTAGGCAAAATTATAAAAATGTTGATGGTGGCCGCTAAGTGTTGAATAATTATAAAATGGTGTCTGCAATCACCCTCTGCTTATGAATGTAGAGTGAGAAGTAAATTAAAAGATTGTAGGCTCTCATTTTATTATTGGATACTTTATATAGTGCCTAAATTCATATCAGGTGTTTTACAGAATATATTGTCTTACTATGTCCCTACCCTAAGAGCCTGCTGTTGGATCTGTGTAGGTGAGCTCCTGAACCGCTGTGGAACCCCACTGAAATCAGGACACCTACAGAGGTGCAGTGCACTGGGCAGACAGATCCGATTGTAGAACTGAGACCTAACATTTATTACAACATAATGTGTGAAGGTGACAAACAATAGGGAGGGATAGGGAAAAGGAATATGATTGTGCCACCAATCAGTATAGAGCACATGCACTCCTTGATGGCTCAATTTTCGTTACAAAATAAATTATAGCTTCACTTCTGGTGGACATGTAGGGATGTAAATGAGAGGGTGAAGGCTTGGCAGATTGGAATAGTTGAGAGGGTATTCCATGTGTAGGAGAAAAACATGAAAAAGAGACAGATGCTTGGGGGGGAAGTGGACAAATAGAGGGCAGGTGGGGAGGGGATCATGGCCAGCGGCATTGGGGTGAGAGAAGGAAAGAAGCAAAGGGATAAGCAGCAAGGGTGAAGTGATATACTTGAAGGCAAAAACAAGCAATTTAATCTTGTGGGGATGGAGATCATTTCTAGGGAACTCAAATAGGAAGCAATTTATATTCCTCCAATCTGGAAAAAATGAGTTCAAGTAAACATGCACATGCAGACAGACACACACACACACGGTATAAGTTTTAAACAAACAATTTAATATTGGTACACAGCGATGACTATTGTGAAGCTTGGTTGAGGTGGTGAAGTCAGAAGGTGGGATATTTCCCAGGGAATGCCTTACTGCTAAATGAAGAACTGGAACTTGGCTGAGCCCTCAAGGGTTAACTCATTGTTAATGTATCCTCACACTTTACAAGACAGCAGGAATGAAGAGAGGGGAGACAGCATGGCAGACAGAGACACACACCATGTGTGTGAGAGAGATGTGCATTGCTCCTTTAAGTACACAGACCCCCTCTAAGTACATTGCCTTTTAAAGTAGATCAGCAAGCTGAGATGGCAGCTGCTGCCAGGAAGTTCCCGCTGTCCTGTCCTGTGTCCCTGCTGCTCTATGGAAGATGAGGTAAGTGGGGAGCAGGAGCAGAGGGAGGGGGACACCCTGACATTAGCCCCCCTTTTTCCTTCTATCCCCGCACAGCAAGCAGGAGACTCTGAGGAGTAGCTTCAAAGGAGAGGGTAGGAGCAGCACATGGCAGTGAGGGGAGGGACAGCTGAACTGCTGGCAATTGATAGCCTGCTGGCTGGCTGCTGCAAAGGGAACTTAGGGGAATGGAAAGATGATGGGGGGTTGCTGGTCCACCCTCGTTCCAAGCCCCCACCAGCTAGCTGCAACAGGCTGCTCCTCCTACAAACAATAGACAAAACAGGCAGTGGCCAAATGACATTATGAGGGAACATTGCGCAACTTTAAAGATGCATGTTCTCTAATTGATCATGTAACAACAAAACAAGGTTAACCGGGATGACTTTAAGTGAGGAGTTACTGTAAGTTAAAAGCATCCTTTGGACACTTTCTGAGTTAGCATTACGTCCTTTGGAATCATTGCATTTGGGAACCCATATCTTTGGTCATGAGTGTAAGAACTAGTTACACCTTCATTTCCTTTAAATCATAACTTGCTAGTCAGTGATCAGATTTGCTACAACCACATCAATGACTCCAGAAGTCACTGGTCCATGGTAGCATTTTTACTGCATTTTTTTTTTAATAGAATGTATTTTTTGCAATGGTTTTGCAATAAAGGGCTGATCTACACTAGGGGGAGGAATTGACTGAAGATACACTGACTTCATGTAGCTGAAGTTGCGTATCTTCAGCTGACTTACCTGCTGTCCTCATGGTGGCAGCGGTCGGCGGCGAGCTGGAGTTCCGGAGTCGACAGGCGCCGCTAGTGATTGATTTATCGTGTCTTAACGAGACACGATAAATCAATCACCAAAAGATCAATTGCTATCCGCTGAAACGGTGGGTAGTGAAGACCTACCCTAAGACTTGTATGATTAAGACTGCAGCATGGAAGCTAAGCAGATGGTGCAACTACTGATGGCACTTCAATGAGTGCTTTTACAATGAGATTTTATTTCTGTGGCTGGAGAATACTTCTATGCCTAATTTAATATCTGATTGACAGCTTTCCAGCACTGCCAAAAAGCTGACATTCTGCAACCTGTCATATTTAGGTTCTAAAAACATACACGTGAAAAACTGATTGGAATCTGAAGGATTTATTTTGACCTGCCAGTAGGCCAGGTGATTAACTGGCCCAGTCCTGTCTCCTTCCCTGACACTGCAAGGAACATTTTATGAGGCAGTTTCCCTCCCTTTTTCTGGCAGTGGATGGGGGGGAGGGGGGTTTCAAACAAAACACCAACTTTTGCAACAACTGATCTAGGAATAATACAAAGTGTGAGGCAGCCACTCTCAGCCGGAACAAGACAACAGCAGGAATAGGTTTTACTTCCCAAGGTTCAATTCCCTCCCCATTTCCCTATGATGTGTGACATTCATTCCCTTTGAGTCAATGGAATCTGGTCCCAAGACAAAGAAGGTGCCAGGGGAGTGGGTTTATGGGAAGTCTAAGAGAAGCCTCACACTTCTTCCCCCTGTGCAGTTCTGAAACCTCTCCAGTATGAGGAAGTTGTCAGAATTGCACTTGATAAGCAAAAACTTTAAAATGTAAACTCAGCTTTCTGGAAAAAGTAGCATGCAGTAAAAGTCAAACCGTTCCTTGTGGCTGCAGTACAAATCGGGTGGGAATGGGCGGGGCAGGGGGAAAAAGAGTTTTTATGGATACCCCTAATGTTGCAAACGGGAGTGTGGGGGGGAAAGACTATTTGCTGCATGCTGTTATAGCATTCTGTGTACAATACTGGTAACAAACCCTTCATTACTCATCAGCACATCCTTCTCTCATTCAAAGCTCACATACTGCAACACACACACAAAACTGGTTGGTTACTTCATTAAACACAGGCTCAAGGAGCTATAGAACTAAAACTGTTTAAACAGATGCATCGTTTGGTTTACATTATTTTGTTAAGCAACAATTTCTTTAATAAGAAAACAGCCCAGTGAGATGTCTTATGTGCCATTGAAATGCACAGCAGAAAGCCCATTCTACTGCAAGACTATTTTCAGCAGCACTCAGTAATTGTTAAATTGTTACTTACTTTGTGCCAAAACTATGTGCTGAACAGCTGGCATTAGCCAATGTTTGATTAAATGTAGTGATGTGTCCTTACATAATAACTTCAGGATTCCTACGCAGGCAAGGCATATAAATCAATTAGATTTCTGTTTGGTACATCCTGAAATATTAAAAGTTTCTGTTCTAATTAAACAGTTTATTCATGCAAAAACTAAAATTACAGTGGATAATTATGTAACAAATTGCACACTTTACTCTATAATCAATATCTCTAAATGCTGGATAACTAATGATCGTATGACATGACAGGGTAAATATCTAGTACCCTATCAACCAGTAAGGGAGTTAAAAATAATCAAGCTGCTTTTAAATTTTTAAAAAGCCTTTCAACTATGAGAAGCAGTGATATTAGACAATATTTGGCAGAGACTGCAGTTTCCTGTCCCTATTCACTTATTGGTGAGAATGAGATTCAGCTTGTAATGATAAAAATATTCCTGTGAAAACATGTGCCACTCACAGCTTAGGTTAAAAGCCTTCAATGAGGTTAACAGCCTACCTTCCTCAACAAGGCTAAATCCAAAGACAGAAGAGCAAGCAGCAGCTGAGACATGAGATGTGAAGTCCAAAAGGTGCAAGAAAAAAAGCAAAGACACACTGTATTTTTCAATGATGTGGAGCACTCCTCTGAAAATGGGTTTTACCTCTTTCAGTTGAGTACAGGTTGCAGACCCATTGTAAAAGGATCTGTGGAGCAAAGAGAGACACAGACAGAGATGGACAGACACTGCACTCCAATAGATTAACATCTTCTATAAAATCAGTGGTGCACTGGTCTGAGCTGCCTGTTGTTGTTCCTGACATTCAAGTGTAAACAGGATATCAATATTCAAGAATAAACATGACTTGCAAGTAAGTGGATGTTTAGAGAGTTGCTCTTGCATTTTCTGTCAGAGAAGGACTGGAGCTGGGCCATGCTATTCTTGGCACTTCCTGCAGTTCAGTCACTGGATTTAACTGGAGAGAAGAAGGAAATGGAAGAAAAGGAACCCAAGTTCTTTATGTAAGCAATGTCAGGAATGAGATCTATTCTGACATCTGGTGGTGAATTATGGGAATTGCAGTGAGCAGTGGAAAATAACTTTGGGGCTGATCAGTTTGCATAGGCACACCCACCGCGCCTAGCCTGAGCTCACAGCAGCCCACATGGCCACTTCAGCTGATGTGGGAGCCCCAGTTTCTATGTTACTGGGGCAGGAATGATAAAGTGATGTTACCCTGATCGTGTGAATGAAGGACTATAGACATGTACTTGGCCCTTGTTATGATGGAGGGACTCGCCATCATCTAAGTAGCACTCACTGGTCAAGGGCCACACACTTCAGAACACTCTGAGATTGAGAGAGGCCATGGGCAGGTCTCTATAGCTTTTGGTGAGGGACTTGCCTAAGGGGCCCCCTAGGCCTCTCTCACTGTGCCTCTCTCCACTGTGGAATGTTAGAGCTAATTTTGATTCCCTTAGGAGTCTAGGTTCAGCCTGCTAAGCTGAATTCACTTTGGGTCTGCTGGTGTACCTGTGCCAAAGTGCTGCCACCCCCACCCTGACTAAGAGCTGAAATCACTGAGCACTTTGTTAAGGGGGGGCGGGCCTAAAGGCATGTTGGTAGCACCAAGCAATTTGTGTAGCTAGCAGAGCAAAGCAGCGGACTCAGCCCAGCGGTTTCTGGGTACAGTTTGTGCGACTGGCAGCGGACTCAGCTGAGCGGTTCCTGGGTGCACTTCATGTGGCTGGCACAGCAGAGCAGTCCATGTGTCGACTAGCGGAGCCGTTTGTGCTGCTGACGGAGTGACTGGCACCGCAGAGCTGTCCGTGTGTCGGCTAGCTGGATGGCTAGCAGAGTGACTGGCGCTGCAGAGCAGTTTGAGTGTCGGTGAGCAGAGCAGAGTGGATTGCGGTGAGGGCTGCAGCAGAACCCCACAGAGAGGCGGCGCAGTCGGCCTCGGACCACGTAAGGTGCCCCGTGCCCTACTCTCCATTTCCACCCAGGCTGGGAGGTAAGACTCTGCACATTGACTTTTGAACTCTGCACTGACCAAGAACAGAGACTCTTGGGCTGCTGGACTTTTGGGACTATTGAGTGACTTTTTGGGGTTGTGGAACTCAAGAGCCAAAGGGAAGGCCACAGCCTATTTTCTGGGAGGGGGGCTTCTGGTTCATGGTTTGGTTCATTAACCTTGTTTGTGGTGTTTCCCCAATACAATGCCACATTGTTTCTCCCTGTTATTAAAAGGCTTTGGTACACTCAGACTCTGTGCTTGCGAGAGGGGAAGTATTGTCTCTTACAGACGCCCAGAGGAGTGGTATATGGTTGTCCCAGGTCACTGGGTGGGGGCTCGAGCCGGTTTTTGTATTGTGCTATTGGAATGGAACCCCTGGATACTGAACCCGGCCCTTGTTGCTGTCAGCTCTGATGGGCAGAAAGGTTACATTTATATAAAGCTATATACAATAGAAACGGAGGGCCGGAAGGGACCTCAAGAGGTCATCCAGCCTAACCCCCCCCACACACACACACACTGAGGCAGGCCCACGTATGGCATGTTAAAAAATTACTTGACCACAAGGGTCTTCTGCAGTCACCAGGCTCATTTTCTGAACGGAAACAAAGGACCCAAAAACTGAACATAATGCCATTTTGCCAACAGTGACTACTGAGCAGGGACAGGAAAAGGCTGCTAGTTAGCATGGAGGACAGGGGCAACCCAGAGTGCTTTAATGTGTCCTGCTGCCATCTTCACTTTTCATATGAAGGTGCAATCTGGAGAAACTACATGTGCCAATATTCTGTCTTGGTCTGCTGCAGCACTCCCAATAACTAGGGGACAGAACAAATATATGTCCACTGCTTAATCTGATGCTTGAGTCAAACAGCAGCATTGCATGCTGGGACCTAAGCATCAAAGACAACTCAGCGGGGATACAGGCATCCTTCCCTCCTACTTACTGGGACTGCAATAGCAGTCCAAGGAGCATTGCTGGAACTCCAGCAGCTGATCCTTTGTGTAAAAGATAAGGGCAGATATTCTTTTTTCTCCTCTCCCTCTTTGTATATTTAGGAATGGCCAGTAAAATGGATACTTAGAGAAATACAAGGTTACCTTGTATGCCATGTTCACAGGCAGATACAACAGCATATGAATGTCCATGCTAAAGATTACTTTGTCTTCTAACTGGGTTCCTCTCAACTTTTGTCACCTTTGCATGAAATAAAAGGTCCAATAAGGATAAGAATGCAATTTAAATTTAGCTAATTTTAAACTCTTTAGAAATCATCTGTATCAATTTCAGGCTACACAGTTTCATCTGCACAGGTGACCCATTATTCATCAGCTCCACTGGGGCTTCCATCGCATTAGGAAGATTTCCATTCTCCTCTTACTCACCCAAATTTTTAAGGCTCCTATTTTTAGTTTTTTCCCCTCATTGTGTCACTGTTTCTTCTATTTCACCACCGTCCTTACTTTTCTTTTATGACTCGTTTTCCTTAACCTACGCTCTCAACTGCATCTGAAAGTTGTTTGTTTAAATGCATTTCCTTTATTTTACTTTTGATTTTATATTTGCTCTTCTTGCTACTTGCCTTTTCCACTGTGACTTTTGTTACCTTTGTCTAAAGCCTCTGGATATTAAATTATTTTATTTTGGGGACACTAAAGGAGGTCTAGCTCCATATTATTATGGTTTGTCTTGATTTGATTTAATCTAATATTATATGTTTAACATATTCTGCATTGAGCAAGTATTGCTACACTTTCTTTTTTTTTTCCAGAATTCCTCACAATCTGCAATCTTGACTCGTGTATTTTCTTTATACACTTTAATCCTCTCTTCTCTTGGCTAGGAACATTTGTATGGCTGCATACTCCTTCCTTGAATCTAATTAAACAAAAAAACACTGTTTGCTTCCTAGCCAAGTGTTGTAAGAATTACACCATCTGATCTCTAGAGGATTTCACCAGATCAAACCCCCTCTGATTAATTTAACTCAAGCGCTACATCAAACCATATCAAAATATTGTATTTACTTAGACAAGAAAAGTTATTAAAAACTAAAGAAAACTCTGGGGAGGTGGGTGAGGAAATCATTTTGTATCTGTGCTGATCAAATCAGTTCATAAGCACAGACAAAGTACAGGTGAACTCTTTTTAGTCTTTTTACACACAAAATTTTCTTTCATTGACTTCATTAGACATTTTGGACTACTAAATCAATACCGTCAGATCAATATAGGACTAATAACTTTTATGTTTGATTAAAAACAAGATTTTTACAATTTGTCATTAGAAATTTTCCTTTTTATTCAATGATAATAGTTTAAATACAAATATTCCCCTGCACTTTTTTTCCAACCCAGACATTACAGCCTTGTGCTAGTGTATGAAAGCCAGAAAGTGAAACTAATTAGTCCATTTTCAGTGTTCATGCGGAGTGAGACATGCAAAATATAAAATCACCATATGAACTGCAAAAAGTGAATTTGTTGTGGGCTTTTTATTAGTTGTGTTTCAATAACTTAAGGTGTCATTACTGGACAGGATTTAAAAGAAACAAGCAGTCAAAACAATGAGCTTTAGAGTTCACATTTGAACACATGGATGAAAATATTGTGAATGAAGTTGCTGGATCAATGCATAGAAACATTTTAATTTCACTGAAATAGCTGAGTTTCACAAGAGAAACCTGATCAACTCTTCCTTCTCTAGCAGGTGAGAGGTTTAATAGTGCAACCGTCTTTCATTTTTGAAAGCATGACTACACATTCTGCTTAGATCACAAATGAAAGTGAACAGCATTCTCTTCTTTCTCCCTAGTACTGTAGGAGCTTATCCACGTCACAAATAAACCAACATAGAAACGAGCAGTCTCTGAGCAGGAGGCTCTGCACATCAAGATGGAAGTGCACTGACAGAGCAGGAAATCTTGTCTAAATGTATGCCATGCCATGTCCTAGTTCAGGCCTGCACAACATGCGGCCCGGAGGCCACATGCGGCCCGCATGGGCTCACTGTGCGGCCTGCAGGGGGTAAGTAGGGGTGGGGCAAGCCAAGTGGTGGGGTGGGGAGAAGCAGATGGGGGCAGGGCGAGGGCGGGGCTTTTCCACCCACAGCTGGGTTTTTTGCAGTAATATGGCCCTCGCTGCTTTCCAAATTGTGCAGCCTGGCCTAGTTAATACTATTAGTTTAGGACCTCCTTCCATAAGCATCCATTCATTCCACAAATGTTTTTAAAAAATAAATATGGAGATTTTCAAAGATGCCAGGGTATCTCAGTTTTTGCTCTTGAACGTTCATAGGTTGGCACCTCATTGTAATTGTGTTAAATCAGACAGTTAATTTATGTCCAAGAGAAACAAAAAGACATTTTCTCTTCAGAGCAATCATATGCCCTTATACGGACTTACAAACCAAAGAGATTTTGAGAGTTAGTATTTAAAATGATGCTTTCCGTATCTATCAAAAGTATTTAAAAATATATTTCAGAGCTTATTAAATATTTATTTTTGAGAGAACAGGAATATTTCAGCTGTCCACTGGAGATCAACTAATCAAGTAATTAGAGATGCTGGATGCTTCAAATGAATTAGAATTTTCTTTCAGAGAAAAATAAGGACATTAGTGTGTGGCTTTAGTAAGATTTCTATTCTTTACTGAATTTAAAATCAAGTGCCATATGATAAAATCAAAATACACAAGACTCTATCCACAATATCTGACCTTTCCTAATCCCAAATGGTTTGAAGCAACAGTTTTAACCACTTAGAGACAGTCTGATATAATCATTCACTCAAGTTAGTTACTCATTAACTTGTTACATAATTTTTATGTTGCATTAGTAAAGCCTATGTTTAAACCTCAGACAGTAGCTCAGAGGGAACACTCATAAACCAAAGCTGACCCTAGTTCTCAGCTTTGGAGAATTATTACTCAGGTCCCATTCATAATGGATAGTCAAGTCTGAGGCATACTCACCTGAACTCTTTCCAAAAGAAATAATTAGGGCTGCAGCCTATTTACAAGCACTCCTATTCAACATGGAATTCAGAATGTGATTACCTAACATTTTAATGATCTCTAAGTAGAGAGCAATTAAAGAAACACTTTCAAAAACAGCTAAGAACCCTATCAGGTGAAGGGTCATGTCAAATATTTACAACAGGAAGAGGGAACTTAGGTAAATATGTATTCTGCTGTTTGTTTATCTTCATTTTCAGTTCCATTTCAATTAAAGTCCACTAAAATACCTGAATGTTAGATAACATCTCATTCTTAATCACAACTGAATAGAGGGTGACTGTGCAAAATAGCTAATCTCTTCCTCCTCCCCAATCTAAACACCTGGACCACCTTGTCAATATTGCTAAAGCATGAGAAATCTGCAAGTATAATTACACCTTGGGATTACTGTGATAGCTCTAATAAATACTCCCCAGAGCATCTGCTGATGTAATAATTGGCACTAGAAAATAACACATGTGGCTATTAACTTCCATTGACTAAACACACTGGCAAGCCACTGAACTGTGCCAGGCAATGGGGGAAAAAAGAAAAGCAAGGGAAGGTACAGCAGTTGCAGATTTATCCAGTTCAGTCTCGCTTTTTGGTATCTGTAATGCATCTACCACCGTGCACCACTATCTAAGCACCAGTACCTGGTAATTTAAATATTACCAGGATGCTACTATTAAGATCTACCTCTTGAAATGTGGAATCTGCCAGTTTAAAAAATCAGAGTTACTGTAGCTTTAAAAGTATCCCACGAAAGGAAAAACCCCACCTTATTAGGACTTTTCAAATTCCCCTCTCTCTACCATCCAGTCAAAATGCCATTTTATTTCACAATGCACAGCTTTCTCTAGTTGGAAACACATTGGTCTGGGTAATGCTCACAATAAGGAGACGCCCTGGGTATTTGACTGGCGGGGCTATGTTTAGTTTAGGATCACAAACATTTTTTATCTCCAGTTCTCTAAAGACTATGATTTGGCATTTGGGTTTTTAAATGTGGTTCCTGGGCTTCCTTCAAAGTTTGTTGGTTGTTAAACCTGAAAGCAACTGACATATACTGAAGGGATCCTTTCCTAGCATTTTCAGTTTCAATAATTGTTTGTGAAACTGACAATTCTTGGAGAGACAGGTCTGTCAGCTAAGATTCTGGAAAAGAAACTTCATGGCTTTTTTGCTCCCTAAATTGTAGACTGATAGGATGAGGAATGAAAAAAAAGCTACTTAGGTAGATATGATTCATAAAGACTCACATCAACACAGTCCTAATTGTAGTTATTAAGGGAATACAGGGGAGGGGGAAGGAGAGAATATGGTTTTAAATGCAGTTCTTAAAGAAGTGGATTCCTGATGTTTTTAGTTTTTTGACATTTTAATTTCTTTAAGATTTCAGACTTTTTTTTAATCCTCAGAATGTAAGAGTCTGATCTGCGGTACCGTTATTTCTACTTCAATAACACCTATATGCCCTGATAGTGCTAGACATCATACAAATACACAGTAAAAGAATCTCTTCAAAGAAGAGTTTATCTAAATAGACAAGACAGACAAAAGATGATAGGAAACAAATGCAGAGGGAAATTAAGGCCCTTCCAAAGGTTGTGATTTGTCAAGCTCTCTAATGTGTTGCACTCTGCCCTGATTAGACCCTGCTAGCCCGCTCTAAAAGGTACCCACATTTACATTAACATAGCCCCATTCGAAACTCTTGCTCACATAGAGAAGTGCCTTATTCTGTGAATGGCCCCAGTGAAATCAACAGAGCTCATCATGGAGTAAAGTGCTACTCAACATGTATTAGGATGGCGAAATCAGGCCTTTTATGTTTTAATAATTATTAGTGGATGTTAACAATGAAGAGGCTCCAAAAAATAGAGTTCAAGAGAGAGAAGCTAGATCCTGAAGCAAACTTTAAACACCCAGCACTGAGCAGAGAATTGTGAAATCATAGCACAAGTTATCAGTTCCTCAAAAACAACGAGGAGTCCTTGTGGCACCTTAGAGACTAACAAATTGATTTGGGCATAAGCTTTTATGGGCTAAAACCCCCTGACTCCTCGTTGTTCTTGCTGATACAGAATAACATGGCTACCACGCTGAAACCAGTTCCTCAAAGTATATCAAAAGCACTGGACATTGTGGGAACTCCCCATGGCTTACACAACACAAATTGGAAGACATGTGCTACCCAAAAAAACAAAGCCAGCAAAAAATATGAGGGCAGAAACAAGAACAGGCTGGATTTCACCAAAACTGTCCTATAATGAAACATGTTCTTAGTATTTGTTCCATTGTCCATTAGAGGGAAAACAAGCTCCATAACATACCCAGACATGAGCTACACATCTCATTTACAGTCAATAGAATACAGAGGGATGGATCTTTGTTCTAATAAATGATCGAAAAGGATTTGTTGTTCAGTGGTCACGGCAGTGGTTCCGACAGCCTTTCCTTCCCAAGTCACTGGTGGAATAAGGCCCAGAACTGTAGTGATCAAAAGTAATTACCATTCCAATGGCTTAAATAGGTATAAACTGGCCATGAATACATTTAGGCTGAAAATTGGAAGGCTTCTAGCTATCAGAGGAGCGAAGTTCTGGAACAGCTTTCACATAGGAGTAGTGGAAGCAAACAACTTAAGTAGTTTTAAGATGGATCTTGATATATTTATCAAGTTGATTTTATGATGGGCGGCTTGTGATAGTAAGGGACTGGACTCAACCCAGGAGGTCCCTTCCAGCCCTATGTTCCTAAATGAGTTGCTCATCTCAGTCTTCCTACCAGGGGAGAAAAAACCTTCATCACAGCAGCACAGCATGAATGGCAGGAGACTGAACTACCTTTTCATCAACAGACCAACCTTCTTCTAGAGCGGGTGTGGTCTCAGTGTGGCTCACTATACAACATCGCATCATGCTGGCACTCCTTCCCCAGTCCTCGAGCCGTACATATGCAAGAGCAAGGCTCCCAATACTCCCTCACACCAGCTATGAAGCCAAAAGCTCCTTGCTCACTCTTCCAAGGTTTGTGCGGAGCAACAGGCGAGAGTCACCAGGTTCCCCCACATGTGGAATTATGAGTAGGGGATACCTGGGCACTTTTGCTTACAAAGGAGGAGGAGCGATCCACCATCCCCCTCCTTCCTTCCCAGAAGGTTTAAGAGCAGTCCAGGAGGGTTGTGGTAGTGGAGAATATGGGCTAGAAATGAAACACAATGAGGAACACTGGGAATGCAGCCAGTGACTGTTACTGGTAGGCTACCTCACTTCTCCCTCCCCTCAGTCCCATTGGGATAAAGCAGTGAATCTAGAACAGGGGTTTCAAACTCAAATGACCACGAGGGCCGCATGAGGACTAGCTCATTGGCCCGAGGGCCACATCTCTGACACGCCCCCCTCCCTGCCCCTGCCCCCACCCCACCCCTTCCATGAGGTCCCACCCCTAACTCGCCTCCTCCCCTGAGCACGCAGCTCCCCGCTCCTCCCCTCTCCCTCCTGGAAAGTGCTAAGCGCCTGGAGGTAGGCAGGGAGGAGGCAGGGGGCACGAGGAGCTTGGCAGCTGCAGGAAATTAAGTGGGGGGAGAGAAGGGGCATGGGGAGCTTGGCTGGCCGCAGAAAATAACCCCGCGGGTCACGTGTTTGAGACCCCTGCCTTAGGTGAACTACTCCATCACCTACCAAATCTGAGGGTCATACTCAGCCTCAATGTTACACATACAACGATACAAAAGTATAGTAAAAAATGAAGAGTAATATAATATACTATTAAATTTATTAACTTTTTTATTACCTTCTTTAACTGTAATGTGAAATAAATAACTTTCTCCCCCTTTCTCCGGATAAATAAATTTCTCGGCCCCTTTCTCCCCATTGTCTCCTGTGTGGGACGCTTCCTGCTCCTGGCCCCTCCCTCCCAGAAACCGCTAAGCCAGGGAGCAGCGCACGGGTGAGAAGCATGTGGGGAGGGGAGGGGAAGGGAGCTTGGCGAGGGACCTGGGGAGCTTGGAGGGAGGCAGGGGGGGCCTTGGGGCGCTTTGCGGGAACCTCAGGGAGCTTGGCAGGTGGGCCTGGGGGAGCTTGGCGGGGGACCGTGGGGCCCGCAGGGAGCTTGGTGGGAGCCGCGGGGAGCTTGGCAGGGGGCCGCAGGGAACTTGGTGGGGGGGCTGGAGGGTCACGGGGAACTTGGCAGGGGACCATGGGGAGCTTGGCGGGCGGATAGGGGTCCGAGGGGAGCTTGGCGGGGGGGATGCGGGGAAGCGGAGAGAGCATCGCGGGCCGCAGTGAAGGGCTTGACGGGCCGCATGCGGCCTGTGGGTCGCGTGTTTGAGACCCCTGATCTAGAACTACCATAGCCTATTCTGTATCTGTCTGTGGCTAAACAACTTCAGTGTCCAGAGCTATCAGTGTGACAGTTCCCCAGCACTAAATTCACTTTAAGGCCCAGCTATTTTGAAATCCTGATTTACTATTATTGCAAGACCAAGTCTTCTGCAATGGGATTCCACTTTCACTGCTGTGAAATGGGCTGTCGAAACATATTTATTAGGTTTAATTAGGAATGAACTCAAAGGAGCTGTGTATTATATATCACCTGCCCATGACATTTTTTTCTTTAGAATCACAGAATATGACTTTACTTTTTGTATCATCATTATTTATATTATCGTAGTGCCTAGGAGCCCAAGTCATGATACTCTCAGTTCTTATTGAACAAAATTGTTTGGCTTTGCCTCCCAAGTCCTTTTCATTCTAACCCAAGCAGCTCATGAGACAATGCTCTAAATACACATATTTCATACAATGCAAAGTCTGGCAGGGACAGCCTACCATAATACAGTGGGAGTCCTGGCTCCCTCTCCCCTACACACTACCTCAACATCTGAGCTTAGCTGCAGCACTCACACTAGCAGGTCCCAGATCTAAATGTCAATTGCTTGGAGGAAGGGAGTAGGATTTTCATGAACACTCAAGACTCACCTAATTCTGCTCCTACGAAAGCCAACTGGAGAGAAATTTAATGGGAAAAGATTTTGGTCAATGCACAGCACCTTTGAAAATCTTACCCGGTTCTCAGTGGAGAGAATTCATAGAATCTCAGGGTTAGAAGAGACTTCAGGAGGTCATCTAGTCCTACCCCCTTTCCAAACCAAGACCAATCCCCAGCTAAGTCATCCCAGCCAGGGCTTTGTCAAGCCTGACTTTACTTAATTCACTTTAACAAAGCCACGGTGAGCAATCTTGGTAGAAAATACACATTATGAGAAAGTCTGTTAGCTTAAATATTGAACCTGTTTTTAAAATAACATACAAGGAACCTTTGCAAATGGAAAATGTGAAGCACTTGCCTCAGAATTCTGTGAATTCTGGATGAGATAAATAAGTAGGTCAAGCTGACTTGCTAAAATTTGCAAACCTTTCTTCTACCCTCATAAGGAAACCTCTTTAGAAGATACAAAGTCTAGTTTATACTCTTAGGGCTTGTCTTCACTAGAGCCGGGAGAGATCGATCTTATGGCGATCGATTTATCGCATCTCATCAAGACACGATAAATCGATCGCCAGCAGCACCCCCATCGACTCCGTAACTCCAGCTCGCCAAAAGGCGCAAGCTGGAGCCGACGGGGGAGCGCGCCACCGACTGCTGCCACCGTGAGGACAGCAGGTAAGTTGGCTGTAGATACGGCGATTTCAGCTACATTAACGTAGCTGAAATTGCGTATCTACAGTCGATCCCCCGTGCTAGTGAAGGCAAACCCTAACAGACCAAGAGCCTGTGCTGACAACAATTTAGCAGCACTTTAAACAGGCAGGCAGCTGTGCAAAAATTAAAGTTGTAACATGCACAGGTTTCTGTGCTGAATAGTCCCACTAAGTAGGCTAGGAAATAGAGAGGATCAGGTCAGAAATAATATTCAGTGTTTTCCTTCACTAACCTCCCGCACCCAACAATGAATTTCTACTGGTGTTTCCTGTGCCGGTGACCATATCTCAAACTGCATTATTTGGAGACATTCCAAATGCCATGGGTTGCAGTGAGATATGTACAGCTACTCCTTGCTTAACGTTGTAGATATGTTCCTTAAAAATGTAACTTTAGGTGAAACGATGTTAAGTGAATCCAGTTTCCTCATAAGAATTAATGTAAATAGGGGTGGTTAGGTTCCAGGGAAATTTTTTTCACCACACAAAAGACTATATATATACATATACACACACACACACAATAAGACTATATATACACTCACAATAAGATTTAAACAAACAATTTGATACTGGTACACAGCGATGATGATTGTGAAGCTTGGTTAAGGTGGTGAAGTCAGAGGGTGGGATATTTCCCAGGGAATGCCTTATTGCTAAATGATGAACTAGAAATTGGCCGAGCCCTCAAGGGTTAACTTATTGTTAATGTAGCCTCACACTCTACAAGGCAGCACAAATGGAGGGAGGAGAGACAGCATAGCAGACAGGGACGCACAGTGTGTGTCTGAGAGAGAGATGCAGCATTGCTCCTTTAAGTACGCTGACCCCCCTCTAAGTACACATTTTATGTAGATTAGCAAGATGAGATGGCAGCTGTTGCCAGGAAACTCCCTCCATCCTGTCGTGTGTCCCCTCTGCTCTATGGAAGATGGGGTAAGTAGGATGCAAGAGCGGGGGGAAAGGAAACACCTTGTCATCAGCCCCTTCTTCCCCCACCCCAGCACAGCAAGCAGGACCCTCCTGCATTGCTGGCACATGCTGGTAAATATCACATTGGTAAATCACTCCCCTGTAATGCAAGTTATATTTAGAATTACAGCACTGTCATTAAAGTACATGGAAAAACTAGCTTGGCTTGAATTTGGATTTGTATAGGACTTGGGTCAATTTCTTCTTTCCACTTGAAGTGGAAACCAGGCACAAAGCAATAGTGTGTTTCAGCGTGTTCCTCGGAGAAGTGCCAGGCTACTTACTCTGTGTTTTCATGTAGTCTTGCAAAATGTTTCCCGTATTTGAATGAAAGTGTTTTTTTAAGTAACTTAATAGGCTTGGATAGGCTTCGAAAGCTAAAATGAATGTAATACTGAGTAATCTCTTTTGCAGAGTGCGTATATGAGGAGGTATCTTTATTAGGAAGTAATTTGGAAGCTTTGACTCTCATTTCTGGGATGCCCTTGTACTATCATCTCTAACTAGATTCTGAAGTGGAAGTTGTATTGCACAAAAAGTGAAACTTGGCTTGTCCAGCATATCTTTAGCCAAACTAACTCTTAGCTAGTAATTATTATAGGAATGTTAGGAATAGAAAGCTGACAAAATATGAAGCTGATTATATGCAAACATGCAGGACTTGATGATCTAATATCCTGTACTGCATTACATGTGTTCCAAGATGCCCATGTAACACATTAAAATATTATAAATAATGACAAGCCTCTGTACAAACCAGAGATTGGCAACCTTGGCATACGGCACCGCAGGGTAAGCACCCTTAGCATTCCCGCCGGTTTGTTTACTTGACGGTTTGCCGATCGCGGCTCCCACTAGCCGTGGTACCCCATCCCGGTCCAAAAGGGGCTGAGGGAAGCAGCACGGTGCCATTATTCATGTCTGTGCAGTAGAACAATGAGGCACAGATACACGGTCACAGTTTTCAAGAGTGGCGGGTAGTATAGACTTATCCAGTGGGTAATATAGATGTATCCTAAGGAAAGGAAGCATTATCTCCCTTTCCTTCTTGCCCGCTGTTCCTGTTTGGAGAAAATAGTCTGCTGAGGAAGAGGAATGTGAAGGATTTATTCTCTCCAAAAATCTAGAGATCAGGCTGTTCAGGAGATATAACTTATCCACTCTAAACAGCTAGGTTTCCAACATGCTTAATTTAAAAGATTTCATTCCACAAATATAGGGGGAAGAACCTTTCCGGGAACTGATCTGCTTGGAGAGTCTCTGGTTAAATAATGGCCTCCCCAGACAAAAACCCCAGTCTCTCATAATTTCTCAAATGCTTTATGCTCTTAACAAAGAGTCATGTACTTTTTTTGAAGGGTGGAGGGGATTCCTTATGAGGAATTTTTTTTCTGGGCACTTGGGAACCAGTCTCTCCCTGCAAAGATCCAGCTGAATGAAAAACAGCATATCCCCTTAACCAAATGCATATTCTTCACTTTTAAAGCACAAACTGGGAGTCAGAAAATTTGTGAAAACTCAGGAAAGAGAACACCTCTTTTTCAGCTGCGGGAGAAGTATTTCTCTGTGCATAACTCCTCCATCTATAATACCTACAACAAAGGGATGTTATGAAGTTTAACATTCATGGAATACTTTGAGAAGGTGAGATGGCCAGCACTATAAAACATGCAAAATATCATAATAAACTGATTTTTGGGACCGTCATTTATAAGAATAACATGGCCAAATTAGCAGGTGACAAATGACGTCTTTGATCATTTTGGTTACCTTTTAGACCCTTAGCAAAAACAGACAGTAGAATGATTATTTAGGCAGTTTGGTTTTTTTTAAAAAGAAGGTTATGTTCTGTAAAGCAGCAGTGTTAATCTTCAAAACATAACTGTTACATATTAGCCAGGACACTGTTTTCTTTCTCAGAAACCAAGAAACCACCCACCCATCATAAAACATCCAAAGGATCTGCCTGATACAACACCACTTTCTGGACAGCTGCCTTGTTTTATTTAGAGTCCAGCCTTTCAGAAAAGACAGTAGGATATTTTCACAGCCTTCCAAGAACAATATGGAGTCCAAATTGGATATAGTTAGAGAGAGCTTGAAATGTGTCCCTTTGTATTATTTTGGCTTCTGATTATATGTCTAAGCCTGCTCTGCTAGTGGATTTCCTGTTTCTCAAAGGTGAACAGAGCCAGAAAGAAATTAAAATTAAGGTAGGCCCAGTCTTCTAGGCAGAATCCCTCACTAACTGGGCTTTTGGGAAGAGGGAGGGTGCACAACATTCAGTAGAGAAACAAACCACAGCTGATATTCTGAAAATTATTCCTTCCCAGCCCAGGCTCAAACCTGGTGAAATCCTCTCTCTTTTTTTCTGTTTCATTAACAATATCATACAATACAATATAGAAGATATTACAGTAACTCCTCACTTAAAGTCGTCCCAGTTAACGTTGTCATGTTGTTGATCAACTAGAGTATATGCTTGTTTAAAGCTGCAGAACACCAGTGCCAACTATATTCATATATCTATTCAAGGGACACCATTATAAGATCCAACCACATCAGCCACACCAACAGGGCCTTGTTCACCTGCACATCTACCAATGCGATATATGCCATCATGTGCCAGCAATGCCCCTCTGCCATGTACATTGGCCAAACCAGAGAGTTTCGACGCAAAAGAATAAATGGACACAAATCTGACATCAGGAATCATAACATTCAAAAACCAGTAGAACACCACTTCAATCTCCCTGGTCACTCAATAACAGACCTAAAAGTGACAATTCTTCACAAAAAGAGCTTCAGAAACAGACTCCAGAAGGAAACTGCAGAACTGGAAATTTGCAAACTGGACACCACTAGATTAGGCCTGAATAAAGACTGGGAGTGGTTGGATCATTACAAAACCTAAATCTAATTTCCCCAATACTTATTCCCCCCCCACCCCTGCTACTGTTATTCACACCTTCTTGTCAACTGTTTGAAATGGGCCACTCTCATTACCACTTCAAAAGTTATTTTTCCTCCCTTGGTATCCTGCTGTCAATTGAATTGTCTCTTTAGACTGACCTCACACTTGGTAAGGAAACACACATCTTTTCATGCATTTATACCTGCTCCTGTATTTTCTACTCCACGCATGTGATGAAGTGGGTTCTAGCCAATGAAAGCTTATGCCCAAATAAATTTGTTAGCTTGTAAGGTGCCACAAGGACTCCTCGTTGTTTTTTGCTGATACAGACTAACATGGCTACCACTCTGAAACCTTAAAGAGATACTTAATTTGAAATGTAGTCAACATTTTAAAACAATTAAGTTTAAAGTAGTTTCAGGTGGTGTATCTCTCCAGAGTCCCAACTGCCAGTTTTTCTGGCTTTACAATGTTTGATTTTTGGTCCCCAAAATGTTTTTATCCCTTCACAGTTGCTGTGTGAAAGACCCATACAAACATGGGGAAATTATTAATGAACTGATTATTGATTATGAAACTGACTATAGACAAAAGATTAGATGCCTAAATAACTTTAAAAATCTGAAAGGCTTCCATTCACTGCAAGAGCTGGAGGAAGCAGTGAGAGTGAACACACTGTGAAATACAAGAGCTAGTGATTTAATTAGCAGAGTGATTAGATTAGTGATCAATGACTTTGGCTTCTGGATTACTAGCTGGAGATTCAGCAGGACTCAAATTTCAACCCATCCCCAACCAGGCCAGCTGGTTTGAGTTTGAATGTGTGTAGGGACAAGAGTCAGGTTGGGGGGTAAAACTCAGGTTAGGAATTAAAAAGCTAACAAAACAGTGAAGAGGAGTCCAAAGATGCAGACAGGTACATAGTGAGATTTTCACACACACTTAACTTCCATTAATTTCAGAGGCACCTATGCCCTGCTGAACATCCCATTAGGTGCCCATCTGCATCCTTAGGCACCTAAAGACCTTTAAAAATCTGGACCAAGGAGCTACCAAACACACAACATAAACTGGAAACAACTAGACAACAATATTTCTCTCTATTCTCTGTTAGTTAATACTCTTAGGGCAGGTGTACACTAGCGGGGGGGAGGAGGGTCAACCTAAGATACTCACCTTCAGCTATGTGAATGGCGTAGCTGAAGTCGGCACATCTTAGGTCAACTTACCTGACGTCCTCATGGCAGCAGCAGGCTCCTCCGTCGACTCCACTTGCACCTCTTGGTGAACTGGAGTACCAGAGTCGACAGGGAGCACCTTGGGGATCGATTTATCATGTTTAGACGAGATGCGATAAATCAATCCCCGATAGATCGATCGGTACCCGCCGGTCCGGCAGGTAGTGACGACCAAGACTTAGGGCTTGTATGTAACAATGGAAAGTACAAAATCTTAAGACTGAAGATTTTTTAAAATTTCTCTTTAACTTTTATGATATCTGCAAATACACAAGGTGGCCAGATCCTTAGCTAATGTCAACCTAGGAAGCACCATCAACTGACCTAATATATGCAGCTAAACTCTCCAAAGTCAATAGTAAAAAATATATGGTTCAACCCAGTTCTCAAACTTTTCTAGATCCTACTGATGCCACTTCTGTGATACTCACTTCTTGTTACATGACCAATCTCGGTAACCTATAATCTTAAAGGTTAATTTAAGAACAAGTTGAGGCTGAAGCAATGTGAACAAGTCTACCCAAATTAAATTAATTACAGAAGGCAAACTACATAATGCAACCTTCCCATTTTGCCACTTAAACTTTTCTAAGAGAGCAAGGAAAAGTGGACAGTATAAGATTGAAGTTCACATGTGCAAGATGTGATAAAAAAACAAAGTAGCTACTAAGGCAGGTGTTTCAATGTAGTGGCAGATTTAAAGTAGGAAGAGTGGTAGAAATGCCTTTTTCCCCCATTCTCTCTCTCTCTCTCTCTCATGACAGTGGTTTTTTAAAAAGTATTTACTCTGTTCCTCATTTTAACTGTTCAGCTTTGAAAGCATGATCTATGCCTGTCAATGCAATACTCAGACCAGTGTTGGTGTTGTTACTGTGGCAACATGCCACCTGATAAACTTATTTTCAGTTTTGAAGAGCAGAGGAAAGGGCTAGTCTATACGATTAGTTCACAGCAAGCTGATATGTGACTCTACCATACCATACCAGCGTGCCACAGGCTGTCTGTTTGCGTGGACCCTGATGACCTGTATTAACAGTTGATTAAATGCACTTTGATCTAGTCCCATTCTAAGAGAGCTGCCAAGGTCTCTCCTTAGAAAAGCGATCAAAATGGATAGAAGTCAGAGAAGCTTGCAGAATGGAAAGTTATTCTGCAAGGCCACCCACAAATTCTGAACTGCGAGAAAGACAAAAACCAGATTTAAGAATGGATTGGATTAACCCAATATGTGATTCTGATGGTGTATCAGCACCTCTCTGAAGCTGCTATCTTGTTCTCTAGGCTCACAGGTACAAGGTTTTGTAAACCTATTTGTGAATATAGTGTAACAACCAATGGAGAAATAGTCATGTAAGAGAGCCTGTAACAACAGCTCTGAGAAATGAAAACTGCTGCCATCCATCTCACTGAAGTGTTAATTCAGGTGAATTAAGTATTTATTTTGTCAACTCTCTCATTCTTCATGTACCATAGGAGAGAGAGGATCAAAAATCTGCACAGTCTACTCCGAGTAGCGTTATTTTGGTCACTCGAATTGGTACAGGTTAAAAGAGCATCCCCTACCTATTTTTCCCCAAAATTCTATTCCGAGATTTAATACAAATAAATAAAAAGCCACACATCTTATATACATTACTCTATCCATAAAAGAGTTACCAGTAAAGAGCATGTGGTCTTGAATATTGCCCCCTACTCCCAATCTACCCAATACAAAGTATTTTCAGGACTAAAGATGCTTTCCAAGCGCTGCAACTGAAGGGTTTTAAGGCCTAGGGCCTTTTTTTAAAAAAGAGCCTAATACAATGAGAAACAAGTTTAAAATAACTTGGCTCGTATATAGCCCACTTCGCCCCCCAACACTAAGTATTTCTAAATAATAATTAATTTCATATTTTTTTAAAATCACACCATTGTCAGCGGATCATTCCCTAAGGATTGAAATAAAAAACCATTTTGGATGCTGGAGGCACCTTTCTAGCACTATATTTATTCAACTTACCATTTATTTTTTTGTTCTATACAGCAAGATTGATCTGCCTCCCCAGTATATATTTATACTTACATTTCCTTTAGGCTTTCTCCTTGAAACAGACTGCAGAGAGCTCGTGAACTGTAGTTTGAGTTCTGCAGCTAAGGTCCCTGTAATAGAAGGCTTACAAACTTACAGCTGAGGAGAATCCACTGGGAAAGATTATAAAGAAATAAAATGATCCATTCCCAGTGACAATAAGATATAGCTTCATTTTGTGTTGTCTTTCCTACTTGCTATTCCAGAGTTAAACAGCAGCAGTAAGAAAGAGAAGGAAGCGTAACACAGGCAAGGAGGAAGGTTTAAGAGAAATGGGCCTGTGCCAAAAGAGACAGACTGGCATCTTGTGCAGTTATTTACACCTGGGCAAAACAGGTGCGAAATGTTACCAAGTCAGAATGACAGCATTTTACACTTCCTTTACCCAGGTGTCAGACAGTCAGCAATCAAGCCTACAGGATACTCAGCATACCATCACATCTGCTACTGCCAAGCACAAGTTTGTGAACTCAAAGAGACACAAACTTCTCCCACTGGCTGGTTCTTTTTACATTTGCAAAATAGTGCTAGACAAACATCAAAATAAAGAGTAAGGCACAAAATAGTGTATGGAGAGAATCACATTTTCCCTACCAATCATACCCCACTCCCCAAACAGATCTGCACAGAAAAAGGGGTGAAAAACAGCCAGCTTCATGGCACCCACCCTCCTCAGGTTAAGGGATGTGTGCCTGGATGAAGGGGATAGGGACAGAGCCTCAAATTATGGGAGTACCCGAGGCACTGCAGGAAATCTGTGCAATAAGTACTACAGCATAAGTATGTGCAACCTAAAGACAATAGGCTATATTAAGAAGTGATTACACGGGTGAAGAGTTACTACTTGGTGTGTAAGGAGGAGCTCCAGTACTGCTGTGATAATTGGCACCAATTTAAGAACTTGGATAGCTCAGAGAGAAGTATGAACTTCTATGCCCAAGCACATGGGGACCGGGACAGGAGAGCTCAATCCCTCATGAAGAAGTATGAGGCTAAACTAATTTTGAAATATGCAGCCCATTGAGATCCTGGGATGGAAAGTGCTACAGAAATAAGTCCAAGGTGGTGTTGTTAAATCTTAGACATTAATAGTGCAAGAAAGCTAAAATTATCTAGTCTGCTAAACTGGAGCACACTGGGTACATTTCACTGTCAAATGTTTACTTCTTTGGCTTGATTTAGTTCAAGCCAATAAAACATGTAATAGTCTCACTGAAAACACTATCTGGAGGGTATTTCCTAAGGGATGGTTTTTACACTGGTGCAGGGGGCAGCTTAGTGCCTATCTGCAACTTAAATCTACATGGGGCAAAAGTTTTGCCTAAACCTTGCGCTGGATTCTGCACAGGGGTGAACTCTCTTCTAACAGAGCTCCCAATCAATAACAAACATTTCCACACAAGCACTTCTGGAAATGATAGCTGGCATTTTTGTATGACACACAAAAAAGGAGCTCTACCTAATGGCCTTGAAGCAGCTGTTAACACACACACACACACACAAGCTACACTCGGGACTACAAACACTCAGACTAATACCAGCAGTGCTAATGCACAAACAGGGCAGCTTACAAAACACAGCAACACTGGCTTCTGCTCCATTAAGCACACAGGAAAAAATAATCAATCTTTGCCAAATAGAAAGGACAAAAAACAGTAAGGAAAGCGAACACTCAAGCTGCACAGGGGACATTATAAAAGGATGACGAACTACTAACATTTTCTACCAAGGGTACCAAGCTCCCTTAAAGTTAAACACATCTATAGTACAGGGATGAGTAAATGTTGGAGAGAGTATAACAAAATGGGTAGTTTTTTGTCACATATGGTGGACTTGTCCAAAAATTAGGATGGTGGACTTGTCCAAAAATTAGGATGTTTTGGAAAGCGGTTGGGGACTTCATTAAAGAAATGGGCTGCCAGCTGTCACATAATCCTCTGTTGTTTTTGTTGAATTTTCCTGAAAATTCTGCACTGTAGGAGAGGGATAAGGAACTGATTACCCACTTGTTAGTTGCAGCAAGAATCACAATCACAAAGTGGAAGAGATGTGACTCCCCTAAATCAACTAACTAGTTCCACAAAGTATGGGAAGTACTATGATTAAAAACGCTAACCCAGAAAGTCAGAGTTTACTGGGGAAGAAAGAAAAAGATTAACCAGCAATATGGTGAAGTTTCCCGGAGTTTGCAGAGAAAGAATCATCCCCATCAGACTGAGTACTTTCTCTGAACACTGAGGATGGGAAACTGTTACCCTGCTATCTTATTAAATAGCCATCACTCTAAGGTTATGGAATTCCAAAGGCCAGTTTATGCTTCACAACTTCCAGGTACACCTATTATTTGTGCAACAGTAATGCTGGCAATATGAAAATACTTCTGTTAATGTAGTAGATCGCTAATAAATAAAATTATAAACAAATGAGGATAAAACTCAAATGTAAGATTAGCTGGCATTTAATAAACTGTTAAGAAATAAGCCAAAGTTACTAGCTCGCAACAGTTTAGTTAGTCTTTAAGCTCACAACAGAGTTTCAATTATCGGAGAGTTAACGTATAACTTGAGAAAAATATGTGCAATACAAGTCACACATTTCTGCATTGGGCTCTGTGAGATTTGTAAAGTGCCTACAGGACCCTCAATGTCAAGTTCAACCAGTAAACTGACTGGGCAGGGATCTTCCTATTTCTATGTTGCATATCACATCATTACATGAAGTAACAGTTTTATTTCTGTTCGAGATTAAATCCTGTAAAGAGAAAGGTGATCATTAAAAAAAAAAAAAATGGGCATACTTATAAAGGTAAGTGAAGTATCAATTTAATATCCGATATATTCTCTTTCAGGAGACTGAAACCAGCAAAAACTGTAACCCACTGTTAAAGAGACTTAATAAAATACAGTCCCTGCCCCCCAAAGTTGCTGTTTCCTACAAAATATAGGCTAAATTCTGAGGCTTTCACTTGAGCAAAACTTCGACTAAAACAAAACCGTTTTTCAAGTAATGACTGCAGAATTTGGTCCGGAATTACTACTTCACTGCTCAGGCTTTTGAATCTCATGTATCATTATAGTAACACAGAGTCTCTAAGGGCTTATGTACACTGGTAACGCTAAAGCGTGGATCTGGCAGTGCTTTAACGTACCTTGTGTAGTCGTGGCGCAGCGCTAGAAGAGAGCTCTCCCAGCACTCCAAAAAAACCACCTCAGCGAGCTGCAACTTGCTGTGCTCAGGGGGGTGTTTTTTCCCCAAGAAAGTTGCAGTGCTGTTAATTGCTAGTGTAGACAAGCCCTAAGTGAGACCAAGGGTTCCAATGACCTAGACTTTGCACAGGCACACATACTAAAACTGCCCCTTCTCTTGAAAGCCGACAACCTAAATGTAGTCAAGAATCAGAGAGGTAGCCGAGTTAATCTGGAATTGCAGAAGTGACAGAGTCCTGTGGCACCTTAAAGACTAACCAAAGTATTAGAGCATAAGCTTTTGTGGGCTAATACCCACTTCATCGGATACATGCCTCCGACGAAGTGGGTATTAGCCCACGAAAGCTTATGCTCTAATACTTTGGTTAGTCTTTAAGGTGCCACAGGACTCTTTGTCACAACCTAAATGTAGTTCAATAGTAGACAAAAGATAGTATTATCCCCACTTTGCAGGTGGGGAACTGATGCACAGAGATTGAGGGACTTGCTCAAGGTCACACAGAGTCTGTGGCAGAACGAGAATGTGAAGCCAGATCTCCCAAGTCTTAGTCCAGGGCCGTAACTACAAGATGATTGGTCCATTCAGTAATTTGTTCTTAGAAACACTACTGAATTAGTCAGTCTCTCTTCTAGGCAACTTCTCTAAAGGGTACATTTTAAAAAGAAGTATGTAAGTTAGAGCTGATTTTGTTACACTACAGACAACAGCAAACTATTCTACCCAAATCCAACACTTAAAATAGGATAAACAAACTGGCTTTCATCAAATCTCCTCTTTCAAGCGTTTATTAGTGGGTGAATGCCTTTCTTTAAATTTTATAGAAGTCTGAACAGGCACTTTGGTAACTCATTAAATATTTGATAGTGTGTTGATGAGTTAGTTAAAATGTTTAATAAGGTCTTTGTATCTTTCACTGGAATTATTTACTTTATGTATGGTACATGGTGTTAACGAAAGATGGGTAAGTACTGCACTGAGTTATTTTTTTAATCCTTTAGTTACTTTATTAACCTGCAAATGCTCTTATCTTTGCTAATGTTTGGAGACTTGTGTTGTTCGTATTTCATATGCTCAGTGATTTCCCAAACGACTTAGATCAGGACATTCAGCAATTATTACTCTGCCCTACTCATTCAAAAAACAGGGTTACTGCAATTATTATAATCTAGTTGAATGCCCAATAGCATTCCAAAAACAGGATTACTATACACTAACACTAGACACTGGTGAAACAGTTTATCATTTATATGATCATTAATACCTGCAGGCTGATAAGAGCCTAATACTTAACAATGTGCCCTCATGAAATGACATATCAAGAGCAGTTAATCACAATGAACTGTTTTCACCTGCCATTTCAAACATGAGCAACAGGACAAGAAAGCAAGCAACAGTGCACGTCTGGAAAATTACGTGAAAGGAAAAACTAAGATGAGTGATTTCAAATAGACACACACACACACAAAATGGATGAGGACAACTGTACCAACTGTTGGTTCCAGTGATGAAAGCAGAAGATATTTCTAGTCTGAATTTGTTTAAGGTGCTAATTTTTAAGAGTGACTATAATTAAGCACTGGAACAACTTTCCAAAAGATTCGTAGAATTTAAGGCAAGAAAGGATGAACCATTAGATCATATAATCCAGGGATTCTCAAACTGGGTGTTGGGACCCCTCAAGGGGTCATGACGTTATCACATTGGGGGGGGGGGTCACAAACAGTCAACCACCACCCTAAACCCCGCTTTGCCTCCAGTATTTATAATGGTGTTAAATATATTTTAAAAGTGTTTTTAATTTATAAGAGGGGGTCGCACTCAAAGGCTTGCAATGTGAAAGGGCACACCAGTACAAAAGTCTGAGAACCACTGATACAGTCTGACCTCCTGTACATCATAAGCCACTAAATTTCACTCAGTTACCTCTTTACTGAGTCCCATAACTGGGGTTTCACTAACACATCTCTTCCAGAAGGCCAATTTGTTCCACGGGTTAATCAACCCCACTGTTAAAAATTTGTGTCTCATTTCTAATTTTGAATGTGTTCTTGTTATACCTTTCTGGGGTAGATTAAAGAGCACTTTTGCATTCAATATTGTCTCTCCAAGAAGGAACTTAGATACTAATCAAGCCACTTCTCAATCTTCTTTTAGGCAGATCAAGTAGTCTCACTATAAGGCATTTTCTCCAGCCCTCCAGTTATTGTTGGGTCTTTTCCCTCTTCAATTTAACATCCTTTTTAAACTGTGGACACTGGAATGGTACACAGTATTCCAGTCTCAGCAATACCATATATAGACATAAAATCAGCTCCCTATTACTCCTCAATACTCCCCTGGATGTACATCCAAGCATTCATTAGCCCTTTGTGCTACAGCATTGCCCTAGGAGCTCATGTCCAACTATTATGACCCATGAAGTCTTTTCAGAGTCACTGGTTTCTAGAATACAGACCACCATTCTGTGGGTACGGCCTGCAGTCCTCATTCTTACATATATAACTTTGCATTTTAACTGTATTAAAAACATTTTGTTTGAATGGTTCCAGGTTAACAAACAATTCAGCTCTCTCTCTATGACTGTCCTGTCATCACTATTTGACATTTGCCAATCTGTGTCTCACATGCAAATTTTATCTGCAGTGATTTTATATAAGAAATACATAACGCCTCAAACAAAAGTTATGGACCTCACAGCAACGTTCTCTGGCCTATGTTATGGAGGAGGTCAGGTTGATCATCACAATGGTCCCATTAGGCCTTAAAAATCTAGGACTATTTGTTACTAACCTGTAATGGCTTCATTGACAGAATGGCACTAACAGAATTAAGTCCTTGCATTCAAGGGAGCAGAAGAGCTGCAACTGTTGCTGGTTTCCACATAGAGAAGCTTTCTGTGCCATGTCATGGCCCAATTTGTGAGAGACATATTGACAACATGAGTTTCTTATCCCACTCTAGTGGATAAAAGCCTGTTAGTGCTAAACACTAATGGAGTTATTGCTTAAGAACAAGTGAGAGCTCTCTGAGCTGCAGTGCTGAAGATCGAGGGTTCAAATACCTCTGAAGACCAATCCACGAAGCTGCTTTATCTGCACACAAAGGTGCAACAAAACACTACTTTTGGAGTGTATGTATGTATTCACTTGGTACAGTGTTTTTTAACTGTGGTGTTCCCCTGCTTGAGAAGCAAAAATAATCCCATAGCAGCTGTCAAAAGAATAAAGATACCCTTCAGGTACCACTGCACATTGCTGCGAGGAATGACACCAGGGCATTTACACAAAGAATACAGAGGTGTTTATACAAACTAGAAAAATCTCCAGTCCATTTCACGATACAGCAGACTGCCACACACACTAGCTGTTTCCATCTAAAGGCAGGTAGAGCAGAAATAAATATAGAGCAAAGGAAGTTGATTTGTCATAGAGTACATACTTCAGAAAATACTGCAAATATAAGAACATAAGAATGGCCTGTAGTGGAGTGGCTACCTGCTTCCAGCCAGAAGGGCTTAAACCAGCCCACGGATGGGTTGTGGCTGGGAGCAAGCTCCCAGACTGATTGGGAGAATAAGCTCAGCTGGGTGGCCACGCCCCAAACAGTCTAGCAGGCATTAAAGGCTGAGAGGCAGGGGCCTGAAAGAATAGTGTCTTCTCTGTCTCCAGAGGCAGACAGGCCTGGCTGCTGGGAAGCCTAAGGTACCTAGAGTGGAACAGGGCTGGGCCAGGCAAGAAGAGCTGGGGAATCTCTGGCCTGGAAACCCCCAGGCTTCAGGGCCTAGGGGGAAGGCCCAACAGAGGGTACTGGGTTTGCAGGGGGCAGCCCAGGGCTAAAGAGGCAGAGGCAGCAGGCCAACCCTCCTTGCCGGTGATGAGTGACAATTATACTGCAGTCTACCCCAGTGAATAGAGATAAGTGGTGACTGGCAGTTGCCTAGACTGAGGCAAGGTGGGGATAGGGGGTGGGGGTTCCCTAGGAGGGGAGACCTTGAGACTGTGGGGTTACTGCAGGGGTGCATCCCCCTAGGGCAGGGGGCACTGGGGTCCAGGGGAGGGACACAGGGGCCAATAGGAAGTGGAAGTACACCCTGCAGAGGGTGCTCTGGGACTGGTGAGCTAATTCCCTGGATGTACCAGCAGGAGGCGCTGCAGGGGTGAGTTGCCACCCTACTACATGGCCATTGTGACATTGCACTCTATATAATTTTATAAAATATACTGAGTGTAGATATAACTGGGGTATGCTTTGTGCAAAAGGTCTCTTTCTCGTAAAGTAACATTAGAAAGCTTATAATCTACTGAATGTGTTTATCCTAGTTGTATGAATGTATCATTCTTGTATCTGAAACTAGAAATATAAAATATAACTAAGGGCCAATTGCAACTATGCAAAGTGTGGGCCATTAAAGGTGGTCTGGAATCTTGATGGCTCCCATTAACCATCAATTGACTGTAGATGCCTGTTTTACTTGTAAGTCTTCCTGTATACTTGGGTGCTGGCAAGAGGGTAACGAAGTCTCACAGGACATGTAATCATGTCACCTGAACAAGAATCCATCTTTAACCTGACCCTTTTCCATTTAGAAGGGTGGGAACAGAGAGAAAGACAAAGAATTCCCGCCTTATGCAAAAGATCTATAAGGGGGTGGCACAGAACAAAGGGGGCTTCCATCATGAAAAATCCTCTAGCTAGCACCTGAGCTGGAACAAGGGCTGTACAGGGGAAAGGATGGTGCCCCGAGTAGGTAGGTGTCCAGTCTGTGATAGAAACTTACTGACACATCTCTGACAGTGAGGTTTTATTTGTATTCAGTTTCTTAGACAGACGTGCGTGTTCATTTTATTTTATTTGGAAATTCACTTTGTTCTGTCTGTTACTACTTGGAACCACTTAAATCCTACTTTGACTTTATTAAAATCACTTTTTACTTATTATTTCGCCTGGAATACGTGTTAGTACCAGGGGTGGGGGTGCGCAAACAGCTATGCATATCTATCAGTGTTATAGAGGGCGAACAATCTATCAGTTTGCCCTATATATGCTTTATACAGGGTAAAATGGTTTTATTCAGGGTTTGGACCCATTGGGAGTTGAGGATCTGAGTGCTAAAGGCAGGAACATTTCTTAAGCTGTTTCCAGGCAAGCCCACAACTGTCAGGGAATGTGGCTCAGACCTGGGTCTGGGTTTGCAGCAGGCTAGCGAGTCTGGCTCAAACCAGACAGGATTTCTGGAGTCCCAAGCTGCCAGGGCAGGAAAACAGAGGCAAGGGTAGCCTTGGCACATCAGTTGGCAGCTCCTAAGGGGGTTTCTGTGATCCAACCCATCACAGCCATACTGGGTCAGACCAATGGTCTATTTAGTCCAGTATCCTGTCTTCTGACAGCGACCGATGCCAGGTGCTTCGGGGGAATGAACAGAACAGACAACCAAGTGATCCACCCCTCTCATCCTCTCCCAGCTTCTGGCAAACAGAGGCTAGGGACACCCAGAACACAGCGTTGGCTAATCAATGGGCCTATCCTTCATGAACTTATCTAATACTTTTTTGAACCCCATTATAGTTTGCACCTTCACAACATCCCCTGCCAATGAGTTCCACAGTTTGACTGTGTGTTGCATAAAGGAACACTTCCTTTTGTTTGTTTTAAAGCTGCTACCTATGAATTTCCTTGGGTGACCACTGGTTCTTGTGTTGCGTGAAGAGGTAAATTAAACATTTTTATGGTCCCGCTAATCTGAGTTTTATCTGAACGTGTAGCTACTTATTTTTGAAAGGAATGGCCAGTAGAAAATAAAAAAAAATAGTTTAGAGGATTGAACATGAGACTGTATAGTAAGAAAGTTACAAAAGAATTCATGTTTGCAGTGTTGTTGTAACCATGTAGGTCTCAGGGTACATCTATACTACCTGCCGTATCGTGTTCGACATATCAGGGATCGATTTTATTGTGTCTCATCTAGATGCAATAAATCGATCCCTGAATGGCTGCCCCATCGACTCCGAAACTCCATCTCCGCAAGAGGAGGAAGCGGAGTCGACGGGGGAGTGGCAGCGGTTGACTCGCTGCCGTGAGGTCATCCCGGTAAGTCAACCAAAGATATTTCGACTTCAGCTATGCTATTTACACAGCTGAAGTTGTGTATCTTAGGTTGACCATCCCCCCAACCCCCCGAAAGTGTAGACCAGGCATGAGAATATTAGAGACACAGAATAAGTGTAGTAAAACAATTTGTTCCACCTGTTTAGCTGTGACACTGAGTGCATTTCCCAGACCTAAACAGCAGCTCAAAAACTTCTCTCTCGCCAAAAGAAGTTGATCCAGTAAAAGATAATACCTCCCCCCACCTTGTCTTTCTAAAAGAATTCATGTCATGTTATAGTTGGCAATAGTCTGATGCTTTATTCCAGCCTTTAATTTAATGAACGCACAGGGACAAACTACTATAGTAAGCCTCAAAAGCAAATACTACCAAATAGCTAGGATACTTAAAACAAGAGAATGGTTGAAGAGTGTTTTGACTTGTACTTGTTTTATATAAACATAGCACCACTGAGTTCAGTGGACTTATTCCTAACTTACACCAAAGTACATGAAAGATGTTCTTTTCTCTCTTTTTAAGAAGTCGGGAGATATGAGCTGATTTTGTGGCACCTGGATTAAGCAGCAATTAGGCTCTGTTAAACTTACTCGGATGTAACTTGAACTGATAGGCAGTTTTAGATTCTCTCGTGGGAACATAAGCCAATCTTTCCAAACAGGAAGATGCGAGGGTTGAGGATAGTCCCTGCAGAGCCTAAATGATGTCAGGGTTGCGGGAGCAATTTTGCAGCAGCTTAGTTGAGGCTGTGAAGAAATTAACTGGAGCCTAGGCACTATAAAGCAACATCACAGATCAGAGAATACTGACATCCTGGAACAAAATTCTGGCATTGCTGCCACCCTAGGATAGTGTTGTGCCTTCCAAGGCTATTTTATGTGGAAGGTTTAGGCTTCCTCTGAGATTTCCAAACAGAACTAAAATTGGTTACTAGTGAGGAACATGCAGTGAAATTGTATGATCATTTTATGCTGTAATAAAGTCTTTCTAGTAGGAATTAATTTGATTAAGTGAGACTGCAGTCCACTTACGTGATTGTTAAACACAATATTTTATCCTGCTACAAAAGGGTTGTTTATATGCAATGATGGCAGTGATTCATGGATTTTATTTTTTGTGCCTTTGCGACTCAAAATATTTTCATTTTCCTTCAGCAACTGTCAGCAGCAGTATGTCTACCTTATTAACTCTGGTTTCTCCCTCACATTTATTCTGCTACTTCTATACTGCTCATCAAAGTGTCTGAGTATTAACCATATGGCATCAGTGCATTGGTTTTTGGCTTCTTTTTCCAGTGACCAGTTTTTAGATGACAATATGCAGATTCCACTCATTTAAATTCCCAGTTTGATACTGCTGTACAATTAACACTTAATAATGCTGGTGGAGTTCATCTTGACATTTTTCACATTCCTGATTAGCTTTCTCTTGCATAAGAACATTTTACCCTATTTTAATTATTTTGTTGTTGTTGCTCTTGAACTGCCCATATACATTTTTATTGCACCTCTGCAGAATCTTTGAGGCTCCATTAATCTCAAAAAATCTTCAAAATGAAACATGCAACTTTATTTATTTTCTTTTTCCAAAACTGTCACTGTTACAGAGATGAGAGTTTTTAAAGTCTCGTTTCTAATTTATTCCTGCCACTTTCAGAATTTTATTCAAACATCTAAAGAAATGATTTCCCCTTCATTTATTATATTCAGAGCTCTATGGAAATTGCTCTTGAGTGCATAAATCTATGGCTTTACTTGTAATGTTAAAAGATCCATCATCCGTCTGATATGCTGTTACTTTGTTATTAAAATTTATTCAGTCTACTTTTCACTCTCCACCAGTTGGGTTGGGGGTGGTAGGGAGCTATTCTATTTCCCCACAGGTAAACTCAGTCCCCCTCTCAGCTAAGTATTCACTCTTCTAAAAGAACGTGTGTTTCTCCCTAGTGACATTTTGATATGAATTACAGCACGCAAGAGGGGCAATTTTCCTTTGATTCTGAAATTTTCAACTTCTCAAAATATATTTTAAATGTACATTTGCATGCAGCACAGCCATAGCCATGTTTGGAATGGAACTATGATATAAGAGTATGCCTTTCATTCTCTAAAGGAACTCTAGCATAACAAAGTAAAGAGAGACCAAAAGAAACCCACACCATACTGAAGTTAAAGCTTTCGTTAACGTCATGAGAATTCTTTGAAATCTGCAAGGGGAGGCTAAGTTTCTTTAATTAAGATACTACCAGAAGTTTACTAACTATTCCCAGCATCTCATTGTCTATTGGCAACAGTGAAGGGCTCTCTAAAGCTCAAATATTTAAGGTAAAGTAAACAGGGGAAGTGTACATGATGGAAATACATGAAAGTAAGTACAGGAGTTCATTATTAATTAAAAAAACTCCTTTTTTTAAAATAAATGGGAGAGTCATTTTAAACAAGCTACCTATAAACACATGGGTCATCGAAGTGATGATGGGTTCATCAGCCATAATATTGCTGCCAGTAATTGCGGGTGAAATTCACCTCTATGAAGACAGCCCACACAAATTCTTACATTCCACTTAAGTGGGGCACTAAGTGGTGGATAGGCATTTGGCCTTGTTCTTGTCCCCTGCATGGGGGGAATTTAATCCAGAAATAGTGCTGATCCCAGGGATCAGCACTATGTGTTACAATACGTAAATCCACACTCTGAGATACCAGCACATCAACTAACCTTTCTAACAAGACATGGAAGTGCTCCAAATCCAAGACAGATATCTGGGCTTGAAGATTTTTCTTGGAAGAAATAACATAAGTGTGCCTGGTAGGTTTATATCTTCCCCTCCCACTGTGAAGAGGTCTAGTGGAAGAAACACTAGCCACAGGTGAGAAAAACTAAAGATCGCCATTCCAAGCCATAAGATGCTCCATACCCCCTTCACTTGGGTGAAATTCCAAAACTAAACACAAAGAGAAGAAAATTACTTACCTGTAATTCTTGGAAAGTAGTAAATATAAAAAACATTACTCTGGGATTATTAAATCAATATTCCCAAGTGACAGGTGAGCCACAGAATTGCAGGAATCACTTACCCACTATGGAGTCAAAACAACCAGCAAATGTTTTAACTGACAATCCCTTTTCTACCACACAGAGTAAAGTAGCACACAATTATCCCCAACTCTGCAGAAAAGGTAGTTGGGGGAGTGTGTTTATTACAATTTGTACTTGTTTTCTTAAGGTGCAGAACTTCTGATAGGTAATGTTCTTCTCAAAAGGGCAATAGATCCACGCTCTGAGGACAAAAAGCTCCAAGCACATCTGTAAAAACTATTCACAAAAAACTTACAAGACCGTGAAGAAATAACAGTATCTTGAAACACACAGTTACTCCAATGAGGTTGAAATTTCCCATGCTTGCTCTCAACCCAGAGGTGAATTTTTTATTTTTTTTTGAAAGTTTGTGGAAAATCTCTCCAGTCATTTGAGTGTTACTGGAAAGTGAATAAAACCCATTCTTTCAGCAATAAGACTTTTTTGCTCACTAATAACTGAAAAAGATGAACAAACCACCACTAAACTGAACAAGTACTACTTCCTGAGGAGTCAACCTTTTGTTAAATGTACCATCCCCCGGAAGCCTAACACGCAGAAAGTTACAAGAAACAGAAAAACAGTAAGCATGCTCATTTGTCATCATCTTATTTTTAGAACAGGCTAGTAGGGCCTCTCCCTCTATCAGTGCCCGGTGTTGGCCATCATGAGCCCAGTAGTAGCAGTTGGAGATAAATTCACAAGTAGGACACTGTAAATGTCTCACTGAGAGGAGGGGGTGAAGAGGAGGGAGATGGCAAAATCTTCCAGCAGGCACAGATTAAGGGCCCAATCCCATGCACAGTTATTCTTAAACACAGTATTTATGTGCTTATGCACAATAGTAAGCACAATGCCTGGCAACTGCAGCCTTGGGGTCTTAAGATTTTATCCTTGTGTTGCTATTGCCATCAACCCAGACTTACAGAAAAAGGTCACTAGCCAAATGATATTAGTAGTAAAGATGGGACTTCAACCCTCCCTTACTCCAGTAGTTCCTTGTTGTAGCAGTATGTTAGCACCCAGAGGCTCCAGCCAAAAGAAGAGTCCAACTGAGCTAACCAGCAAGAGACAGTCCCTGCCCCCAAAAGGTTACATTCTAAATAAGCAAGAAAAGGACAAGAACAAGGAAGTATTATTCCAGTTTTACAAATGGAGAATTGAGATAGCGATTAAATGACTTGCCCAAGGTCAAATCATCCTTCCTAATGGTTTTAGCACTTATTTATATTGTGGACAACTTTGTAGTCCTATTTCCCGCAGCAAAGTAATTTTCTGCATTGCACTTCTTTTAAATGGACAACAGAACAAAGTTAATTCACTGTCAAGGTTATCTTTACAGAGACTGCACAGAGAGAGAAATAGCATAGAACAGTTAACTATGGTAACACATTGGGAGGAAAAACAGCCTGGAGATAGGGGAGTTGGGCTATTTTCTGGGCAGTTAATTTGGTCGTGGGGATGTGGAATACATGTACCCTGTTTCTGGGAAAATTTTGTTTCTATGTATCATAGAATACATAGATACATACTCGTTATGATACATAGATACAAATTTTGTATCTATGTATCATAACGAGTGGGCTAGATTTTTGTTGCGAATAAGGCTCTGTGTAAATCATGTTAATAAAAAGGGGGAAAAAAGAAAATTCACAAAAGGAAATGGCAAAGTATTGAATTTCATGCAGTTTGCACAAATGAATCTTACAACTAACATCAGTCAATTTCAAGGACTGAAATTCATTCTATCCTTGAAATTGACTAAAGTTCACAGTTTGGGGGTATTTTCATGATTTCTGTGTCCTCCATGAAATCATGATTTACACAGGGCCCTATTTATGAAACTGAGTGTAAAGGCTGAGATGGATACAGAGTGCAAGTCCGAGACTGTTGATCTGAGGCTTACATTAAGGAGTTATGGGAAGGTCCAAAAGTTCTGAACCAGAATATCAGCAGACTTGGAGAATTTCACATCCGAAAGTCTCCCTTTGAAATAGGGAAATTCTTATAAATAAATAAATAAATAAATAAAATGTTTGATGGAGATCCTGTGTTCAATCAAAACCAATATTTTGCCCACCGAGGAAAGACACTCATCTTCAATGGAAGCTATGTCAATGCCAAGTTTCACCATTAAAATTTGTTTTGGTTTGTTTTTATTTTTTTTTTAAGTATTGCCCTCTTCTAACAAGTCTAGATTTTTTAAAGATGTATTTATTTAAAGAGGAAAATTACTTCCCTATTCCACTCCCCACATTGAATTCACTAACTTAAAATATGGCTTAAAGGGATTTGGTTCAAGCTTTCCAAAATCAATTCATCTAAGCCTGGGGGAAAACTGCCCCAAATTTGAGCTTTTTGGAAAGTCAAGAGTAACAAGAACATTATACAAGTAATGGATGCAGTTTTACAACCTTAATTTAAGAAGCTGCAGCTAGCACCATCACTGTAGTAACTGGCAGAATGGAATAGAACATACTTTAGAAGCTTGTCAATAATGGCAAGACACCAGATTAATTCCCACAACATACTAGCGATATACTATTAATGTGAAAGGCAGAGCTATACAAATGTAGATGGAAGCAATAGAGAAGGGAAAGGAAATAAGTACCAATTTATATCCTATTAATGTCCTCAGGAAGGGCCTTTATAGTAAATACTGCATTATGTGAAGTGTATTAGATCATTAAGTCCAGAAAAGATATGGATTGATTATTTAAGTGTATGGTTTTCAGTTGTACAGTACATCCTCTTTGTCAGCCCAGGAAGTAGAAACTCCTTGAGGACAACAGAATATCCAACAGACTAAGAAGCCACTAAAATTTCTAGAATCATTTATGGTCCTGCTGGATGCTGATTATGATTTTGCTGAAACCATTATACACACAGTTCATCTTATGTATTCCACAGAGCAAGTTCTAAACAAATAGAGGAGCTGAAGAGAATCATGGATTAAATAACCCTAAATCAGCCAACCTCTCCCAGTCTCAAGTAATGTTTTATATTGCATGTACTAAAAGCAAATTAACACAAGCAACTTTGGATTTCAGCAAATATTTGAAAACACAACAGAAAGTTATATAGGTTACGTAAAAGATGGGAAAGCATGTGTTCATCACTTTAGTAAGGCTTCTGACAGTCCCACATTACAGAGATGAGAGGAGAGGGCGATATCTTTTACTGGACCAACTTCTGTTGATGAGATAGACAAGCTTTCAAGCTTAAACAGAGCTCTTCTTCAGAACAGGGAAACTTACTCATTGTACTAGCCAAATACAAACTAGAACAGTTTATCATAAATACTGTACCTAAAACTTATTTCAAGGGACTTTTCATGGTGAAGCGACCCTGTTAATATCTCTCCAGTCATAGAGGGGAAAGGAAAAAAATTGTGGGGGAGGGAAATCTGGGGGTTATAGATTGTTGTAAGAAGCCATAAATCTAGAATTTCTATTCGGTCCTTGATTTTTAGTATCTACAAAAGTTATGCATTTAAGCTCCCAGGCTCATCTTTTGAGTGTGTTATTCAAGTCTCCTTTGAGGATAAGGCCTGAGAGTCATATAGAGAATGACTGCATTATGAAAAGTGCTCACCCACAGGTGACACGGTGTTTTTGTCTTATTTTTCTGTTTGAGTTCATTCAACGGTACAGTGACTGTCTCATTCCATCCACTTAGTAGTAGTTGGGGCTTCTAGTGCACTGGTGATGTGCACCACATGTTATGACAGGCATGTGTAGCACACACAGATCTTGAAAGGTGTGTTGTGGGAGATGGGGGAAGAGGAGTGTGTTGATCAATGTAGTAGTGGAGATACATCTACAGGTTTTGCATCTATTGTTCTGGCAGTGTCTGGTGCTGCTTTGAGTTGGTGGGTCCTGATCTCTTGGTTGGTTTGCTTCTGAATGATGAGCTTGGGGGGTTGTTCGAAGGCCAGAAGAGAATGTGACATTGCTCTCCATATACTTTATGAAAATATGCTTATGAGTGTGAATATGATGTAACTGAAATATGCTTTATGCAAAAAGATATCATTACAATGCTTATAATCTACTGAGTGTGTTCATCCTGTTTGCCAGCATGTGTCATTCTTGTATCTGAAACTAGAAATATGAAGTCAAGAATCAGAGCGGTAGCCATGTTAGTCTGGATCTGCAGAAGCGACAGAGTCTTGTGGCACCTTAAAGACTAACAAAAGTATTGAAGCATAAGCTTTCGTGGGCTAATACCCACTTCGTCGGATGCATGCAGTGGAAGTATCCAGAGGCAGGTATACCTTTGGATACTTCCACTGCATGCATCCAGCGAAGTGGGTATTAGAGGTGGATAAATATCTAAGTGGTTTGACTTTCATTGGCGTTAAACATTAACAGAAACTGAGGGTGCAAAACATCTTTCTATGAGCCAAGGCACTTTTACCTTAAGTGCCCAATTTTAGGCACCCCCATTGAAAAGTTTTGCTTTAATTACATTTAGGAAACGAACAAAATACAAGGAGTCTAACTAAAACTATATACTTTAAATGAAAAGGTTCTTGCCCATAGTTCCCATTCCCCACAGTCTGAAAATTCTACTATAATGTTTGTTTTCTCTATCATTTTTTCTGAAGTCCCATGAGCTCTTTCTCCACCCATCTTTGAAGTTTTTTCGTCTTTAATGTGATCTAAGTTGTATAGTCACCTCTGATTCCTATGAATTTACTATGAACATGAAAAAAAGAGTTGGTCTCTTCAATGCTAACCAAATTATTCTAATTGATTCTGCAGCGGTCCACAGCTCAACAAAGATCAAAGTGTCTTTATCTAGTTAACTGGAACACTTCTAATAATGTTGCCTTAACAACCTCTCTTGGCAAAATAGTCCAGTCTACTGTTAGAAACCCTTCCTTAATATGAATATTTTCCTACTGATAGCTGACAAAAAATGACATTGTGTCTTCAAACCAGCGATGAACTTATTTATTTCAGCAAATGGATGACCAGAAATTCCATTTAGAACAATTTAAGAATTTCAGGCTAGAATGGTCTTCATGTTTAGATCTTTTTTAAAAAATGATACACTTTTTCAGAGAAGCTTTAGCCATAAAGCACAGTGCTATCTGAAACATCTTCTGCAGATAAGTACAAGGCATCAATCTTACAGTAAGAATCTTATACAAAACAAGCCATCATTTCCTTCTGGGAAAAAACTGAAGAGGTTCAAAACTTTCCAAAGCGCTCTCTGGTGTAAGATGCTGAATTTCATTCCCACCTGAATTGAGGACTGAAATGGGAACTAAGAATTTTTTTTGCGACAGTTTATTAGAAGTCTCCACATCTGAAGAATTCAACAAACAAGTTAGGCTTCTGTAAGCACCTTTGAGAGTGAAATTCATCTGTGTGCTTAGGCTAACACACTGTATATACACATCACTTCAGTCATCTTTGGAGGTCTTTGCAATGGCACAAGAGCCTTTTGCTGACCCTTTGCACAAGGGAGAATTTCATTTGAAAGAAGAAAAGTAAGAGCTGACAAGCCTACCAGCTAGATATGGGAAAACCCTGATAACCTCTAACTTTAGCTGACACCAAAGGACACCATCAATTTGGTTAAGTGACATTATCAAGTGGAATTTCTTTCTATTCATAATGCAACTTTTCTAGAGTAAATCATAAATACGTCTGATGAATTTCTCTAACAAGAACATGAAAAGGAGACGTCTTCAGTTTTATACATGCAAAACAAACCAAGTCTGACTCTCCGAAGATGATCTACAGGTATAATTCAGCGTTAAAATACAAAAACCTAATTTTCAATCATCATTTTCAATAATAGACTGTTTTAAATGCATGAGTGTTTGACAATTCCATACTTCTGTGGAAATTCCAAGAAGCAGCAATCTAACAAAGGTCAATAATATAATGGCCTTCCACAGCCAAGTTATGTACATCATTGTTACTTTCTCTTAAAAAAGATGATGCACAAAATACCTTTTGTATTAAGTTGACCATCCATTTTATCACATTATTTATACAACAGTTTGGCCTGAAATGCAGACTTGTAAGACGCTACTCCCTCCCATGCACCGTAAAGAGAAGCAGCACTCGTCTTCAACAGCGACTGGGAGATTACACTACCAAACTTTACAATACGACCTCAAATACAATGTACAATAGCTACAAAAGAAGCCAATATGTCGTCAGTTTTTTCAGTCAACATATGGGCAGAAGGTTGCAATCATTTCTCCCACATCAGAACTCTGCCAGTGTGATCCATGCCTTCGTCGCTGAGATTATATTACCGAAATGCACTTTACGGGGGATTGCATCTCAAGTCAACTGGGAAACTGAAGCCAGCAAAGAATGTGGCAGCTCACTTATCAAGTGGATTTTCTCACTCTGAGCAAGTGACTGCAATGCTCTGGGATCTCAACTGTTTGCTAGCTTCTGAGTGAAGGTTCGGCTTTGACATATAAAGCTCTAAATGGTTTAGAACTGACGTACTGGAGAGGCACCTCTCTCCCCTTCTGATACTGGTGTGGGTCCAGTCACTAGAGCTCCTCTCGATGTAAAAAAAATAGAGCTGGGGCTAGGAACTCTTTGTGAGGGGTCTCTGGTCCCAAATAGCCCAAGCTGGTTGACCTTCTGGATACCCTGTAAAGCACATCCTTTCCCCAAGCTTCAAGAAGGGAATAGTGAGCTGATAGCTTTGCTTTGAGCACTGAGAACTAGGTATTCATAGATGAGGTGGGTATGGGTTTTCTTCTTGACTTTGATAGTGCTGGCTACATATAATTTTGTTTTTATTCAAGTGACTGAATTTATATATATATATATATATATAAACAAAGGCTTAGAGCCCTCAACAGTCACTTTAAGTTATGTGTAAATCTTAAGGATAATATTAGAAAGCTTTTATTTAATGAGATTACATTTTTGCTTGTTGTATGCCCAAATGCATTTTCTTTTCATTAAAAACACCCTTAAAAATAGAAGGGTAGATGGAGTCTATTTATTGCTCTGTAAAACCCTGATTCCAGATTGACAAGAGATCTGTCCAGAAAATAAGCAGCGTGATAGAACAGTGAAGTGAAAACAGTGAGCAGAGCTGCGGAGGGTTAGTAGTATTCAGTACTAAGTGCTATTCTCACCAACTTCTGAGACTTCTTTTTTTTTAATTGTAAAAACAAAATATTCACAGAAATGTCTTTGAATTTAATGACTAATCAGAAAGCCACATCTCTTCTTTGCAAAGGGAGTGTGAAACCTGACAAAGTGAAATAATGATAATTAGTAATTCTTTCCTCTTCATTCATTCATTTTACCATTAAAGCTTTACAATGATGTTTACATATTATCCTCATTTTACAAATGGAGAAACTGAAGCATAGAAAGGTCATAAGCAGGGGACTGGACTCAATGACTCAAGAGGTCCCTTTCAGTACTATGTTCCTATGGATCATCAGATGCCATGCAGCAAGTCTGTGGCAGAATCAAGAACAGTACATAGGGTACCTGAATCCCTTAGCCACCTATTAACCCACAGACATCCTTCCAGTAACAAAAATCACCCTATGAAAGAGAGCAACAACAGCAATATACTTCTACACAGCATCTATATTTTATTCAAGGATAATATCATGAATTTTAGTCAAGCAAGGGACATTTCAACCAAGTAAAAAATTCTAGAAACTCTAGTTTGCATTCCAACCCTAGTGCAACCTGGTTCTGGACAACGGACTTTATTTGAAAGCTTCTCAAGAAACTCTCGGTGAGTGAAAGATCATCTATGTGGTTCAGGGTACTGTAATACTGGTAATATAATTGCTCACCTCGTGATAATATCTGCATGATTATTTTCCCTATTGTGGTGGGGTTTGCTTTTTTTTAATGGTTTGGCCTGTTCTTCACACATTTTCAACATCTGTGACGGTCTGCATGATGGAAAGAACATTTGCTTTCATATTAAACTGTCCAAAGATGATGACTGTGCACAAGGTGTATAGAAATGCTAGTGCTAAATTAGAAACAGAAGAGGGACCAATGACATCCAGTGAAATTAAAGCGGCCTCAAACAGGGGAAAGTTCCTGAGGTTGACAAAATTCCAAAAGAGGTACTAAAGGTGGGAAGCAGCAACATTTAGTACCTTGACTGAGCAGCCATCAAAACTCTGTAATCAAATATGGGTGAAAGAACAAGTGCCACAAGACACTGCGGTATTGCCAAAAAGGAGTGAGCTTACTCATTACACAAACTGGAGAGGTATTGGCAAAGTATTAGCTACCTTTAGGCTGAAGAGAATGAAGATGACAGTGGGTGAAATTCTACAAGAACAGAGTCTGGGTTCCATCAGGTTAGATCATATTGTAAACACAACTGTTGAACTCTTTGATGAAGCCTCAAAAAAGCTACTAGTTGGCAAAAAACCCTTCTTAATGAATTTTAAGGAACCACTTGACAGAGTCTATAAAGGAACCCTATGGGATATTGCTAGAATCTATGGAATATCAGACAATCTGATCAAGATAATAAGGAGTTTATATGATGAAAGTAGATGCACAGTTATATCAGATACAGGTTTGGGTGAATAGCTCAATACTGTGACTGGACTTAGACAGTGGGTGTTATCAGCAATCCTTTTAGCATGACCAACAGACTGTGAGATGAAGCAAGCAACAAAAGGCATCATGGACAGTATAGACCGGGTTAGTGAAGATGAGTTATATGATTTTAACTTTGCTGATGACATTGCTTTACTAAGTGTAGCATGGGACAGAATGATTTCCCCATGCATCAGAGACAGAAAAAGAAGCGCTGAAAACTGGATTGAAAGTAAACACAGAGGAAAAACAAGATTATGAAGGCATGAAACTGAACAACAGATGCAAAGGTATACACAGCTGGAAAAGAAAACGAAACAGGTAGAGTTCTGTTATCTGGAGAGTGTGATGATATTTGACGGTGGCTGCGATGAAAATATTCACATAAGATGAGGAAAAATGACCACCACTTTTGGAAGGATGAACAACATCTGGCCAAACCGAGGTCATAACATGAAACTAAAGGTCAAATTATACCACGTGATTCTACTGAGTACACTACTGTACAGGGAAGAGACTTGACTGAAGATAGGAGCTAACAAAAAGAAACTAGAAGTTGCCCATCAGAGATGGCTGAGGAAGATACTACACATTTCATGGAAAGACAAAACAACAAATGAAAGAGTAAGGGAGCTGACAGAGCAGGTTGTATTAGGAAAAAAAGCTCAGGCAGTTGAGAAACATACACCATAAAGAAGATGGGAAATGAACTAAGCAAGCATTGATTTGGGTATCCGGATAGGAAAGAAAATGATGTAGGCCAAACGAGAACTGGCAGATGACAGTGACAAAGGTTACTGAAGGTATGGACATTGCTGAGAAAGAAGTACCACAATTACCAAGCCACTAATCAATGGAGGAACCGCACTGCCCAATATGTCAATGGCACAGGAGAAACTAAAGTCAGGATGATGGTGTTTATAGTTGCTGGTATTTTTATGACTATGCTCATTTAAGTTTTTCTGTTCCATGTAGCTCCCACTCTATTACAGAAATTTTTCTTCATATTAAAATATAGCTGGTTGCTAGCAAACTATAGAAATATCCAAGCCATTACATATATCAGCTAGGAAGGGCTACAAGGATACTGACTGCACTGTTCTTCCACCAGAGACTGTATTTAGTCCCTGACAAACACACAAGCTTGAGACTTACAAAACACACTACGGGCTCAGGTCTTCAACAGAGAAGCTCCGACAGCTGCAGGTCAAACCACAAAAGTAATGTTAGCTAATTAAAGCCACCATACCCACCCTGAGTATGTAGCCTATGCATAAGAACAGCCATACTGGGTCAGACCAAAGGTCCATCTCGCCCAGTATCCTGTCTTCCAACAGTGGCCAATACCAGGTGCCCCAGAGGGAATGAATAGAACAGGTAATCATCAAGTGATCTGTCTCCTGTCGTCCATTCCCAGCTTCTTGCAAACAGAGGCTAGGGACACCAACCCTGCCCATCCTGGCTAATAGCCACTGATGGACCTAACCTCCATGGACTTATCTAGCTCTTTTTTGAACCCTGTTATAGTCTTCGCCTTCAAAACACTTCACGCTGCAACTGAAGCGACTAGTCATTAAGGCAAACCAAGTCAATATGGTCTAGTTTTGCAGTAATTTCTTCCTTTATGAACTTCTAACTGCTGATGCACTACAGACTGTCTGCCAGTCTGATCCATGGAAAGCAAACTCTTACGATGCAGAGGAGAGAGAGATTGCTTTGAGCAGTTCCAGTGACTGGTTCCACATTTAGAGATGTCTCAGCAAAAGGCATCTCTGCCAAATTTAAACAATTTTCACCTGAGGTGGAGAAAGAACAAGAAAAAAAGAAAAACCAAAAACTTACCTCTACCTTTCCAGAGGTGGAAGATGACTTATGGGAAAAATGGACTTTTCAGTAAATTGAAGAGTGAAACAAAAGAATCCTAGAACTTCAGCAAACAAAAGCATCGATCATCCATGGGCAGTCTTCAGATGAACTCTCCCGGCAGGGGACCAGCATCAATTATTGAATTCTGGTGAGAAAAAGGGTAGACAGACATTTTGGTGTCATTACAATCTCCCAATAAACCAAATCACACTGGATTCAACTTTCAGCATCTTAAGTGAAAAACTGCAGTTAGTTAATTTCAGGATTAATTTGTGGCAATATCATATTAAAAGCATGTTGGTCTTACTAATGCTACATAAAGCAAGGCAGTTTGTTCTTTGGTTGCATTACAAAAAGGCTTAAACAGGGTAGCAGTTTTTCCAGCCTTCAGTGACTTGGAAAAAAAAAATCAATATTTAAAGACCTTATTCCTCAGCAAATCCATGCTAAAGAATGGAAGTTTCACAGTCCAGGAAGCCTAGAGCTTTTAGCAAATGTTAGGTTCAATGTCTCTAAAAGATATGCTCATCTTCTGCCTCTTTCCCTCTCTTATACAATTCCTAATACAGAATACCTATAGGAAAAAGGAGCACAGACCCAGAAACAAACTGATCACAGTTCACGATAGCCTAACATCATCCACAAAGACACAAACGAGCACCAAAAAATTAAGTTGATGTTCATCAGCGCTAGACTGGTGGTCAACAGGCCTCAAATTGTCAGTGAATTCATTACGGATGAGGCCCCAGATGCAACATGATCACCATCTGAGCACTATCTCACAGAGCATGGGGAGTAATTTACTTCTGCTATAGTTTAGGAAGGATCATCCAGGGGCAAGGGCACTAACCCAGGACTTCGGAAACTTGAGTGCAAGTCCCTGCTCCTCCACAGACTACAGCAAGTCATTTAGCTTCTCTGCGCCTCAGTCCCCCATCTGTAAAATGGAAATAAATTGTACTTCCTTACCTCACAGGGGTGTTGAAAATAAATACATTAAAGATTGCAAGGGGCTCATAATAGAGCAAAGGGGGCCACATAAGTACCTAAAAAGACTGCAAATTACTATTCATCTGGAACAAGAGGAAACCAGGTAGTAGTATGGCTCCTTAAAGCCACAATTCCTTCCCTTAGCTATTTCTGCAGCAGGACAAGAGTGCATCATCTCCTTTCTATGGGCTGCGTACAGTACCTACTACAATAAGGCCTTGATTTCTAACTGGAGTTCCCTAGGTGCTACTGTAAGAGCAGTAAAACATTAAAATCAAGTAATGTGTACACTTGGAACTTTAAAAGGGCCAGTTACCCAAACTTAAAGTAATTGGCCAGCATAACTGACAGAAAGTGTCAACAAAAACTGGGAAAGTGTTAAAGTGAGAATCACACAAGGCCAACCTACTAGATGCCTGAAAAAATGCAATTGCACAAACTTGAAAAAAAATTGTACACTACTCATAGAATTATCTTGCTTAAAAGGAGATGTGAAAACAGCAATAAAATATGAAAAAATCCAATATATAAAGACCACAAAAAGGGGAAGTTAATATCAATAAATTAAAGTTAAAAATGCAGGCAACTGATAAATACAAAGAATCAATGAAATATTAATGGCCAATAGGGTTAAAGCAAACAAGTCATTTTAAATCATATTAGAAACAATAAGCATCTTAATTAATGCACAGATTGTAAAACCATAAATAGTGATGCAGATGAGAGAAATATTCATCTGGTATTTCTGTTCTGTATTTGAAATGAAGAGGAAGCTGTTTTTATCCTGTATGTCATCGTTGTCGATGGAAGATAAAGTTTATCATCTAACAAAGCAGTATGTTAGGCAGTACAGTATACCCTTGCTATAATGAACCCCTGAGGATCCAAGACGAGGTGGGAATACCTGTCAGCCTCCCCAACACTTTGCAACCTTGGGGCCAGAGGATCTGTCAGCCCCCTACCCTATTCCCACCCCAGCAGGTGACTGGAGGTGGGATCCTGGGACCACATTCACTATAGCTCAAAGTTTACTACTGGGCAGGGAATTATAGCAAGAGTTAAGTTTAGTATGTACTAAACTTAAACGTTTTCAAATCAATGGGGCAGATTAAACAAGATGAGGAGCTCACTGAACCAGCTAATATTAATTTTTAGCTAATCTTGGAAAACTGGGATTAAAGGATGATCAACATAATTCCATTATTTAAAAAAGAATGACCCAGAGAACTATAAACTGGTTAGTCCGACTGTCAATTCCCAGCAAAATAAGTGAATAGTTAATTGAGGACTCTACCAGCAAAGAAGTAGAGGGCTAAAAGTATAATTAGTGCCAGGCAACATGGTCTCATGGAGGACAGCTGATCTTGTCAAATAACATGGTTTTTAGAGGACTACAGATCTGTCTAATAAAGGCAAGCACTGACATCGTATATTTGGATTTCTCCAAGACATTTGACTTAAAGTGACATTTTGTTTAAAAAACTTGCTTTACATGGAACTAACGGGGCACATATTATATGAATTAAAAACTTAATAGCAGCTGAACTTTGAGATCTATCAGGAAATATGGAGATATTAATAAGTAGGGCAGTGACTAGGGGAGTCCCCCCAGGGATTGGTTCTTGGTATAACACTATTCAATGCCTTTATCCGTGATCTAGATGATAATATAAAATCGTTACTAATTTGCAGAGAACTCAAAGATTGGTGGGATACTAAATAACGAGGACAAGATACTGTTACAAAGCGATCTGAGTCACCAGGTTAAATGCCTCAATCCTACAAAAGTGTTTTAATACCACAAAATTTAAAGGCAATACATCAGAGAATAAAGAATGCAGCCAAAACTACAGGATAGGAAAGGGTCTTGAAAAGCAGTGACTCAGAGAAAGACTTGGGGTCATCAGAGGAAACTGCCTCAACATGAGCACTCAATGTAATGCTGTGGCCAAAAAAGCTACTGCAGTCACTGAATGCATCAAAAAGGGAGTATCTATACCAAGTAGGGAAGTGATCCTGCTTTGGTACACTGCATTGGTAAGACCGCTACTAGATTAGACACCAGAACAGGACACACACTTCAAGAAAGAGGAAGAAATACTGGAGAAAGTCAAAAGAGAGCCACAAAAGCAATCCAAGGGGCTGGAAAACAAGCCTTACGATGTGAGATTTAAGGAGCTCAATCTATTCAGTTTATCGAAGGGAAGACTGAGAAGTGACGTGGTCACTGTGTATAGTTACTTACACATGGGAAATATATCTGATGGCAGGGGCTTTTCAGTCTTGCAGACAAAAGCAAAACAAGATCCAAAGATTGGAAATTGAAGTTAAACAAATTCAACCTTGAAATAAATGAAGATAATTAATCTTAGAACAACTTAGCAGGGGAGGTGGTAGACTCACCATCACTTGTAGTCTTTAAACGAAAATTAGATATCTTTCTGAAAGATACACTTTAATCAGGTTTCTGGGGAAAACAAACAAACAATCTACAAGTCTAACTCACAGGAGTGGCCGTATCTTGGATCAGATCTTCACGTTAGATGCAGACAGAGATCAACTGCTGCTCTGGGTTAGACCATCACCTAACATAAGCAGTATGCAGCCTCCCTGCCTCTGGGCATCAGGATAGCGATTTTGCATGATTCAGCCAAGAAATATCATGGATTCACCAGATTCCTATACACAAGAGTGGACTGATTTAAATCGAAGTGATTTAAATGTCTGGTTATATGAATATTTCAAATTAGCATGCAAGAAATCTTGATTTAAAAATCACTGACTTTAATCTAATTTTGCATTCATTTTTATTTATTTTCCTATAGAAAGGCTGAGTCTCATTGATTGGTAACCATTAAAACATGTTGATTTGCAACTAAATACAGCCTTTACTTTACATTTGGTACTTTTTGGCTAACCAAAAGGATACACTATATCTATACACATTTAAACAATTATATAGCTAAATAGACATTTATTCATATTCTTCATTTTTATATATTTTTATATTAGAAGATGATCCTTTTACTTACTAGATTAATTTTTTACTTGTGATTTCTGTCAAGCTGCACTTGGATGAAAATTTAATCTAAAAATTATTCATTACATAAATAAAACTGCTTAAAAGGTACTGGATACCTAACAAAAGAGCAGGTTTATTAATATGTTTTGCATTTTAGAAAAACTAGGTTTTTTTAAACAAAAATAACATCTGTAGTTACTGAAGTGAACTGATTGTTTCTGGTCACCACGATCTTCAAGATTGTAGAACTAACAGAGTTCCTTTCTCACCTCAATTTTATTCATAGACTGAATGAGGAAAATAAGCTTTCCTGCTTTTTCAACTCCACATCACTTTCTCAGCTTTGAATGAACTAATCACTGCAATAAAATAGAATATACTGAAATGAAGAAAATATTATCTTTGCACCTGTAGAAGAGGCTACTGCTATCACAAGCTGGTTTAGTACTCCAACAAATTCTGGTTCCAGATGTTTAGCTAGTGACTTCCACCAGTCCAGTGGTTTCTTTAAAATTTGTCAACATATATTAGTTGATTATTTTTTTCTTTAATTTAAATGATTTAATAGATAATAAGTTTAGGCCTTAATATAAGTTGCCATAATTTTAAATAGGTTTATTTTTAAAAAGAAAACATTTAATTTAACAAATTACTTTTTAAAAATCATCTATTTTTATCCACCTTGATATTTGGTGGCAACAGCCCAGCGAGGGACCAAGGAGCAATCAAGTTGTGTATCACGACCACACATTAACCACCGTAATCCAAACAACAGCTCCCAAACAACATTCTGCCTTCACGTCATTCACCCAGGCCTCTGTGACTAGCATAATATGAAAAGAAACTAGAGCACTGCAATCTAGATAAGGTAGAAATATCAAAACAAAAAATTTTCAATATGTAAAACATACAATAAGGCAAAACAACCTGCAGAAGAATCCAGGTTCACTTTCTGCCACCTTCTTTCTTACTGAGAATATCTCCGATAGAGCCCATAGTTTCTTGGGGTACAGAGAACCAAACATTACACACAACTTCAATATCTGAACACCTCCCCTCCCCATGTTTGATCCCTCTACACAAAGTGAATGAAACAGAAGCCTCCACTTGAGAGTCAGACCTTTGCCCTTCTTGGCTAGGAAAGTTTCAGGAATTACTAGGGTATCTGACAGATTGCCGGTGCCTTGTTCAACGAAGGATCTGTCTCTCCCGGTTTACAGCAAGGCCAGTCTTGAAACATTTGTTGAATTTACACAAGACTTCCACTACCTGGAGCCAAACCTCCTATTCTTGAGCAAGCTGATTGAGAGGTTAATGTACAGCAGTTCCTGAGCACATAGTCTATAGCTTATAACCTAGATCGGGTGGGCAAACTTTTTGGCCCAAGGGCCACATCGTCGTTGCCAAATTGTATGGGGGGGCAAATAAGGAAGGCTGTACCTCCCCAAACAGCCTGGCCCCACCCCCATCCGACCCCCACCCACTTCCTGTCCCCTTCGGAACCCCCAACCCATCAAACCTCTCCCCCCGCTCCTTGACCACCCCCTCCCAAAACACTCCCTGCCCCTAACCACCCTCCTTGTCCCCTGACCACCACCACCCCAAGACCCCCACCCTAACTGCTCCCCCAGGACTGCACCCCCTATCCAAATCCCCCCGCCCCCTGTCTGCCTCAACCCCTATGTATCCCCACTCCTGACAGATCCCTGGAACTCCCACACCTACCCAACCCCACCGTTCTCCATCCCCTGACACACATCCAGAACCTCCGTCCCATCCAACCACTCCCTGTCCCTTATCCGATTCCCCTTCCTGCCTCGGCCCCCTTACCATGCTGCTCAGAGCAGAGTGTCTGGAGGCTGCGCAGCCTGCCAGAGCTTGCGGGCCCGCCCCCTTAACATGTCACTCAAAGCAGCAGGAGCTCAGGCCCCCCCGGTCCACCTAAGCTCCCACCTGGGGAGGCTTCCCCATCTTCCACACTCTCCTGGAGCCTGCAGTGCTGCCCAGGAGCAGTGGGCAAGAGCACTGGCGGTGCGGGGCACTGAGGCTCTGGGAGAGGGGGGAAGGCAGGGGACACTTCCAGCCGGGAGTTCAGGCGGGCCAGACAGGATGGTCCCGCAGGCCAGATGTGGCCCGCGGTCCATAGTTTGCCCACCCGAGTTAGAGCCTTGTTCAAAACCTGAGGCATGAGGTTTTATAGCTCCTCAAACTTTTTTTTTTTAGCATTAACTAAACAACTCTGGATAATCTTGTTATCCATATAAATGTCTACTCCCTCTTTAAAACCTATTAAGTTCTTGGCTGTAGCATCATGCGGCAATGCGTTCCACAGCCATATGCATTATACAAAAAAGTATTTCTTTTTCCTAGATTTTAAATTGGCCACATTTCTGCTTAACTGAATGCCTCATTGTTCTCGTTCTGTGAACTAAGGAGAAGAGAAGTTTCCAATCTATCCCCTCTACATCATTCGTTATTTGTATGTCTCCTTGTCTCCTCTTTAAGGTAAGCAATCCCTACCTTTTCAATCTCACTTAATATGAGAGTTTTTCTATTCCCCTAATGATAATCATTCAAGTGCCACTCCCTGACTCCTTATTCTGCAATATTCTGTTTGAGACAGAATCATAGGCCTGGAAGGTACTTATGTGTTTCATAAAAAAGCATGAGGGAGGAAACTCCATGTGAGCTAGTCTCTGATTTTTAAGTGTTTCCAAATGTTAGTGTAGAAGCTCTTGAAAGCTTCTCTAGGAGGATTTCTTGCTATGTCTTCAGTAGAAGAGGAATAAGTTGATTCAGAAACCAAAGGCTTTTTGTTTGAGTATGTAATAGGCAATGAATATCCGCTTTAGAACATTTGGTTAAGATACATATTTATATTATACTGTAATGGCTCCTGAAGAGCTATTAAAATGCTTTTGAAACAGGTTTATAAATCTTTGGGTTTTTTAAAAAAAAAATAAAAACTTAAGTATAAAAGTGTTTTATAATTTATAAGTATAAAAATTCTTTAAGATTTAGCATGTCTTTACTGAATCGCTGTTTTTTTCTGCTTTGGCTTCAGCTTCAGAGACTTCCAAGACAGGTGGTCTTTTTGGACTGATAAATTGAAACCGTTCATAGAAAACTTTGTCAGTAAAATCTGTGTTAAAAGTAGATGGAATAAGGAGGATTGCAATGCTTGCTCTTCTCGAACCCATGTATTACATTCTCAGTGTTTCCAACTCGTGTGATTTTATTTAATGATGGTGTGATATTTGGTGTTTTCAGCCTTTGGATTCATATTATTACTTGAGAACCACAGCTTTTATTTAAAAACAAAGTTCCTAGCTTCTGTGGGTGCAGAGAAAAACCTTAAAGATATGACCCCTGAAGGCTGAGACTCCAGAAGGCAGACAAAAAGAACTGCAAAGATATGACTTTAAAGTCATGAATTATTTCTAAAGACAGTTTCTTGAATTTGGCTGCCTCTTTTTTTTTTTTTAACAGTTAGGATTAGTAATACTACATTTCTATTTCACTGGGATTAGTTGAAGAGTGAGACAATTTCAGATGTGATACATTAGGTGTTGTAGGTTACATGCAGCCAGAAGAGAGTGATTATAGAATCGTAGGACTGGAAGAGACCTCGAGAGGTCATCTAGTCCAGTTCCCTGCCCTATGGTAGGACTAAGTATTATCGTGACCAGGGGTATTCAAACTTTTTCCTCAGCGGCCCCTTCTCGCTGAGGAAAAAGTCGCGTGGCCCTCCGGGGGTATGTCCGCTGAAATGCTGCTTCGGAAAGCGAAAGCTTCCACTTTCCACGGCGGCATTTCGGCAGTACTAAAATAGCCCGCCCGGGAGTTCGGCAGCAGTGCCAGGGTCTTACATACCCCCGGGGGTGGTCTCTGGCACCCCTGGAGGTGCGCTCACCCCAGTTTGACGACCACTGATCTAGACCAGGGGTAGGCAACCTATGGCACTTGTGCCAAAGGCGGCACATGAGCTGATTTTCAGTGGCACTCACACTGCCTGGGTCCTAGCAACCAGTCTGGGGGGTTCTGCATTTTAATTTAATTTTAAAGGAAGCTGCTTACACATTTTAAAAGCCTTATTTACTTTACATACAACAATGGTTTAATTCTGTATTACAGACTTATAGAAAGAGATTTTCAAAAACATTAAAACGTATTACTGGCACACAAAACCTTAAATTACAGTGAATAAATGGAGACTTGGCACACCACTTCTGAAAGGTTGCCGACCCCTTATCTAGACCATCCTTGATAGGTGTTTGTTCTGACCTGCTCTTAAATATCTCCATCAATGGAGATTCCACAACTTCTCTAGGCAATTTATTCCAGTGCATGAAGTGAAGTATTCTAGATCAGTGTGAACCATTAATTTATGTAACAGGATTCTAATATTTCATATATTATTCTCCATCCCACTCCTTATGCATCCTAATACCATTTGTTGTCTTGACTACAACTGTGCTTTGAGCAGATGTCTTCACTGAACTGTCCACAACAATACCCAACTCCTTTTCCTGAGTTGATACGGTTAACGTAGAACCTAGTAAAATGTATTAGAACTTAAGTTATCCTTCCAATGTGCCTTATTTTGCCTAATTCTCCTTGACCAGTCAGCACCTTTGACAGTTGACCACACTCTCCTGGAAATCTTGTCCTCCCTTGACTTCTGTAACTCTATGCAGGTGATATACAGATCTACCTCTCTACTGCAGACCTTTCTCCTTCTAGCCAAACTAAAATCTTGGTTTGTCACTCTCCGACATCTCTTTATAGATGTTGATCCACCCGTTCAAGCTCAACATGGCTAAAACAGAACTCTTAATCTCTACCTCCCCTCACTCCAAGAGCCCCCACCTACTACATCCTCCCTTGATCCCTGTGGACACCACCACCACCCTCCTGCCGGTCGCTCAGGTTTGTAATCTTCATCTTTGACTCAGATCTCTCTCTAGGGATCATCTCTCACATCTTGCAAATTCTTTTTACACAACATCTAAGATACAACTTCCCTATCCATCCACACAGCTAAAACTCTCATCCAAGCTCTCATCTCAGTTACTGCAACTTCCTTCTGTAGTCTCTGGCCATGATAAATGCTGTCTTGCCCCACTCATATCCATTCAGAATGTTGTTGCAAAAGTCATTTTCCTAGCCCATTACTTTGACCATGTTCACTCCTCTCTTTGCAACTCTCTGCTGGCTCCCCATTATCTACTGCATCAAACAAAAGCTTGTTTCTCTTTATTTTCAAGGCACTTAACAGTCTATCATCTCTCATCACCAGAGAGCTGTCTGCTCCCAACTCTGATGAGTCCATGGCACCAACCTACAGTCGCCCACTTGTTACATTTTCATACAAGCTCCTTTGTACTTTCTCCCATACCTCAGGGTTGGGAAGACCTTTTCATAAACATCTGCAAAGGTGTCATTATCTACCTTCAAATCCTGCCTTAAAACTCTGCTTCACTGTGATGCTTATAAAAAAAATTGACAGTTAGGATGGCGGTGTGTTAAGACCACAGCTTATCATGCTGACCACTGCCTCATTGTTTCTGTGCATTCTCCCATCAGTCTGTATCCATCTGTTGCTTCTTGTCTCATACTCCAATTGTAAGATCTTTGAGGCAGGGAGCCTCTCTTGTATAGCATCTACCAGGATTAGATCATGGTCCATGACAGGGGTTCCTAGGTTCTAAGGTAATACTGATAATAAATTTATTATTAACATTAAATTTCTTCTGCCATTGCATTGCCCATTTACTCAACTTGATCAGAGCCCTTCAAAGAGTTCTTCACAGTCTTCTCTGAATTTATAACCCAAACAAGAAACATTTATGTCTCAGTGACACACTAATTTCATATGGACATGGTTATCACTTCAAATGAGTAACTATAATCAGACTGTTCTAGTGAGTGGGCAGGTAACAGTCCTGAGCTGGCTGTTGCTAGATGACTCGCTGGTACTATATCTTCCTAGCCAGCTGTACTCAGCCCTGTCTGTTGGACTGCTTCCTTACAGGCAAACTGTGTTTTAGAGTGCAAACAGTGTTACTGTGGCTGCTTCTACTATACAAATTATAAACTGGTGTAGATGGAGGTTCTGAAGTTTTGTACAGCATGGACCACATCTTAGGCTATGTCTATACTAGCACTTATATTGGTATAACTTATGTCCCTTGGGGGTGTGAAAAGACACCCCTCTGAGTAATCACCTATCTGCACATCACCAGTCTGACAATCATAGGTTCAGACAACAAGCAACAATGCCAGTTCAGCAAATGTTACTTTCTCCTTACCCAAGTAAACCGATTACCTTTACATGAAAATATATTTTTCCATATATCTCTAGTTTTTGTGTTCTAAAGCAGATTGTTTTTTACTATAATGCCTGGACATGATAATGAGAGGCACTTTATAAGTAATTTTTATACACCAACATGACTTCAGATACGTTTAAGACAAAAAGATGTTTGGAGGACAAACAGTAGAGTGAAGTGCCCACAGAATATAAATATCTCCACCTCACAATGTTTTTTACTCCATCAGAAAGCTTTTCAACCCTTGTTACTACAAGGAGTATGTACTTAAAGATTTTCAGTGCAAGAAACCTGGCCTTTCCATATAGCTTGCATTAGCCTGAAATCCTTGGTCCTCTGTTACCTTCCATAATCCTGTATTCATTATTTCATGTTCAGCTCTTGTCAGTGAATTGTCTGAAGTGGTTTGCTTATAAGTGCTGGGGTTCATTTTCATCCTTTCTTTCTGATAACTAATGAAGCTGTCTTCAGAGGAACAAATATTCAACACAAGATGACGAAGATGAATGTTGTTTGGTTTTTAAGCAAACCATACCTAATAATTATACTTCCCACAGAGTGGTGGGGTGAAGGCAGGCTGTAGGTTATCTAAGGTCTTTGTAAACATGTCCTTTGAAGTTGAATTCTTCTAACTAAACTTCCTTTACAATACCTCATTATGAAACAGACTCATCTAGTTAGTACTCTATTACTGATCATAGCAATCTTAAGAATTCTTGTAATCCATCAAAAATATGTTACGGTGCCAGTCATGTCACTTTATCTATCAGTCTTTCCATTACATACCCCTATTTTAAGGTTTTATAAATCAGCTGTAAAAATTCTTTGGGGGCTAAAACTTGGCACAATACCTTAGCCCAAGGGCAACTGTTACTAAATATTTAACGTAAAATCCATTCACTAATTTACCAACCAGTCATCAGACAAAATATCTTTCCATCATTTTTAATCCAGACCAGATTTCAAAGAGAACTTTCTTTCATCTTTAGTTATCTTTCTCCATTTACGTTCCCCAAGTCATGTGTTCTCTACAAATTTTTCACCCATGGGTTTCAAAGGCATGGTCTATCTGCAATTAAAGTTCTCACAACAGGCCACAATGCAACAGATTTACAGCACCTTTGAAGCAGTTATGGTCTAGCATGCAAAGCACATGCCTTTCATTAACTTCCTTGTTACATTTCATTTAGTCCTGTGAATAAAATGTATTTCAAAACTTATGTACATTCCAAATGTTATGTATATGCAGTAAGCAATTTGGACAATGCTGACAATGATTAATTACATTAGCTACTACAATTTTAAAAATATCTTCAATTATAAAATTTACATCATAATAATATGGCCCTAATATAAAACCAAGGAACTTTAAACAACAAAAATCTGCTTGAGTACTTTAGGCTTTATTTTATATGCCACTGTAGCCTTGACTTCTGACATGGGTGACAGATTAGTTTATGTCTGATTGTTCAGTCAGGATTTTCAGCCAAATCTGGGCATTTCCTGTCTTTTTGATCTGTTCTTTGCTAACCTGTTTCAAAACGATAATAATACTTTGTATTGAAGGTGCCATAAAATACAAAGATTTCAAAAGTGATTTACAGACAGTTAAGTCTCACCACTTCTTGTCATTTAGGGAAATACTTCCCCATTTTACAGATTGCAAAGTCACAATGAAAAAGAGGAGTCGGGGCTGGAGTCCCTTAGGGCTTGATTACACTGGCACTTTATAGCGCTATAAAGCTGCCAGGAGCGCTGTAACCTCCTGCCCATCCACACTGGCGAGGCATATAGAGCGCTATAACCACGGAGTTATAGCGCTACTGGTAATCCACCTCCGCACAGGGAATAAGGGCTGTAGCACTGCTGCTGTAGCGCTACAGTGCGAATGTGAACACCCAATGCGCATTAATTGGTCTCCAGCCCATCCCATAATTCCCGTTCGAGTCACTCTGCTCATCACTTTCAAACTCTTTTGTCCTGTCCTCGGGTGACCAAACGTCAAACCCGCCCTTTAAGTTTCCAGGGAAATTTGAAAATCCCCTTCCTGTTCGTTCCAGCCAAGCGTGGAGTGCTCTCAGGGAATCCTTGCAGGTGATCGTTCTGCTTGATCATGACTCCACGCGCCACGCCTCCTCGCAATAGGCGATCCCCAGCGTGGAGCAATAGCGAGGTGCTGGACCTCATCAGTTATTGGGGGCAGAGACTGTTCAGTCTCACCTGCGGTCTAGCCACAGGAATTATGATACCTATGGGCCGATATCACGGGCCTTGGCGGAAAGAGGCCATGAGCGGGACACTCTGCAGTGCCATGTTAAGGTAAAGGAGCTTAGGAATTCATATCACAAAGCCCGTGAGGCACATGGCCGCGACTTACAAAGAGCTGGATGCAATACTTGGAGGGGATCCTACATGCACTCCATCGACCACCACGGACACTTCCGAGCCCACCAGTGCAAGAGGGAGGGAGGAAGAAGAGGAGGACGAAGAGGAGGAGGAGGCAACAGCGACAGTGAGGCAGGGCACGGAGGACTCCCAGGAGGCATGCAGCCAGGAGCTGTTCTCCAGCCAGGAGGAGGGAAGCCAGCTGCAGCGTCCAGCGGTTGTTGAGGGCAGAGCAGCAGCGGACTGCGGAGGTAAAGCTACTTTTCCATTGGGAAGGCAGGCACTGTGGTTTCTGACTGCTTGGGCAAGGGTGGAAAGGGATGCTTGCATGCATGCCTATATGCGGAATAGTGCATTGATGTAGTCTATCACATCATGGTAATCCTCATCAGTGATTTCTTCAAAGGTCTCAATAAGAGCGGCGGCAATGCGCCTGTGCAGGTTTGTTGAAAGAGCCAACATGTTCCCCATCCCGGTCACAGTCACTAGCCCCCGCCACTGTGCTACAAGGGGCAGGGGGAGCATTGCTGCACAGAGGCAAGCTGCATATGGGCTTGGACGGAAGCCACATCGCATTAGAATGCCCTCCCTTTCCTCATCGGTCACCCGCAGCAGTGAGATATCTTCCAGGATGAACACCTACGGAGAACGTTGGGACAGTGTTCAGTGTAGGGTTCCTGCCACTGCACTGTGCTCCCCCCCCAAGGCAACCCACAGGACAGCACGGCAGGGAAACAATCGGTCCCCCTGCATCCCCAGATTACTCACCATGGCAGGGGCTCCTGTGAGTTCTGTGCGCTCTCCCTGGGACAGGCAAACTGTGGGTTTCTTTGGACAGGGAATGCGGGGGAATCATTGGCCTGTGTGTTGTGTACAATGCTGACTGTGTGTAATGTAACATTTTCTCTTGACTTCTTCGCCACTGTTATGTGCTGCTGACAGGCTGAGAAGACTCAGGAGGAGACCACAAAAAAGTAAGGAGGATCTGCTACAACAAGTGATGCAACAATCTGTACAAGAAAATCAAATTGCACAGAAGTGGAGGGAGAATGAAAGCAAGTTGAGGGAGAGGGAAAGGAAGTTCCGCCAGGAGAATGCGACTCACCGGCGGGAAATCGCTGATAAGCTGGTCATATTAATGGAGCGGCAAGTAGAGACTATCCAGAGGATCGCTGACATGCAGAAGGAGCAGTACTGGGCTCACTGCCCCCTTCATCAGTTGCCCCAAAACCCTTCCCCTTCTGGCCCTCTGTCTCCTCCAGCCCACTATCACCAGCTTCCTGGTTATTACCACCCACAGCTGCCTCCAGCTCCCGTGTCTTCACCGACCAACCCCCAAATCCAGGACCCTTATCCACTGCACTCAATCCCTGATAACATGCCTTATTGCCATCCGGAAATGGGGTTCGGAGGACACAGTAATTCGGAGAGCATTGCAGACTACGAGATCCGGACATACTCCAATCTCTGACTGACCTCATCCCACCCCAATCGCACCCCACCCGCTTCCCCTACACATTCTGCATCCATAACCTTTCCTTTCAGCAAATGAAGTAGCTGTTCAATAAATGAATTGTCTTTTTAATCAATGGGGGTTTTTTTATTCATAGTACATAGATTACTAATGTCTAAAGAAAAACACATGCCTTAGTCTATGAAAACAATGAGCCCTCCCTACCTCCCTCTGCACTTCCAATTAGAACTGGCTTTCAGCCTCAAAATGCTCCCTCAAGGCATCCCTGATCCTTGTAGCCCCATGCTGGGTTCCTCTAAGAGCCCTGTTCTCTGGCTGTGCATACTTGGCCTCCAGGTGTTGAACATCCGAGGACCATGCCTGAGTGAAGCCTTCGCCCTTCCGCTCACAAAGATTATGTAGGGCACAGCATGCGGAAGTAACCGCAGAGATACTTCTCTCAGCCAATTCTAGCTTCCCATAAAGACAGCGCCAGCGCGCTTTGAGACGCCCAAAAGCACACACCACAGTCATTCGACACCGGCTAAGCCTGTAGTTGAACCTTTCCTGGCTGCTGTCCAGGCTCCCTGTGTAGGGTTTCATGAGCCATGGCATTAAAGGGTAAGCAGGGTCACCAAGAATCACAATGGGCATTTCTGCTTCCCCCACGGTGATCCTTTGCTCTGGGAAAAAAGTCCTGGCTTGCAGTTTCCTGAACAGGCCGGTGTTGCGGAAGACGCGTGCGTCATGCACCTTTCCTGACCAGCCTGCATTAATGTCAGTAAAACGCCCACGGTGATCCACAAGCGCCTGGGAGAACCATGGAGAAGCACCCCTTTCGGTTAATGTACTCTCCTGCTAGGTGGTCGGGCACCAGAATAGGTATATGGGTCCCATCTATAGCCCCTGCATAGTTAGGGAAACTCATTTTCTCAAAGCCAGCCACAATGTCATGCACATTACCAGGAGTCACGATTTTTCATAGCAGGATGCGATTAATGGCCCTGCACACTTGCATCAACACGACTCCAACGGCTGACTTTCCCACCCCAAAGTGGTTGGCCACCAATCGGTAGCTGCCTGGGGTGGCCAGCTTCCAGTTTTGCAATAGCCACCCACTTCTCCACCAGGAGGGCAGCTCTCAATCTCGTGTCCTTGCGCTGCAGGGCGGGTGCGAGTTCAGCACACAGTCCCATGAAAGTGGCTTTTCTCACGCAAAAGTTTTGCAGCCACTGCTCGTCGTCCCAGACTTGCATGACAATGCGATCCCACCAGTCAATGCTAGTTTCCCGTGCCCAGAAGCGGCGTTCCACAGCCATAAGCATGTCCGTTAGTGAGACAAGCAGTTTCGTGTCAAACGCATTCAGTGCCTCAATCTCGTCTTCAGACTCCTCACTGTCACCTTGCATGTCAAGGATTAACTACACCACGCTGCGAGATGTGCTGGTGAGACTCGTCAGCATGTTCCTAAGCAGTCGGGGCTCCATTACGGCACACCAAAATGGACGATGGATCGCGCCTCACTGAAGCCGCTGAAAGATGGCGCCAGAGGTGGACGGAAACACAGGGAGTGCTGGGATGTGACATGAAGCATCATGGGAGTTGGAACAGGATGCAGAATGCCCCACAAGCAACGCCCCCCTTCCCACAAGTCATTACGCCAGATTGGGAAGAGATGCTCTGTGGGATACTTGCTCTAATGTGCTGCTCCCAATGCCGCCTGAACTGCCGCAAATGTGGCCACGCTATACCGCTGGCAGGTGTCAGTGTGGCCACGCTATATTGCTATAGCTGTATATGAGGACAGCTATAACCAATAGCGCTATAAACCTGTATGTGTAACCAAGCCCTCAGTTACACCAGTGTCACTCCTTTGACTTCAATGGATTTACTCAATTTAAAGTAGTGAAAGTGGAGAACCAAGATCCAGATTTCTTGATATATAGTCCTGTCCTTCAGTCATAAGACCATTCCTTCCTTTCACCTGCACCTGCCTGCCTAAAATTATTTTGAAAGATATGGCTAGTAAATTAAATACAAAATGTATGCTGCAAACAGAAGAGTTCAGATGTTTTTGTACATATCACCAGAATTCACAGCATAAAAAGTACAACCTTATAATATACACTGCTGCATGTGTTCTCTGTTTAGTATCAGAGGTACTCAATTAAAAATAAAATGATTAACTTTAAGGAGGAGCAATAACAGATACCAAAGGAAGCGGAACTGGCAGGAAAGGTAGCTAGTGAATAATCCAAGGCCCTTCCTCTTCCACGCTTCCATATGCAGAGAGCACCGTTTCTGACTGTGATGTAAGACATTAGTGCCAAGAATCTAACTTGCATGTTCTCCAAGGCTATTGGGCCAGTTTAGAATTCATATTTCTCAGGGACATTTCACCTCCTCTGGATAGGAACATTCAGACAGCAATACCTGTACAGTGTTATTTCACACAACAGTTTTTTTTGAAATTTTGCTCTCAAGTATGGTTTGAATTTAATGCATTCATAGCAAAAAGGAAGTAGGGAATTCTGAGAGTAAGAAGAACTAGGTGCATAATAGGAGGACACCAGGAATTTATATCTTTGTTATTTTTACTTTTTCAGATACCACAACTCTGTTAATACACAGTATTATAAAATAATAAAATTGCAGAAAGAGGTTTTCGAAAGAGGGTCAAATTAGTCTGCCAATTAACAGCTCCAAAATAAAGTTGAATGGTCACCACTGTATTTTGAGATATTGTAGTTTTCTACAACTAAGGACTGAAAAATAGAGAAATCAGTGGGTTCAAGTGAAGGGAGTTTGTATTTTATCAGCTCACAAGAAAAATTAAACTATTTTCTGTACTTTTAAAGCTTTTGAATGTATGCCAAGGTTTTTGTGGAGTTTTTGCTTGCCCTAGTTGAAATTAACATGTTTCACACTTTCCAGTTTTCACTTCAAGGTGTTAAAAAATCTGAAAGTTTTTTTATTCTTTGATTAAAGTAACAAACTTCTAGGTTAACAAGAGGCAATACTGTCTTTAAAGAAATTGGAATCTGTGGTTATTGTACTTCTATTGCAGTAACCCTAACAGAGATTATGGTCTGGAGAAAAATTAGACAATTCCTGCCCCAGAGAGCTCACAATCTATGATTTAGCCAATACCCATATGAAAAAAGACAAACAGAGGAGGACAAGGTAGTCAGAATCAATGCCAGGCATGTATTTAAAAAAATCACATCTGTCTAACAAGACTGAGTGTATCTATATGCACCTGAATTTCTCCTTGGACATATCTTTTATGACTGAGTTTATCCAGTCTTCACATTTCCATGAAGCAATAACTTACTCTTAAAGAATGCTGTCTCCACCAGGCCATTTCCACGAAATGCGGGAAGTAAACTTTTCTACAAAACACCTACAGGCCATCTAGGTTATTGGAAGCAAACATACTTTTTTGGGGCCCTCCCAAAACCATTCCTACTGCCCTAAAGCCAGTGGACTTATGGGACTAACACTTACTCAGAATTAAGTGAGGTGCGGCTAGTGGGTACAGTAGGAATATGAAGTTATAGATGCCAGGAAATGAAGTACCCAGGAGTTTTCCATTTTAGTTGTTTGGCCACTGTATTCATCTCTGTGGTGCAGGGATGAAGGGGAGGGAGGATATAAATCTAGCCAATGGGAGGAATAGCTCCAGTCACCTGGGAGTAGGATTTCTCTGAGTAAAGAAGGGATGAACATTAAAAGGGCATTTTTCTTAATTCCACAGGGATGAAAAGGCCTCTAGTAGGTAGCAAAGGGACATCTTTAATAGGTGTGGCTTGATAGAGGGATAGTCTGATTGTGGAATTAAGTTCTGTTGTATCTGACAGTCTTTGCAGCCTGCCCAGGAAATTCAACTTGGACATTTAGCTCCACCACTTCAATGGGCACTTTAGGGCGACCAAAAGACTGACTAAACATTGCCATATGCAGTAAAGTCAGTCTTCGGTCCCACTGGGAGATAGGGGTGAATAAGGAGACCCAAGACTGTTGAGGCTGTTGTCTCTGGCTGTGTGTATTGTACAGAACAAGGAGGGATCAATGGAGAATGCAATTTCTGCTTTATGTATTTAGGACAATGAATGATGTTGCCTGCTCCAAGACTAGGTTTCAGGGTGTTCACCTTGTGGGTGGGCCCCCAAGTAAGGTTAAAGCCATCAATGCCCTTGATACGTTAATCAGGTTAATCGATGCAATGACATTGGAGGCACAAAGGCCAAAAGTGCTCAGTGACATCAACATTTATGTAGATGACTTATTCTGGAACAGTTCAGAATATTGTAGGTGCCACGGCAACCATGAGACTAAGAGCTGGTTGCTGGCTCAAACCATGTAGCTGGTCACATGGGCTATAATATTTAGAATGAGATCAGAAGTTGGAGACGTTCAGATTGTTCCCTTGTTGTGGACAGACGATTATGCACTCCTGTGTCCTATCAGGGCAATGGGGCTGTTCTGATGGTCCCATCATGCAGGATAATGGAACAAACTGGCAAGATTTGTCAATAGTGCACAGGTCTGGTTTTGCCACATATTGAGTTGAGTATATGTAAGAAGATCTAAGTGTGCCAAAAGGGGGAGGTGTGGGTTAAATTTCACCCCCTTACACAATCTAGCTCTTGGTGACTAATATTTATTAAACACTTCAAGTCATGAATGCAAACTGTCAAAAAAAAATTATAGAATGACCTGGAAAACTGATGTTGAATCCTATTGACCCATGCAAGATCACATGCAATAAACCAAGAAAGTGATATTGAATATATTTATCCCTTCCTTCATTTCATTACTAAAACAGAGTATTAAGTGAATTTGCAATCGCTAATAAGATAGTGCTGTACCAACCAGTGAGAGCTGAGAAATACAAAAGATTCAAGGGTGAAATATGGGCAGGAAATAAAGCAAGATGTAAGTTAGTATCTCTGCTAAATGCTAATTACAGATATTCTAAGGAGAGGGAATTTTTTTTTTTAGAATTACTACTTTTAAAGACAGACATGGAGGGGGTCAGAACAAATTAGATACGTTTTGCTTGCAGCAAAGTAGGGCAGCAAACTGAAATTGCAATTTTGAGTTGTGTGTGTACAGACAAGTCACAGACAAGCGAGATGATTCATTAGGCCTCAGATTGAGGCTTGTGTCCAGTTCTGGGTGCCACATTTCAGGAAGGATGTGGACAAACTGGAGAAAGTCCAAGGAAGAGCAACAAAAATGATGAAAGGTCCAGAAAACATGACCTATGAGGAAAGATTGAAAAAACTGGTTTGTTTAGTCTGGAGAAGAGAACACAGAGAGGACATGATAATAGTTTTCAAGTACATAAAAGGCTGTTGCAAGGAGGAGGGAGGTAAATTGTTTTCATTAACCTTTGAGGATAGGAGAAGCAGCAATGGTCTTAAATTGCAGCAAGGATGGTTTAGTGGACATTAGAAAAAACTTAACTGTCAGGGTAGTTAAGCACTGGAATAAATTGCCTAGGGAGGTTGTGGTATCTCAGTCATTGGAGACTTTTAAGAGCAGGTTAAACTAACACCTGACAGGGATGGTCTACATTAGTGGTTCTCAACTTCATCTCCAGGAAGTTCTTCTTGCAGAGTCTGCACACATCTGTCTTTGGGAGTGACTTTGACCTTCCCCCATCTCCAGTGGAACAGGCCATGAGATCCACTCAAAAAACTCTCCGATCCCACATAATAAATCAGAAGCCAGGGCCATGTACAAAGGCCCTGTGCCTACACATAAACTTCCTGCTCCCATCCCAAGGCTGTCTCACCTATCCCAATTAATCTCTGCAGTCTGAGAGCAGGTAGACAATGTATCCCCAGTTCCATCCCTGAACTACCCTCTCCTCCTTGAGCAAATTTCAAATTTAGGGAAAAGCAAGTGCAATCTAGTATGTGCAAGGATCTGGGGAAGAAGTTGTATGCGAGGGAAGAATCTGAGCCACCCTTCCACCCACATGCCGATATGGGGCCATTAACACCTATGTATATTTTTGCCAGTATCTGAAGATTTAATTAAATCTATGGTTTGCTCCTAGCCAATGATTTCAAACTGAAATCTTAAGATCACCTACAGTATCTTAGTTGTGTATTTTGTATTAAAGTTCTCAGGGACCCCCCCCCAAATCAGACCAAACTTCAATAGTTTTTAAACTGTGTTTATTTGCGCTGGATGGAAAGCCCTGTTCACTCTCTACTACTTTATTGATATAGAAATTAGTATCAGAAACCTCTCAGATATTGTCTGTAGAGGGAAAGTAATCAATAGCATGCTGAAATCATGGGTTATTGTAGCACACGCAATATACAAAACTGAGCCAATGAGGATCTGTACCCATTTTTTCCAACATTTAAATGCATGGATATCTTCCTTTTCTCTTTTTGTAGCACAGTCAATTATGTTTAGAGTAGACTGATAGCCTGTACATAAACAGAGTAATTTCTGGGCTACCACATGCATACCTAGTCTGGAGAACAGTTAGTTTCTCTTATTAGGAAAACACACACTAACGGTTCACCCAGTTCAATACTCCTATTTTATTTGGTCTGCCCTACATTCCCAAGGCCCATCAGTTTTATTGAAGTGTTTTTGTCATTTGCAAATTATTCTTCATATGGAAGCCAGACAACACGAGGAAGGGCTTGGTGATTGCTTTTCTGATTTAATTTTTTTGGAGATGGGAAAGGGAGAGCCTGATATTCTGTCAAAGTCATGTAAGTAATCCAGCAGAGATGATTCATTATGGAAGATTGTAAACAGTTTTTGAACTGTCAGTGTTTCCATGCGGTGCAAAGAAGGTACACAGCTGAAAGCAGAACTTGTGGCAGCTGAAAGTTCCATGTTAAAACAATATCAGCCAGCACATGGGTGAAACAAATTGCTCTGTACTTGCAGATTTCAAAGACATATGAAAAGAGAAAAACTGAGATAAAAGCACCAATAACAATTAGTGTACCAAGACTGAGACAAGATTACTATCTGTTTTAGCATGTTAAAAGCAACGTTTTCAAATCAATTTGATACTTTATCTACTTCACGGAAGAATCTTGTTGTGGTAAAGTTAAGATGAACAAGACAACTTTTCCATCTATTTTATTGTTCTATTCAGTATTAATGAAAATGCCTAAAAATAGGGTGGTATGATCAGACTGTGAATTTCATCCCTATGCAATGGTCCAACAAGGCCCATGCCCTGCTTAACTAGGATTTATGTGAAGCATAGTCCAGAGTGATTAAATTTACCCTTGACAAGAATCTGAACTGTACTTTGGATTGCCAAAAAAATGATCAAATACTTCAGATTGCTTTTTCTGCTCTCCACTGTTAAGATTTGAAATTTTACAACGTAATCTCAATATCTTGAGGCAGATGTTGCTGTCTTTTTTTCATGCCAAAATTCATAATTTTTGATGGAATAAAGTACATTTTTTATAGATTATAATAAAATGAAAGCATTTACTGGATAATAACTTGTTATGACTGAGGTATACTTGAACCTGACGCTGTGGATTTTACTGGATGTTAATTATTGTTGGCTTACATTTTATGAAGAGGTGGTAATATCTGAAATGCAAATTGAAGATTCTTCAAGGTTTTGATAGCTAGCCATAAAGACATGAAGTCATTTGAGCGCTAAGAAACTGATAGCATCTCTTTCCTTTCAACTGGACCAGGACTTAACTCAACAAATAATTAAATATCTTATATACTGGAGCCTGGATCATTCCAGCCTGCAGAAAGCCATAAGAATGGTATCTGTAGAATGATCTCCCTGCAGTGTTCCCCTTTTACCATTCCATCTATGGGGAAAGTACAACTAAAAATTGAGAGCATGTACCTTTTTGGCTAAGGTTGACAACACTGGTAAATTTCTTCCCAAATCAGCCTTTCATGGCCTAAGTCCTCTCCAAGGATACTTTTTCTCCTTTTCTCCAGGAGTGGGGTAGCTGCCCCACTACAGTGGGGCATGATTCCATCAATAGCTGGCTATAGAGCAACCTTCATTAGGAAGTTAGAGGTGGAGTCTAACTTAGTGCTATAATAAAAAGCTGGTTACAACCCGAGCTATAGAGTCAATATTGTGGTTCCATTTTTCCTTCAGATGTCTCTCTTCCAGTACTTAAACTATTACAGACAAATCTTTTAAATTCAAGTTTGTTCCACTGACAAGGCTAAGGACCAAGCATAACCCTTCTGAAGTCAGTGGAGTAACACCACCAAAGGATTTGGCCCATAGTTTCCACCTTTTGGCCCACGGCGATTTGAACATTTCCCATCTCTCTGAAGTTTCTTAAATTAATTTTAAGCGGTTGAATTTGATTCAGAATTAAAATTAGATGGCAAATATATCAAAGCTCAGGTAATGAAACAAAGCTACCTAAACAGGTATTGGGACTTGACACGCCTCTTTGAAAGTGTGCCCTCATTACCTTATTAAAATATTTTCTTTTTCCTTTTACAACTTGTGCTCTCAACTCTGTTTAATGTGTTACCATTTCGTAACAATTGGGGTAGCATTTTTCTCCCTTTTTCAGAGATCTCATAATATCAATGGATTCGGCAATTTCTTACCCAGTATCCCCCTGAAACAGGTGGCAAAGAGCTAGAGGTCACACACTCAATTTAGGCATTGTGCGGAAAACTGCAATTGAAGACCATGTCTCATGGGATGCACCCAATTTGCCACCATGAATGTAATTCTTTGGACCAGAACCACCTCCTGCTGTCCCTTGTATCAGTACGCAGAACAATCCTGTGCAGGTCATTCTCTTAGAATAGAGATTTTCAAATCGGGGGTCATAAGGTTATTATGTGGGGGGTCGTGAGCAGTCAGCCTCAACCCCAAACCTGGTTCGTCTCCAGTATTTATAATAGTGGTAAATATTTTAAAGTGTTTTTAATTTATAAGGGGGGAGGGTCGCACTCAGAGGCTTGCTGTGTGAAGAGTCCCCTGTACAAAAGTTTGAGAAACACTGTCTTGGAGCATGATAAGTAAGCAATCCCTTCACTTAAAAGGAACACACGGACTGCAATCTATTTATCTGTGTAAGAGTTTTATACTGCCACCCATCACTGTATCTGACTCTCTTACACATGAAATCGACAGCAATAGCAAAGTCCTTAGGGGACTTAATGGAGCCATAGTGCCTGGGCCTTGATGGGAGGGTCTCTCAAGGGTTGGGGAAGCCTCCTGATGCCCCATTCAACAGCAAAGATGCTCCAAAATTTCCATTAGACAGGAGGATTACATGCTTTCTCTTGTGACAAACAAGTCAATTGCAGTGGTAGGGTAAGAACCCAGGAGTGCTAATTCCTAGTTTTGCACTCTTCACACCGCATCATGAACTTAAACATGAAAGTAAAGCATGTTAAAGGCCATGCTGTTCCAGGCCCAGACCAACACAAACAGATATTCACTCTGTTCATTATTACTTTAAAAATACAGAACCAGTTGTCTTCAAATTTAGCTAGAACCTCATATCTTAAAGAGCTCTTCCATATAAAAGGGGTTTGAAATGTCTAGCTTCAGTTATTTTTTAATTATCAGAATATAATATTTCTGATCAGAACTTGTAGGCAAATTGTAATGTTTTATTCTTGAAAAACAGACTACATGAACAGTTTTTGCTCAGACTATTCAGACAAGTGAGATTGCATAAAAATTTCTAACTAAAATAAATTAGTTTTCATAGATTAAGGCCAGAAAAACCTATTATGATCTAGTCCAGAGGTGGGAAAACTATGGCCCATGGGACCCTCCTGCCTGGCCCTTGAGCCCCTGGCCAGGGAGGCTAGCCCTCAGCCCCTCCCCATCTAACCCTCCTTCCCAGCAGCCTCAGCTCACCATGTCACCAGCGCTCTATCCTGCCATTCTTGTCAGGCACCGCAGCTGGCTCTGGCCAGACTGCGGGGCTGCGAGCTCCTGCTGCTCTGTGCAGCATGGTAAGGGGGCAGAGGGAGGGTCGGGGCAGGGAATCCCAGGGGGCAGTCAGGGGACAGGAAGTGGTTGTATAGGTGTGGGAGTCCTAGGGGGGCCTGTCAGGGGGCAGGGGTATGAATATGGGTTGAGGCAGTCAGGGGACAGAGAGCGGGAATGGGGGGTTGGATGGAGGTGGACTCCCAGGGTGGCAGTTAGGGAACTAGGAGCAGGGGGGTTGGATGGGTTGGGGATTCTGAGGGGGACAGTGAGGGGGCACAAAGTGGGAGGAGGTGGATAGGGGACAGGGGACAGACTGTTTGGGGAGGCACAGCCTTCCCTACCCAGCCCTCCATACAGTTTTGCAACGCTGATGTGGCCCTCAGGCCAAAAAATTTGCCCCCCCCCCCCCCCCGATCTAGTCTGACCTCCTGCATAACACAGGCAATCAAACTTCACCCAGAAACTCCTACATCATGTCCATAATTTCCATTGGAGCAATAGCTACAGCATATTTTGTTAACTGGGGAAAAAAAGTCTAAAAGTAGAAATTCAACTTCACCTAATTACACCCACACTATTTATATGTATGATGATTTTACTGTGTTTATATATCAACATCGGTAGTGCTGTAGTTTACCTTATAGTAAGAGCATCATGAAAAAAAAAACTCCAACCCCAGTTCCACCTGAAAACTATACCCACTTTGGATACATGTAATATCAGAGCTTTTCAAAACTGACAGATTAGAAAATTTCTCTGTATTTTCTGCCATTTACTCTGCACATTTGACAGCCCTTCACACACAATTGGGTTTGCTGTTCTGTTGATGGCCAGTTACACGTCCTCTCTCATGCACCAGGATGACATCACTCATGTACTGCTCTGGAAGGGAATGCATGTGCACATCCATGCCCAGGCCCTGAAGGCGGCTGTTTACTACTAAACACAAACCAAAGAGGTTGCAGAAAGGCATGTGCACAGAGTGGGAAAGAGAGGGAATGGCTAAGACAGGCAGGTCTGAGTGTATCCGGCGCCGACTCAGTTGGTGTTCTAGGTGCTGGAGCATCCATGGAAAAAAAACAGCAGGTACTCAGCCTTCATCAGCAACAGCTGATCAGTAATGCTGGGGAAGGGGTTTGGGGGAAGGCAGAGAGCATTGCAAGCGGTAAGGGGTCTCCGGGAGTGGGCAGGGCAGAGGGCAAGACAACGGGGCCGTAGGGTGGAGCATCTCTGGGGAAAAGAAAAACTCAGCGCCTATGGCAGGGATCTCAAAGTCCCGGCCCACAGGCCACTTGCAGCCCGAGAACCTCTCCACTGTGGCCCCTGGAGAGATGTATGCAGACACACTGCCAGCAATGTCTGTCTGCTGCAGGCGCCGCCCCCACAGCTCCCATTGGCTGGGGAAGAGGGACAGAGATACCATCACTAGTCACTGGGCAGAGTCAGCATCATTAGTTGTCTGGCAGAGTCAACAATGAAGGCAGTGTCACGTTTTTCCCCACAATGAATACAATCAAGTCAAAATACCAAACACAACTCTCTGATGCACACCTGGCTGCAATTCTGAAGTTTTCAACTGGTTGGTCACTGAGGCCAAACATCAACAGACAGAACTGAAGCATTGCCAGGTGTCTGTCAGACACTAAAATCTCTCTAGCAGGTGAAGAATTATATAAAGTTGTAGGACAGTTTTATCATTTCTAAGAAGTTCTAAATAAAAAATACAATATAAACGCCTTTTTTTCTGAACACCATTTTCAGTGACATTATTGGCCCGCTAGGAGGATTTGTGGACTGGCACTGGCCCTAGGGTAAATTGAGTTTGAGACCTCTGGCCTATTGTGTCTTGTGTTACTGCTCTGAAGGCTCTACCAAGCTGCAGCACCCGTCTCAACATCAGTATGGGAACACAAAGAGAGTCTTCTTTTAAATATCATTCCTTTAAAGCGCTATCAACCAATTTCAAAAGATTCAAGTTGACTTGGTTCCCTTCATTCTAATGCTGATTTTTAACGTGTCATTTTGCACAGACACATGCGTGCTGCATATAAATAAATTCAAGAAAGTCGGGCATAACAGTCACCAGTTTTTGCCATAATGTAAAATGGAAGGCTTCGTATAAAATTCAATTTACTAAGTCATCTCAACGTTTGGACTGAGGGCCTTGAGCTTGCTTCCCAACAACCAGACAGGACAATCCAAAAATCAGAGGTCTTCTGAAAGAAAGTGGATAATACTTACATGTCACTTGATATTATTCAAGACCACTTTACAAACAGATCTAATTAATCCTCACAACACTGGAGAGAGGTAGCTGAGCAAGTAATGGGACAGTGTGTGGCCAAGTAAATAGAGCACTGGACTGGACTCAGGACACCTGGCTTCTATTCCTGACTACCACTGGCCTGCTGAGTAATCATGGGCAAGTCACTTTACATCCCCGTGCCTCCGTTTTTCCTTCTGAAACATGGGGATGATACTGACCTCCTTTGTAAGTCACTAAGATCTGCTGATGAAAAAAACACTTAAGTAGCAAGTTCTTCCCTAGACTTAACAGTAGTTCAGTATTAAGACACTAATTTATGAGAATCACTCTATGTTCCAGATGCTTACAATTGTTCCTGCAACCACCTTATTCCCCCCGCCAACCATCCTCTGATAACATCAATCAGCAGCTTAATAGCATGGACTTCTAGTCACTTTCCCAAAATGCAAATAAGCAGAAATAAAGACATCTGTGTTCAATTTAAGCAGCAAGCCTTTCATTTATCAGCAACTAAAGTTATTGGAGTCTGTCACATACCCAAATCATGGGGGAGGAGAGGGGAATAAGTTAAAGCAGTCAAGATCTGAATGGCCATCACCAACATTTTTCAACATGCTAGTAAGACTGTTGCACATTGAACTGCAGTATGATGGTTAATAAAGGATTTTAAATGCAATTTCCATAGGTTCCTCCATACAAGTACCGTGGGTCAGATAGAAGTTGGAAAATTAATCCCCAGTCCCATCCTAAGTATTTCATGGCTACAAAGCGTTTCTGATCAGACACCTGCCACACCGGACCTTTATTAAGGTTTATATTTTTCTGCAATTCACCAATTGCAGTATAAAATAGCTTATTTAATTAGAAGCTTTTGTAAGGTATCTTTGATATGCCAAATTAATCTTGCAAAGCAGCAGACTCTGAACTTGTGAATTAAAGGCTCCAAGAAGGGCAGTCTATCATCTGTCACTGCCTGGACTGAACAGCTGTTGGATTAAACAGATCTCTAAAGTGATAGACCAGAAGTCAAAGGCCTTGTACACACTGGGACAGCTCTGCTAGCTCTGCAAAAGAATTTAAACACTGTTATGGCTAGTAAGATTCTAGCATGGGTTAAACATTTTCTTGAAGTGAGAGGATTATTAATCTCCATGGACATCCAACCCTCAGCTGATGACAGTGCCAACAGGGTCTCAGCTGAGGTGATAGTTTGGTGTTGCGGACACCATCCACTGGAAATTAGTCAGAAACTTTCAAAAGGCTGAACAGTTATCCGATAATAAGTACTTTCACCACAATAAAACCTGGAAGATATTTCAGCCTGTTATCTAGAGATAAAGTGTTCTCTACCCCATTCTTCCTCCATTGGACCATTTAATACATTTACCCATGGCATATCATGTGGATCACTGTATTGGTATTTTGAATCACTATACTGGTATCACTGTATTACTATTTTAGTTCTCCAATGACTGTGAAAGTTGCAAACAATAGGAGCTCAACTTCTGAAAGGCACTGGAAAAGTTCAAGTCTGAGGGAAAAGATGGTTCAAACTCGTGTCACCTAACTGATATATACTATTGTGAAAAACAGATCTTGCAGTGAACCTAGAGACTTTAACTATGTAATAGTTTCCCTAAATTGAAACAATTCTCCACAAAACGTCAGCATATAGAAGCAAACTTTAAAACCAAGACTACTTTTTTTCATTTAATTTCAACACTATAAAAATCATTTTTCTACTTCAGTATCATTTCTGAAAAGGAAATACAAAGTGGTTTTAAAAAACACATTAATGAACAGTACTGTATCCAGACGTAAGGATGCAAATGAAATGTGTTTCAGATGGAACCACGGCTGTGTTCAAAACGTGCAAGGCATTACAAGTAACAAAAGTGAATGTGAAGTCCCAAGAAGGAAAATATCATGGTTTTCAGCTAGATTTTTTTGTTTTGTTTTGTTTCAGGGAGGGGTATTTTAAATAGTGATCATTAAAAACTCTACAACTGGGAGAGTAAGCAACACTAGATTCTAAAAACATCAGAATCTAGATAGAATCATAGAATAGAGTTGGAGGGACCTCAGGAGATCATCTAGTACAACCCCCTACTCAAAGCAGGACCAATCCCCAATTAAATTATCCAACAGATTTTTGCCCCATAACCCTAAATGGCCCCCTCAAGGATTGAACTCTCAATCCTCGGTTTAGCAGGCCAATGCTCAAACCACTGAGCTATCCCTCCCCACAATAGGCACACAGAATATTCAAATAGTGTCTGAGTGTTTATAAGTGATTTTACAATATTCACCAGTTTACCAATTCTTTTAAAAGTTCCAAAAATGTTACATACAAAAACTAGAGTAGGACTGGTAGTGGTATTCAAGTTGCCCAAAACGTCCAAGCTAGTAAATACAAGAGCAGCAACAGATTTCAGATGATGACCTTGAGATTTTTTCTCCTTTGTGTAGCCTTTCAGTTGGCCTCTTGGTGCTGCTATGAAGTTGGTGTTACTCTCACCGATTTGTAAAACAACCTACACATCTTCTGTAGTTTTACATTCGAAGAGGGGAGACAGTGTCTGAATATTTGCATGTTTAAAATGAAATGGTGTCATAACGTGTTTAGTTGCTGAATATCCCTATCTGAGGAAATAATCTATAAAAGTTTTTTGTTTTTTCCAGTCATGTTACAGCAAATTAACTCCCCAGTGTTTGAAGTCTGAAGTGAACTCATTTCATCATAATTACTTCTTCTTCATATACAAGCAGCAGCTTGTGCCAACTAAGCTTGCGCTTGCTTTAGAGAGAGACTGAGCTAAAGCACTGTAGTACTGCTACGACTGTTTACATTTCTAGAGATGTGTCTGAAGAACTTATCTGTTTTAGAACACTCCCTTCAGAAGGAATTGTTCAGCATGTAAACTGCAAAGCTTTTCAAGACTGAGGAATTTTTCTTTTAAACAGCATAGTTAACATTTTAGAGCCTCTTTGTGGTACAAGCATATATTTACTGCCAAATTTCAAGCCATCTTGAGGTGAATTAAACCAATTTATATAATAAATTAATTTGGGCATAAGCTTTCGTGGGCTAGAACCTACTTCACCAGATGCATGGAGTGGAAAATATAGGAGCAGATATAAATACATGAAAGGATGGGTGTTGCCTTACCTATATGATATATGCCACCATGCGCCAGTAATGCCCATCTGCCATGTACATTGGCCAAACTGGACAGTCTCTATGCAAAAGACTAAATGGACACAAATCTGACATCAGGAATCATAACATTCAAAAACGAGTAGAACACTTCAGTCTCCCTCGTCACTCAATAACAGACTTAAAAGTGGCAACTCTTCAACAAAAAACCTTCAAAAACAGACTCCAAAGGGAAACTGCAGAACTAGAATTGATCTGTAAACTGCACACCATCAGATTAGGCCTCAATAAAGACTGGGAATGGCTGGGTCATTACAAAACCTAAACCTAATTTCCCCCTAATGTTACTCACACCTTCTTGTCAACTGTCTGAAATCAGCCACTCATTTTTCCTCCCTTGATATCTGCTGTTAAGTGAACTGTCTTGTTAAACTGACTCCACACTCAGTAAGGCAACTCCCATTCTTTCATGTATTTATACCTGCTCCTGTATTTTCCACTCCATGCATCTGATGAAGTGGGTTCTAGCCCACAGAAGTTTATGCCCAAATTAATTCGTTAGTCTCTAAGGTGCCACAAGGACTCCTCGTTGCTTTTGCTGATACAGACTAACATGGTACCACTCTGAAATTTATATAAAGCATATCATTGATCTAAACCTGTCTTGCAAAATGGTAGTAAGTCTCCTGCTACTATGGCAATGTAACTATTGGAACTACAAGCCTGCACGTTCACACACAAGTGCCCAAAGGTATCTAAATGAGAGGCTTGTTTTTCAGAGTTGCTGGGCACCCACTGACTTCAATGGAACCCATCAAAGTTCATCGTCTTGGCAGTCAGGCCACTAGGCTTTGATGCCTCACTACTGGTGCACACAGCAAAATTCTTATTTTATACTTAAACAAGAGTTGCAGTCATTAGGACTGAAAGATGCTAGTGAAAAAAATACTATTTTTTTCATTATAAACTCGTTTACCAAGTTGTATGCCCACAAATAATTAAATCACCAAGACCTCACAGAGATATTCATTTGCCAATAACTAATTCACTTTCTTAATGAGAGGAGCTGAAGATATTTGTTGTAATTTGCTGATTGTGTATCAGAACCATCAGCAAAAAACAAGCCACCAAAAACAAACAAAAAAACTTTGAATGTTGTTTTCTCTTTCTTTCTTTGAAAGAAAATAGGTTTTCTGAAGCCTGTTTTCTTTTTTTCTTTCCCCAAGACTCTCTCTCCCATTTCTTTTGCATCTATTGTGTCTGTTCCTCTCTGAAGAAAAAGGAATTCTTATTTTTATAAAAACAACCTGCTGCTGTGTTCTAATTCCACTCTCATCCTTCTCCCTATGTAGTTCCACAACTCCATTCTTTGCACCACGAGTTGTACAATGTTCACTAGATTATAATAGAAACGCAAAGTACTGATTATATCATCTCTCAATAGAAGACCCCCCAAGTACTTACACAAAGTCCAACAGACCTGCAAGTACAACAGTACCCATTTTACAGGCTCAGTGGAGTAAAGTGCCATGCCTAAGGATACAAAATGAGTCAGGAATAGATGCCAGTGGCCCTGATTTCCAGTTCCATTTTCTAATCACTTAACATTCCCTTATTAATAAAGTTTCAATTCATAGCACTTGACAGACAGAAGGCTTGATTCACTACCGGGATAAGCCGGTCTAAGTTATGCTACTCCATCTATGTGAATAACGTAGTTGGAGTCGATGTAGCTTAGGTAGACTTATCCTGGTGTTTTCACTGCATTGTGTCGAGAGGAGAGGCTCTTCAGTCAACTTACCTTACTCTCCTTGGAAAGGTGAAGTACTGGGGTTGACTGGAGAACAATGACTCGCCAAAATCGACCCCTGCTGCACTGAATGCAGCAGCGTCAAACTTCCTGTAGCGAAGAAAAGCCCACAGAACACAAAGAAAGATACAGGAGGGAGAGCTAGACTTGAAGCAGAGAAGTGGTACATTGACAATCAGAAACTGCATCTAAAATACCTTTAAGAGAAAAACACTCGAATGTTTTGAAATTGATCAATATACACAAATTCAATTTTGAATAATTTTAAGGGTTTTTCCTCTCATCTGTTTATGATGGCAGAAAAAGAAACCGACAGGAAGGAAATGGTGAAACTGGCTGTATTCAAAATGTATCAAATGCACAAAAGTAAACAAACTGGGAAAAAAAAGATAAATAGTATTTTTTTCACTAGCATCTTTCAGTCCCAATCACTGCAACTCTTGTCTAAAAAAATATTGTTAACCCCTAAAAGTGTTTATTTTTAAGTTAATGATGTTTCTTTGCAAAACTGGTCCATTAGCTGATCATAGTAGGAGCCCATTTGACAGGTACTTGCTGGGATGGTTCTCAGGATGCCATCTCCAGCATGAGAGACTCTGTGTTTATCTGGGTGTCAGCTCCCTAATACTTTCATGTCGCGAGCGACTCAAGCACACTCCTCTGGGCTATGCCCGCTCTGACTTTGCTTTGCAGGTTAACAATAGGTGCACCCAGTGCCCAAGTCTGTTTTAAGCGTTTCCCTGTGATATCCAGCCCCTGACCCTGGCTACTCACAGAAATACCAGGCCTGTTGATCCCAAAAGAACAGTATCAAACCAGCTTGTAACAATCAGCTCAGAGCCACCACTTTGCTTAACACCACAGCACTCAGATATTTTTGTTTTCACTATAATGTAAGTTTATCGAAGACTAGAGATCCAGGAGATAGTATGGATATTGGAAAGAAATGGCCACAAATAAAATAAAATTGCAACATGCTTTCTAGAGACTAAACTTAACTACCAGCTTAACCTCGTGTCTAAAATGTATCTTATCCAAAGTCCTCTTCAGCGTTTTTAAACAAAGGTTGGCTAAGATCTCATTTTCATTAATGTAAATGTGCTGTTTACTTCTGAGGTGTGGGGTAAGTGGGTGGGGTTTTTTTTTTGTCTTCTAGATATACCCCGAAAGTTCACTGCCTTTGCTTACAGCAGGGATCGGCAAAATTGGCACGCGGGACCGCGGGGTAAGCACCCGCAGCGGGCCCCACCGCTTTGTTTACCTGCCGTTTCGCCAACTGTGGCTCCCACTGGCTGCGGTTTGCCGTCCCGGTCCAATGGGGGCTGCGGGAAGCGGCGTGGTGCTGGAGATTAATACTTTCATACAGACTAAAAACATGTTTTCAGTATGTGTACATAACTACTTACACAGTCTCTGTACATGCACTTCACAATGATATTCCTAACCAGTACGACACTAGCTTTCATTTGAGATTCATTTGATATTATTGTATCCCCTTGGCTTTAAGGGTTCTTGGGTTACACTTGCCAGAAGTACATTTGGGTCACCACTTGGACACATTTAGTTTAGTACCCAGTTCCGTCAACATATTCCCACAAGTAGCCCCACTGATATGAACAGGGCTGTTCATGAAGTATGGTGACATTCAATGCAAATAAGATGGCAAAATCTACATCATATACATTATACAGATACAGTTGTTTAACTGCATCATATTTTGATTTTTTTGGTCTGGCCCTTTCTAGATGAAGTTGTTTTTTATTTTTAAAGTATGAACGCCTCATATACTGATAGAGGAAGTGGGAAAAGGATTGAGGTTTACTTGTTGTGCCAGTATTCTTTGGACATGCATTATTTTACAGTACTCAATCTAATAAAAAAAGTTTATTACAAAAAGACAAAAACATATGCTTTATGGTATTCCAGTGTGGGGAAATTTGTTTTTTACATGACCCTTACATGACGACTACAGAAATGTTTTTCGTTAACATTTCATTTTATACAGAACGTAATTAATATTTTATGTTTTTGAGCTCTTGTGCATTCTGAACATATAAATGATTCCAGACTGCTGAATGCGTATGTCCAAAACAAGTAATCAATATACTTCCCTTTCCTGAATTAAAATAAAAAGGCAGTCATGAAAATACATTTAACTGATTAAATGGTAATAAGTATAATGAAAATGCAACCCCACATGATCAGTATTCATAAGGTTTTTTCAACGAGTTATTTCCCCCTAAAAGGGAGTGAAATCCGCATAACAGTAGGACGGTTTAATAGAGATGCAGGTAACATGAAACTATAAAACTGAAAAGGCAAAGTGGCAATGTCATGAAAACTAAATATTAGACAATATTCCCGACACCTGCTTTAGTTTAAGATATACTCCATGGTCAATTACTTACAGCCAGACAAGATGAACATTTTTAAAGTCACCACTGTATATTATAACGCAGCAAAAACCATGATTTCTGCAACCCGAGGCCCAATCCTGCAGATGCCACTTTCTCAAACTCTCAAGAAAGTCAATGAGTACAGTCGGAAGGACTAGACTTCCTGCTTATAAAAAACAGTCCCTAAAAGTTCTCCCTAACCTACAGGTTTTTGAATCCCTACCACCACCCAAAGATCTCTTCTGTCCACTCTCTCATGCTACATCATCATCAGTATATGGTGAACACAACCCTTCTGCTTAGAAGCATTGGAAATGGCACCCCTTTGCCTGGAGTTCCCAATCGAGGTCCAGTTCAATGAATCTCTACCTCTCCTCCTCAAAACACCTGTTTGTGAAGTCCCATGAATCTCCACTGCCCTCCACCTCTGCAGATGTGCCAACTAATGAATCACTAATATAAGATGCATATTTTTTCCATTAAGTTTAATGTAAGGAAATTCATGAAGACAAGGTGAATGTCAGTTAACCCTTCAAATCACATTGCGTATAAAAGCTGTTCACCAGTCAGTTATTTATTATTATTAAAACTGTAAAACCCTGCAAGCTAGGTCCCTTGCCTTCAGGCCTGTCTGCCAAGTACTTAGCACATTTGCAGCAGCAAACAACAAATAACATCCCCCTGGTCTTTCATTACCAGTGCTGATTGTCCTGTGCCACTGAATAGCAACTCCCTCTGGACAAGCAAGACCAAAGCCTAGATTTTCACATGGCACTACTATACTAACCCATAGGAGGCTTTCCTGCTCTCTCAGCAGTGATGCAGTCAAGGGCTTTATTCCTCTGGGACAAGCCAAAAAAAAAAATATTCCTCTTGCCTCAGAGAAGCAGAACCTAATGTTATCACCTCGTGGTTAATCATTGCCCTGTGAGAGTTCCATTACTAGTGCTGTACTTAGTGGGAAGAGGCTAAAGTCTCTGGAACCATGATAGGATGTGGGTCAGAGTCCTCCAGCAAAATACATAAGGGAGCAAAGCCTTCAACGTGAGGCACTCAGGCATAAGGCTATTAACAGTAAGAGTACTATCTGGCTCATTCTTATTTTCATAAACAATTTCTTTATCATCTCCATGTTACTACAGAACACAATATTCTGGCTCTTAAATGTACAACAGGAACCTTAGACTATGCATATTTTTTTCTTTTAAAGTCAGGCTTTCATCCCATTGACAGGAACCACTTTGGTCTACTGAGATAATCTGCTGCAGCAGTGCATGTATAGTAACAGACCCTTTCCCATCAATGTCAGGAGGATTTATCTGGTTAGTGTCCATTAATGCTAATGGGAACAAAATCCCTTGTGCAACAATAAGAAAAGACTGCGTTTACTCGACAAAAATCCTTAAGCAGTTTCCACCAGCATGCAAAGAAAACAGATTTTGAGCGTGACTACTCTTTTTTTCTTTTTTTAAGAGTAGAATGTTTGTCATCCCTCAACTAGTCCACAGCAAATTTGCTCAGACTTACAAGTAAAAAATATATATCGTTTTTGTTTGCCTTGTAAACTCACATGTGATCTAAAAGTCAACATGGCTTGTGCAATGCCACCACTAATGAAGACTCTGCAATTAGAACATTCCTTCCTTTGTTTTTACTTAATGTAACCCCTAGCATTGTTTTACTAGTTATGGAATGTCTTTATAGTTTGTATCACTATTTAATAACATTGAAAAATCATTTTCTCCTGGAGACCTTGCATGTCAATATATAGCGGGGGTACACACTTTAAAAAACACCCAGCACAGCCTCAAGGCCACTTGGAAAGTAATGCAGTCTGACAGGTTCAGCAAGGCAACCCATACTTTCAAAAACAAGTTGCACACAAGACAATGGTTGTTAAATAAACATGATAATGTGTAGCAGAGTCAACTACTATTTTATACCAGTAATTGTTCTTAAATTCAGTACTATCCAATAAAATGAATTGGTTCTCCTTCCTATGAATGCCAGGACCTCAAGCACTTACCCAGTAGCATTCTAATTGAGTCAGCAGTTGGAAACTTTAATTTCCGAGGATCTGAGGACTCCGCAGCTAGCCTTGATTTTATTTACCATAATCTTCAGCAATAAATAATTTTTACACAACCTTTGCCTCTGTACAATTACTCACTCAGAGGCAAAACATTACGAACAGTTGAAAATAACTTTTTGGGAAAGTTAGCAATCATATTTGAAAGCTGTCATCCTACAAATTAGGCTGCAAAGAACTCCTATCCGTCAGCAGATGTAGGCAACAATTCTAGGAGAGTTTTAAAAGCCGATATTATCAAAGTGAGAATTTCCTAATATCTCCCCTGCCTTGTAGAACGTGCTTACAAAAATTACTCCATATCTGTAGTTTTGACAAGGATATACAGCAGAGTCTTGAGGTTTGGTTGTTTTTTTTTTCCTTTATAACTTCTTGATTCCCCCTTGGTGCCTCCCAGAGTGAACCAGCACATCAGATAAGCTGAAAAGCAAACTCTTCAAGTCAACATACTGTAGCATCCAATGACCTCCTTTAGCAAATGGCATATGGACATACAACGTTAGAGATAAATTAGACCTTGAAATTCATCTTTGGTGAAAGCCAGACCATATAAAAGCCCATCAAAAGTGTTAAAGAGAAAATCCACATGAGATTTCCAAATCCTTACATCCATTTTACAGACCATGTTAAATAGTTATATCAGATGACTAATGTATCTCTTGCATGACCAATTTTAAGTTTACAAAGTAAACCAATATGCCACTAAGAATAAATATGACATGCAATCAATTAGGAAATCAAAGAACTCCAAGTCATGCCACCTTAATCTTTTAGCCCCAAGACACCTAACAATAAACTCTTTATTTTATATATTAAACATGGCACAGACCTAGAAAGCTCTGATCACTGAAGCAACAGTCCTTTATCCAAAGTTTATAGCACAGATTAAATTACATTTCGTACCCTTTCCCTACACCCATTCAGCAGCTTTTGCATATAAGTATTTAAATCCTGCTTGTCTACACAACAAAAGGAACTAGCTTAGTAAGCATCTTACTGTGCTTACAAAAGACCGCCACATTACTGCTCACATACTATGTAAACTAAGCCTTATAAAGATTAATTTCAGAACAAAGGTTTCCTTAGGGAATCATCCATGTCAAAAAACGAATTTAAGACAACTTCATAATATAAATCCATAATACAAATACAATTAAAAATGGACACTTAGCCTACACCAAATGAGTCCCTTTAACGTGAAGAGAATTTGAACAAATTGCAAAAGTAAGGTTAACTTTACTACCAGCATGAAAAAGGCTTAGAAGAGAAGAGTGCACAACCTAAAATGACACTTCCAGCATCGCTGGAAGCTCTAATCTGACAGAATGGAATAGCAAAATAAGACAGCCACATTACACAACAATCATGCAAAAGAAGAAAGTTGATTTAGTAGTGCATGAGCCCAAGCTTGAAAGTTAGGGTACTACCACCATTGCTTGAGGACCATTGCAGGACCAGCTGCAATATCAGGATTCAAATTTTCCCAATCTCTGGGTGAGTTTGATCCCAAGATTTCAGTTATTACCCTTCTCTATTTTCAATCGGTGTTAAATAAGACTCCTTCATTATTTGTTTTGAGATGTTTCCTTTGTGTGTATGTTGGTGACAAGGGGAAACATCAGTGTTCAGAACAACAAACTTATCCAGGGTTTTTTAAGTTTGACCAAAACCTCCCAATTTAAGTACTAAGCCAACCATGCCAGGACAAAAATACAACTGTACCTCTAGTCCTGGATCCCATCCCCAAGCCACACCACTTCTTACAGATACTCCCACTGCTTGGGCCCAAAAACTCCAGTCATCCACCAGTTAAACCCTGATCTCCAGTTAATGTAGCATCCCCAAGAAATGAATGCCTCCTATCACTCCACTATCCAGAGCCCTTTGCTGGGAAAGCAAGGCGGCTTTGGTCATTCTCTCCCCCTCACAACCCTCTGTTGGGATGACATTGGGTTGAGATTAGGCAGGTGGCAAGCTACATTGTGCACACAGGAAAACATGCTCACAATGTTACCTTGCCCTACTTCCCCTGCTTGTTTCATCTAGTTGTTGAGTTTTGTTACAACCCTGGACTGCAAGCTCTCTTGGGCGCAGCTGTCTCTCCTATATAGCTGTATAGCACTGATACCAACTGTGGCTTCTATGCACCATTATAATAAAAAATAATATCGCTCACTTCCTAGACCAGACCTCCAGCCCATTACAAAAGAGGGAGAAGTAAGATGAGTAGTAGTAATGAGCCCCAGCTAGCCTGAAGCTCAGCTGTGGCAGACTCTCCCCTACCTTAGGCCTAGAATTATTTTAAAAGAGAAGAGGGACCACCATCACCTCACCCAGCACTCTGGAAGATGATGGTAATATCAGGAGCAGTGCCCCTCCTCTCTACAGAATCCTCTACAGAGCTGTCAGGAGCCCCACACAGAGTCCTATCCGGGGTAGTTTGCCCCTGACGGGAACTTTCTCAAGAGACTGGCATTCCCCAAAACTCTACTACACAGCACAGCGTGATGGACATCCCTCAGGGGACCTTACTCCTCACAGCAGCCAATGGCCAGACCCGCAAGCAGTACTGACAACTGCAGTGGGACAAGGCAAAGGCAGCCATCACAGCATCAGTTACACTTAGTGGTTGGAAGGCTGTTAATCTTAAAGGACAACTTTTGTAAAAATGAAAGCTGAGATGAGTTAAGACAGAGAATATCTTATTGCCCTTATATAACTCTATAGTGTGCCCACATCTAGAATACTGCGTGCAGATCTCGTCTCCTCTTCTCAAAAAAGATATGATGGCATTAGAAAACGTTCAGAGAAGGGCAATTAAAATGATTAGAGGTTTGGAACAGGTCCCGTATGAGGGGAGATTAAAGAGGCTAGGACTTTTCAGCTTGGAAAAGAGGAGACTGAAGGGGGATATGATAGAAGTATATAAAATCATGAGTGGCGTGGAGGAAGTGAATAAGGAAAAGTTATTTACTTGTTCCCATAATAGAAGAACTAGGAGACACCAAATGAAATTAATGGGCAGCAGATTTAAAACAAATAAAAGGAAGTTGTTCTTCACGCAGTGCACAGTCAACCTGTGGAACTCCTTGCCTGAGAAGGTTGTGAAGTCTAGGACTATAAACAGGGTTTAAAAGAGAACTAGATAAATTCATGTAGGTTAAGCCCATTAATGGCTATTAGCCAGGATGGGTAAGGAATAGTGTTCTTAGCCTGCATTTGTCAGAGGGGGTGATGGATAGCAGGAGAGAGATCACTTGATCATTACCTGTTAGGTTCACTCCCTCTGAGGTACCTGGCATCGGCCACTGTCGGCAGATAGGACATTGGTCGGGATGGACCTTTGATCTGACCCAGTACAGCCCTTCTTATGTTCTAAGAAGAATTTCAGTATTGCAATGCCCCAAAATTTCTATATTGTTTCAGAGAGCAGACAAAAGAAAAGGATGCTTGACAATTACTCTTCACAGTCCATCCCTGACTACAGAAGACAGGGATGCTGGTATTCTCCCACATCCAACCGATCCCATATGAGAATCAAAAACAAAGTTTAAAAACAAACCTCTAGCCCTTAAGCTGGATCTGTACAACTCCATATCCATGAGCTGTGCCTGAGTTCACTTCAGCCCTAAGGCTGAACTAGTTCTTGCAAGCTTCACAGCTTCAAGACAGAGTTTGTGGGAGTCCATTTGCATTGACTCTCCTCTCTCCAGCCACAGCAGCTGTGCTGCTCATTTGACCATACCCCATCTCCCTAGTACACAAATCTCTGGCACTTTGCACAGAAGATTGACCTTTTCCCTAGGTAAGCAGGCTTGCCTGTGGAGTCACATCCTAGAGTCTTTATGAGGAGGATATTTTCTCTTGGGTCATGCCCTTTACAGCTACCACACAGCTTTCATTTTTGCCCTCTTGTTTTAGAGTTACTTGCCATCTCAGCAAGTTTGTTGTGGCATCTTTCTTCTGGGTACAGCTCAACGTTTTAAAAGTCTCAAATGTGCTTCTTTGATTTCTTCTTTGGTAATGACAGTGGCAGCAGCTGCAATTGCTAAAGTAAAGGCTGCATCATTATTTCCACACGCGTCCCTTGCTATCAATCCCTCATATTTTTCCTGAAACTTAACTTTAGGGCTTAAGTTTTCCAAATTTGGTCTTTGCCATCCTGCTTGCTCCTTTCTATTTTTCCTACTCCAATTCTTCAGTATCCTTTCTCTAATATGGGGCCCAAAATTGTCCCCCAAGTCTTTACACACAGTCAGAGATTTCTTCCAATTTGGACGGTATTTAGTCATCCCAGTACTCTGCTTTATTACCAGGCTTTAAGGCTACCAAATTTCCTTAAACTCCAGATCCTTTTCCTGATCAGCGTTTTGTAATCTATGACCATTTAAAAGCATGATCCCTATTTGCCAACTTTCAGTTTTTAACCATATTACTCCACATTATTCTACAGTAAGTTGCAGAAGCCATCCTGTTAATTCATGCCTGTTTCCTCTAGATGTCTTTTTGGACACAGTATCACAATTGGGTTAATATTTTATTATAATTAAATTAGTGTGTCTCACCTGCAGATTTAGAAACCTGGCCACATAGCTAATCCTGAAAGTCACTGATACAGTTCGAATTGACTAGGGTCAGGTTAACATCATTTCCTGTAACATTCCTCTTGCCACCTCCCTCCTACAAAATCTGTAACCATTTACTGCTAACTTTAACCTTCATCTCTGGGTCTTTTTTTAATGCAACTGTGTCTCTCATCAATACTACAACTGCTTACATTACTGCATCAGACACTAATGTCCAAGAGATCTAAAGCTTTCTAGAAGATTGTCAATTATTTCTACACTTTCACCATCCTTATTTCCTCAGTCTTTCTAACCAATTTTTATCATTGTGTTCATTTTTGTCCCTGATCAGTGATATGGGTGAAACTTATTTCATTTGATAAAATAATTATTTATTTACATTTAGTAACCACTCTTTTACGATGAGTACACAACTGAATGAACAGTCCTAACCAAATGTTTTTAATTAAAAAGGGGGAGATCAAGAGAAGAACAGAGTGACTTCAAATCTAGGCTTCCCCTCCATAATAGAAATATTCTACTAGAACTCTGTTTTACTCCTTTACTGGGAGCAGGGAGGGCTTTCATACTGCTCTGGCAGCTTTTAGGTTGGAGGGGGTTGTTATTTTGTTTTTTTAAGAGAAATTAGTAATAGTGAAGTGTGGCTTCCTGTCTCCTTTAACTACAAAAAAGGAGAGTACAGGCAAAAGCAATTCAAGTTTTCCCAAACTGCTTTTAAATTATTTAATCAGTGACACGGTGTCTATCGAGGTTGTTATATGGTCCTCCTCTCACAATCATTCATGCACCACCCTCATTTTACAGATGGGGAACGGAGGCTCAGCATAAATAGTGTGTCCAAAGTCAGACAGGGGGTGTGTGACTAAGCTGGGAGACTTGGGTTCTGTTCCTACATCCCAGCCGGAGTGCACTATCCCTGAGACCATCCTTTCTAACTCTCAAGACAATAATGGAAATCGGACTCCATGGGCCATTCAGCCTTTGGTTTGCTGGCAAAAACTGCCAAGCAAGCTGCCAAGTGGAGTGGTGGCCTTTTTACATTTGAGTATTTATCATACCCAGATTTTCTGCAACACTCAGCACCATAAGCATACTCTTTTTGGCCTTCATGAGTCTACCTTGATCGCTTTTTGTGTAGGAGTGTCAGACTAGGGACTGGAAGGAAAGTTTGGTAAGTAAAGTTTCCAGTAAGTCAAAAATGTATATGACATTGGTTTTGCTCCCATTAGTAGCCTCCTACTCACTATCTTTCAGAGTTCTGGCAGGCTATACTATTCTGGTCCATCTAATCTCCTCTTCACACAGTGTTCTTTAGGCAGGCAGGCTACTGAACATGCTTTTTTCCAATCAATCTAATGTAATACAAGTTTTTTAGTGTGTTTTAAGTTGGTTACCCATGTAACGACAGAAGCAGATAAAAACTGCTACAGACTAGGGACCGAATGGCTAGGCAGCAAGTCTGCAGGAAAGGATCTAGGGCAGGGGTGGGCAAACTAAGGCCCGTGGGCCAGATCCAGCCTGTGAGACTATCCTGTCTGGCCCCCCCGGCAGGGGAGGCTGCCCCCCACCTCTCCCCAGAGCTACGCTCTCTCCCCCTCCCCTGGGCAGCACTCCGGGGGGCTGGGGCTGCGCACTCCCCCCTCCCCCAGAGCCATGTGGGCAGCGGTCCAAGGGGCCGGGGCTGAGTCCTCCCTCCCTGCTCCGGGGCCGTGCCGCATGGGCAGCAGTCCGAGGGCCAGGGCTGCACGCTCACCACCTCCCCCGGAGCTGCGCCACGTGGGCAGCGTTCCGGGCTGGGGCTGTGTGCTCCCCCCTCCTCCGGAACCACACCGAGCAGCTATGGTGGTGGTGGGGAATAAGGGGTGAGGTTAAGGGGTGGTGTTTGTGGAGCGGTTCTGGAGGGGACAGTCAGGGAGCAAGGTGGGTTGGATAGGGGTGGTGGTTAGGGGGTGGGAGAGTGGATAGGGGTCGGGGCAGTCAGGGAGCAGGGGAATTAGGTAGGGGGTGAAGTCTTGGAGGGTAGTTAGGGGTCTCTGGAAGGGGTAGTCAGGGAACAAGGTCATGTGGGTTGGATGGGTTGGGGATTCTGAGTGGGCAATCAGGGAGCAGAAAGTGGAAGGGGGCTGGATTGGGAGCGGGGCCTTCCCTACCCAGCCCTCCATATAATTTTGCAAACCCGATGTGGCCCTCGGGCCAAAACGTTCGCCCACCCCTGACCTAGGGGTTACAGTGGATGAGAAGTTGGATATGAGTCAACGGTGTATCCTTGTTGCCAAGAAGGCTAACAGCATTTTGGGTTGTATAAGTAGGGGCATTTCCAGCAGATCGAGGGACATGATCATTCCCCTCTATTCAGCATTGGTGAAGCCTCATCTGGAGTACGGTGTCCAGTTTTGGGCCCCATACTACAAGCAGGATGTGGAAAAATTGGAAGGAGTCCAGCAGAGGGCAACAAAATGATTAGGGGGCTGGAGCACATGACTTACGAGGAGAGGCTGAAGGAACTGGGGGAAAAAACGAGGCGGGATTTGATAGCCGCTTTCAACTGCCTGAAAGGGGATTCCAAAGAGGATGGATCTAGTTCTCAGTGGTAGCAGATGACAGAACAAGGAGTAATGGTCTCAAGTTGCAGAGGGAGAAGTTTAGATTGGACATTACGAAAAACATTTTCACTAGGAAGGTGGTGAAGCACTGGAATGGGTGACCTAGGGAGGTGGTGGAATCTCCTTTCTTAGAGGTTTTTAAGGTCGGGTTTGACAAAGCCCTGGCTGAGATGATTTAGTTGGGGTTGGTCCTGCTTTGAGCAGGGTGTTGGACTAGTACCTCCTGAGGTCCCTTCCAACCCTGATATTCTATGATTCTATGAAGAAACAGAACATAGGAGATTGGTTGTACAGAATTAAGTTTGTACTTTTTTCCTCTTTTAGATACACAGCATGGCTAGAGATAAGATTTTATTTCAGGTAGAATGAGTTTCTAAATTCTAAGTTGGAGACAACTAGTGAGCTAAGAAGGGGTTAAAAGTTCTTTTCATCTGAGTGGGACAGTTAAATAGAACTAAATTTTGAGTGTGTTTTTGCTCTGCCTGTTTCTCCTTTATTGGTAATTTAATTTTCATTAACGATAGGGCAGGTTATATAACCCACAGAGGTCTGCGAGTGAAAAGCTCTATTAAGTCATTTTGTTCATCCCACAACCAAGCTATGATTGTTCCTCTAGTCTATTTTCCAGTGCTTTGTTAACTCACACAATGGAGCTTGCACCACTTCACTTCTATTCCACTGCCCTATAAGCCTACCTATTGGGAAACACTCAGTGTACCATTACCATCAAGTGATACTACTTTGGACTCCAACATCCAAATCCTCTTCCATCACAAGTGTTAACATCCTTCAAATACAGAGGATTACATCTCTCAGTCCTCTTTCCTTAAGAGAGTTAGTTAAGCTATTTGTTTACTCTTGGCTAATGGTTACACTTACAAAATTATAGCGCTATTGCTTATAGCGCTCGCCTTATACAGCAATAATAATAGCGCTATTGTATGTCCACACTGAGATGCTCCAGCGCTATAGCATGGCCACGTTTGCGGCAGTTAATACGGCATTAAGAGCAGCGCATTAGGGCAGGTATCCCACAGTACACCTCTTCCTGATCTGGCGCAATGGCTTGTGGGAGGGGGGGCGTCACTTGTGGGGCATTCTATATCCTGTTTGAACTACCCATGATGCTTTTTGGCATATCCCAGCAATCCCTGTGTTTCCTTCCACCTCCGGCGCCATCTTTCAAGGGTTTCAGCAAGGCACGCTCCGTCTTCCATTGTCGAGTGCTGCAATGAATCCAGAACTGCTGAGGGACATGCTGACGACTGTCGCCAGCACATCTCTGTGTGCAGTGGAGTTATTCCTTGACATGCAGGATGACAGTGATGATTCTGAAGACGAGATCGAAGCGGTGAATGCATTCGACACAAAGCTGCTTGTCTCATTAACGGACATGCTCACGGCTGTTGAACGCCGCTTCTGGGCACGGGAAACGAGCACAGAGTGGTGGGATCGCATCGTCATGCAAGTCTGGGACGACGAGCAGTGGCTGCAAAACTTTCGAATGAGAAAAGCCACTTTCATGGGACTGTGTGCTGAACTCGCCCCTGCCCTGCGGCGCAAGGACACCAGACTGAGAGCTGCCCTCCCGGTGGAGAAGCGGGTGGCTATCGCGATCTGGAAGCTGGCTACCCCAGACAGCTACCGATCGGTGGCCAACCAGTTTGGGGTTGGAAAGTCGACCGTTGGAGTTGTGCTGATGCAAGTGTGCAGGGCCATCAATCGCATCCTGCTACGAAAAATCGTGACTCTGGACAACGTGCATGACATCGTGGCTGGCTTTGAAGAAATGGGTTTCCCAAACTGTGGTGGGGCGATAGATGGGACCCATATACCCATTCTCGCGCCCGCCCACCTAGCTGAGGAGTACGTTAACCGAAAGGGGTACTTCTCCATGGTTCTCCAGGCGCTTGTGGATCACCGTGGGCGTTTTACTGACATTAACGCTGGCTGGTCTGGAAAGGTGCATGACGCACGCATCTTCTGCAACACCGGCCTGTTCATGAAGCTGCAAGCGGGGACTTTTTTCCCAGACCAGAGGATCCCCGTGGGGGAAGTGGAAATGCCCATAGTGATTCTTGGTGACCCTGCTTACCCTTTAATGCCATGGCTCATGAAACCGTACACAGGGAGCCTGGACAGCAGTCAGGAAAGGTTCAACTACAGGCTTAGCCATTGTCGAATGACTGTGGAGTGTGCTTTTGGGCGTCTGAAGGCGCGCTGGCGTTGTCTTTATGGGAGGCTAGATTTGGCCGAGGGTAGTATCTCTGCGGTTATTTCCGCATGCTGTGCCCTACATAATCTTTGTGAGCGGAAGGGCGAAGGCTTCACTCAGGCATGGTCCTCGGAGGTTCAACGCCTGGAGGCCACATATGCCCAGCCAGAGAGCAGGGTTCATGGAGGGGACCAGCGCGAGGCTGTTAGGATCAGGGAAGCCTTGAGGGAGCATTTTGAGGCTGAAAGCCAGTTCTGAAGTGAGGTGCAGATGTAGGTAGGGCGGGAGCTTGGTAGGGAGCATTCTTTTAACAGGAACAGGCATTTGCTTTTCTGTAGCCTGTAATAATGTATGTACACTTAATAAAAAAAACCCATTTATTAAGAAGACAATTCATTTATTGAACAGGTACTTCGGTTGCTGAAAGAAAATATTGTGATGCATGTGAGGGGGAAGGCAGGGGAGGTGCAATGGGGGTGTCGTGGGGTCAGTCAGAGATCGGAGTATGTCCGGGTCTCTGAGTCTCCAGTGCCCTCAAACTGCCCATGTCCCCCGAACTCCATTTGCGGTGGCCAGTAAGGCATGTTATTAGGGGTAGACTGCAGTGGATAATGGTCTGGGGTCTGGGGGTTGTCCGGTGAAGACAGAGGGGTTGGAGGCAGCTGTGGATGGTGATAACCATTTGGCTGATGATACTGGCCTGGAGGGTACAGAGGCAAGGAAGGGGAAGGGAGTTGGGGCAAACGATAATTGGGGTGGTGGGTGCGGAGCTTCTGCTCTGCAAGAGTGACAAGCCGCTGCATACTCTGCAATTGAAGCTGCAGTAATGAGAGCAGCTTGTCGGTGCTTTTCCGGCGGTGAATCGCGTTCTCCTTCCGCGCCTTCTCCCTCAACTTGCTCTCATTCTCCCTCCACCTCTGTGCAACTCGATTCTCCGTTACAGCCTGTTGCATTACTTGCTGTACAAGATCCTCTTTGCTCCTTCGTGGCCGCTTCCTCAGTCGCCTGAGCCTCTCAGCTGTTGATAAGAGCGATGGCGAAGGGGTGAAGGACGACCCTTCTAAAATAAAAAGATACATTTCACAGTGGTTCCCTTGTAAAGAGCAGACATGCCTATCATTCCCCCGCATTCCCCGTTTGCCTGTCCCGCAGACAGCACAGATACAGCAACGGAGCCCCTGCCATGGTGAGTGGACTCCAGAGGCAAGGGAAATGATTTTTTCCCTGCCCTGAGAAGCTGTGGCGGGGGAGGGGGTGGGGAGTGCCGGGAAGTGGCAGGAGCCCTACTCTGAACACTGTTCCAACATTCTCCGTAGGTGTTTGTCCTGGAAGATATCTCGTTGCTTCTAGTCACTGAGGAGCAAAGGGAAGGGATTTTATTAAGATGCGGCTTCCGCCCAGGGCCATATGCAGCGTGCCTATGTGCAGCAATGCTCCCCCCACCCATTGTGGCACAGTGGCAGGGACTAGTGACCGTGACCGGGACGGGGACCACGCTGGCTCTCCCGGGAAACCTGCGCAGGCGCATTGCAAGTGCTCTTTTTGAGACCTTTGAAGAGATTACTGATGATGACTACCGCGAGGTGATAGACTACATCAATGCACTATTCCACATGTAGGCAAGCATGCAAGCATCCCCTTCCACCCCAAGCTGCCTGCCTTCCCCATAGAAAAGCAGCTTTACCGCCGCAATGCACTGCTGAGCTGGCCCCTGCAACCGCCGGACGCTGTGGCTGGCCGCCCTCCTCCTGGCTTTAGAGGAGAGCTCCTGGCTGCATGCCCCCCTGCCCTCCTCCTGGCTTGAACAGAGCACCAGGTGGAATGCCCCCCTCATCCCTTTCCACCCCAAGCTGCCAGCCTTCCCCATAGAAAAGCAGCTTTACCTCCGCAATCCGCTGCTGAGCTGGCCCCTGCAACCGCCGGACGCTGTGGCTGGCTGCCCTCCTGGGTTGAGAAGAGCTCCTGGCTGCATGCGTCCAGGGACTCCTCCGTGCCCTGGATCGCTGCTGCCTCGTCCTCATCCTCCTCCTCTTCTTCATCCTCCTGCTCTTCGTCCTCCTCCTCACCCCCCCCTTCACTGGTGGGCTGGGAAGTGTCCGTGGTGGTCGATGGAGTGACCGTGGGATCACCACCAAGTATCGCGTGCAGCTCCTTATAAAATTTGCAAGTCACCGGGGCTGCCCCGGAGCGGCCGTTTGCCTCGCGGGCTTTGCGATACGCATTCCTAAGCTCCTTTACCTTAACACGGCACTGCAGAGTGTCCCGCTCATGGCCTCTTTCTGCCAAGGCCCGTGATATCTGCCCATAGGTGTCAAAATTCCTGCGGCTAGACCGCAGCTGAGACTGAACAGCCTCTTCCCCCCAGCAGCTGATGAGGTCCAGCACCTCACTATTGCTCCATGCTGGGGATCGCCTATTGCGAGGAGGCATGGCACGTGGAGTCATGATGATCAATCTGAATGATCACCTGCAACGATTCCCTGAGACCACGCCACGCAATCAATCAGATCAATGAGAATGATCACCTGCAAGGATTCCCTGAGACCACGCCACGCAATCAATCTGATCAATGAGAATGATCACTTGCAAGGGTTCCCTGAGAGCACGCCACACTTGGCTGGAGCAAACAGGAAGGGGATTTTCAAATTTCCCTGGAACTTTAAAGGGCGGGTCTGACGTGTGGTCACCTGAGGACAGGACAAAAGAGTTTGCAAGCGATGACCAGAGTGGCTCGAACGGGAATTATGGGACAGGCTGGAGGCCAATTAATACACAGTGGGTGTCCACATTCTTCCTGTAGCGCTACAGCAGGTGCGCTACAGCCCTTATTCCCCATGAGGAGGTGGATTTATAATAGCGCTATAACTCCGCGGTTATAGCGCTATTAGTGCCTTGCCAGTGTGGACGGAGAGTAGGTTATAGCGCTCGTAGGGGCTTTATAGCGCTATAAAGTGCCAGTGTAACCATGGCCTAAATCTTTATCATGGCTTAACACCCCCAAACTTTCTGGCAATTGCAGCTTTTCACTGAATTCCTCCTTGCTGGCAACTCTCTGCAACTAAGATAACCATAATTGCACATCGTAGTCTAGAAAAATCACCATTTGCATTCAGAAAGGGTCTATCACCTTCCTAAGTTGTGTAGTCTCTTGAAGCCCACAAATGCACTGACTTTTCACACTGCATAGCAAGTTCATAGCCAGTGAGAGTCCCCTACCCGCTTTTTGTTTTTAAATTTAAAAAGCTATCTTTTTATTTTCAATCTTTGTTTGATTTGTTTTACTTAACAGCCAGTAATCCTCAGCTGGTTTCTTCATCATGAAGATACTCCATGCTATCACACAGGTGCTCTTAAATGTGGTGTCTGGCCTATGCTTCTGTGTTTCATAACAACCAATGCACAAAGTGACACACACTTTTGAGCACAGCTGCCTATATAATTCTGTAAGGATTTAAATGCAATATTCCAATATAAACAGACTTGCTTTATATAGTCGCAAATAGCTGAAGTTGTCAAATATTCGCCTTACATTTTATATGTATTTATGCTTGAGCTAGGTCCATTAGCAGAAATTGTTAATCCTTTCTTAATCTTCCCCATCTCATTTGTCTCCACAAAGTTATCACTTCCTCTCTCTGAAATTTCTATGACACAATTAAATAGCAAAATCTTTATATATGCTGAGTGCCAAGTAATTAACAGTATTTGTTTGCCTTAAAGTGGTAAAACCAATCTCAAGTAAGGGGAAATAAAATCTTTCACTGTGCTGAGATACAAGATCAGGCTGCAATATCTGAGGTCAATACAAACACCTGGAACATCACTGAAACTCCCTCCTTTTCAATATCTCTAAACTTTCTAAATTTTAAATTTATCCATAGTGAGATGAGCTGTCTCCTCATTCCCAACCACAAATAGGCTCCCATCTGCATCCTGAAGTTTCCACTAACTTCTTAATCATTTCAGAGTTCAGAATACAACTACACGTCTGTACTTGAGATTAACCAGAGAATTCCCCTCAATCACTTCACTCTTCTTTGGCTATTTACTTGTGCCCCTCAAGTACTAGATTTCTGCTTCCTTTCCCAGTTCTCCTGAGTGAGCTTCATATCTATCTCCACCAACTAGAATAAGTTCCCTGGGGCAGATCCTCAGCTGATGTAAATTATCACAACTCCACTGGATTCAATAGAGCAATAATAGTTTTTCCATGCACCTTAAACCTCATCTTTTCACCTATAATTCAAGCAAATACTGTTGCTATTCCCATTTCCTCTAAAGTTTGGCCATTAAAGGCCTCTTCAACCTGTCTTATTACAAGTAACTTCTAGTTTGCTTGTATTTACTCATACAGACTTACCAGCTCTGAAATACTCCATGATGTTGCTCCTCATAACTGAGGACAATGAAAGACGCTCTTACACTGAAAGAATACTCCTACTTGTAATATACTGTTATCTTAATCACAGAATCTGGACATCACCTATTTTAAAAAGATTGTGAATGAATGTGTCAATGAATAGTGAGCTTATTTTGGTTTATTGAAGTTTTTGAAGTCTAAACTGCTTACATGGCGAACACAGTTCCTGACAGGTGTATATATATTATTAAACAAACAAAAGCAGTTTTCCACAGCTATTGGTATCACATTTGTTCTTCCTTCTTGAAATCTTCCTTTTTGATCCTTTTCCAAATAATTTTCATGGTTCCATTACAGCTACAATAACCCACTTCATATCATCATACAACTTGTTGGATGCAATCTGGATAGTGTCACAGCAGGAAGTGGTGCTAATACATTAGGAGACCAACAATTTAGAAAGCACTCTTACTATTATAAAGCTCTACCCTCTGACTTCAAAGGGCTTTCAAAAGAAACAGAAAGGTTTTACCCTTCAATATACTGTAGTATTCAACACTCTTCTTGGAATTTCCAAACTCTGACACTTTTTTGCAGAATTTCATCAGCAATGTACTACAATCACCAATGAAATTTAGGATTCTGGCAACGCTCACTATAATCTATGATTTTGATAACAGACAGAACATATAGAGAATCCTGGCTAACATCACTGCTGCAGTCTCTAGTGAAGTCAGAATTATTACAAAATACAATTTGAAATACAAAATAATGGTGCAAGCATTGCATGCTTTTCAGCATAATTCCTTACAGATGTTCCTTAGTTTAAATACAGATTTGCTTTATACAGGATGATTTTTTTTCATCAACTTTACTTGAAAGTCTGAAATACTAGGCTTAAATAAGAACCTATTAAAAAAACAAAAGTTACATTAAAACAAGAGCCAGATGGAAAAGTTAAAGTCCTCTTAGGTTTGTCTACACTACATAGTTAGGTCAACGTACGATGCCTTACATCAACCTAATTATGTCAGTGTCCACACTACAGCCTTCCTCCACCAATGTAAATGCCCTACTACATTGACATAACTCCACTTGCATGAGAGGTGTAAGGCTTATGTCAGTGTAGTTAGTCTGTGTAGACACTGCGTTCCTTACATAAGCTGTTAGCTGCCTTGTAGGAGCTGACCCTTCCCCTCCACCCCACTCCCTTGGAGAGCTGGGACATGATGAGAAGCTGGGTGGCTAGATGCTGCTCCCAGCTGCAAACGGGGGCAAGAAGTCCAGGAACCCCCTCACCCAGAGCTGGGCAGCCATGTCAGTTTCCTGAGCTGTGAAACTGATATGGCTGCCCAGCTCTCAGTGTGGCACTGGGAGATGCCAAGAAGCCTGGGGAGGCTTTCCCCCAGCTCCTAACGGGGAATAAGTTTACCAAATAAACAGAAAAGAGGAGTAAGCCCTTATGTCTCACTGTGGAAACCAGAGACTCAATGCCAATTACTATAAACTGTATCTATACCAGAAACCTGGGCTCTCAGCTCTCCACACTGCCACTCTTAGGTCAGTGGAAGCACTCCAGGTGAGGGCAAGCACCACCAACCCAAGGGGAGTAGTGTAGACACGCACTGTGGATGTAAGTCATCCTAATATCGATTGACTTGCGTTTCTAGTGTAGGCATACCCCCAGAATTATCAAAGCACACTGTGCAGTCTATATCATTCAACTGCCATACCAGCAATCAAAAATCATATGAATGAGGGTGAGTAATACTAGAACATTAACTTCTGAATTTGCTCACTTTTTAAATTTAAGCATGTATCCCTATCACCAAATTAATGTAATTCTATGCATTTAATGCCCAAGTCCTGTAAACGGACAAGACTGCCTAAGCACAGAATCCTGGAAACCATCCTGGAAGGGACCTCAAGAAGTCATCTAGTCCAGCCCCCTGTAATGAGGCAGGACAAAGTAAATCTAGACTATCCCTAACCAGTGTTTGTCTGCTCTAACCTGTACTTAAAAACCGCCAAAGATGGAGATTCCACAACCTCCCTTGGAAGTCTATTCAAGAGTTTAACTACCCTTATAGTTAAAAAGTGTTTCCTCATATCTAGCCTACACCTCCCTTGCTGTGGATTACACCAATTATTTGTCCTAATTTCAGTGGACATGGAGAACAACTGATCACCATCTTCTTTATAACAGTCATTAACAGATTTAAAGATTATTAGCAGTCCAGAGTCTTCTATTCTCAGGACTAAACATGCACAATTTTTTTTTAACCTTTCCTCACAGGTGAGGTTTTCTAACCCTCTGATCATATTTGATGCTCTCCTCTGGACTCTACAATTTATCCACATCTCTTTTAAAGTCTGGCACGCAGAACTGGACAAAGTATTCCAAAGCCTTACCAAAAAACAAAAATCAAAATCAAGATATATCACACCTACAGCTTCCCCACTAGACCAATAACCCTGTCAAAGGAGGAATTTAGTTTGGTTTGACAAGACTTGCTCTTGACAAATCCATGTTGGCTATTCCTTGTAACCCCACTATGCTCTAACTGTTTACAAATGATTTAATAATTTGTTTCAGACCCTTTCCAGGCATTGAAGTGAGGCTGACTACAGAAATTATAACTACCACTTCACTTTTGGCAGTGAAGACAAAGCCTCTGGGGATGTGCTATTCCTCTCTCCCTTTCTTCCCCCTCCATTAGACTTTCACTCTGTCCAACCCCACTGTCATAAGTATAAAGTAGCCTAGAATTAGTGTTTACCTGTAAGGGGTTAAGCTAAAAGTAACTTGAGAGGTGGACAATTGACCAATGAGAAATTCCTCAGGAGACAAAGGATTTTGAGTTTCAGTTTCTCTCTGGGTCCCTCTCTGTTCAACTCGGCTATGGAATGACCCACACCTATTTCTTTCACTGTAACTATAAGCTTCTATCAAGTAAGGTAGTCAGTAAGTTTACCTTCTTTTTATCACTTGGAGGTTCTCAGTGGTGAGTGTTGGCTGGGTGCTTCTTGAGATTGTAAGATTCAGCAGAGATATCAACAGTGGGAGAAAGTTGCCTTGGGGGAGAGGTTTGGGTTCTTGATTCTTTTGTTGATTATGGTAGATGCTGTTCTATTGATGGTTATAAGGGATTTATTCCTTTCTTTTTTTCTTTTATTAAAATCTTTCTTTTAAGAATCTGACTGCTTGTTTTTCATTGTGTAAGATCCTGGTTTTGGATCGGGCATGTTTTGCAGGATCAGGCGAGGCTTTTCTCTCAAGCTTCCCAGGGAGGGAATAAGTTTGGGGGTTTTGTGGAAAGAGAAAGAGGGGCTTCAAGTGGCCTATGTCCAATAGTTTTTGAGACATTCTCACTTGATGGTGGCAGCTTACCAGGTCCAGACACAGAAGAAGTTGTGTTCTGGGGAAAAACATTTTAACCCAAGCTGGTAAAATAAGCTGGGGGGGGGGTATTTCTTTTTTCATGCGGGTCCCCACATCTGTACCCTCAAGTTCAGAGTGGGGAGGCAATCCTGACACCCGCTCAATTTCTTTTTCATTTTACCTGCTCCCCTCTTTTTCCAGTAAGGTGACCAGATATCCCGATTTTATAGGGACAGTCCTGATTTTGGGGGTCTTTTTGTTATATTGGCTCCTATTACTTCCCTCCACCTGTCCCGATTTTTCACATTTGCTGTCTGGGCACCCTATATTCCAGCAACCCCTTCTGACCATTCACATGATTCCCAACTCCAAATTCCAAGTGACAGACTGAAAGTGTGTGCCCTTCAACAGGAGAACAGATGCATGCTGTCCTTTTTCCATTTGCTTCTCTGAATCTACTAACACTACTTCAGTTTTGACCGGGCTGAGCATCACACAGCTCTTAAGACCCCACTTTCAGACACCAGGGAAGCCACTCAGCTTGACCTGATGGATCAGACAAGATGGAGAGCTGAAGAAACATACACCTTGATAAATGCACTGTAACCTATACCCTCTAAGCCCTCCTAAAGGCTCTATTTACTTTCCTAGCCTTTACAATCATCTAAAGAATTCTGTTCACAGAAGTATTATCCAACAGTGTGCTCTTATTACTTAGCCTGTCTGGCCAGGTAGTCAACTGCCAGCACCATGCACACAGGTGATCATATCTTCTAAGGCCAGAGGGGCTTGAGTAAGCGGCAGAGGCAGTATGTCTAGCCTCAAAAGAGGCATCAGGCTTCTCTCTCCAGCAAAAACATCTGGCACAACCCAAGAGTGGTGCAAGTAGTCTGCAAAAATAGCCAGAGGGAGAATCAGAAGAACTCAGAGCCTTTGCAGTGAGACAGGAGAATTGTACACTCAAACAGAAGTCATAGTCAAGTATACTCCCATTCACAGAGACATCACTTCATCGTAACTCTCATAAAGCCTAAGAATCTCACATCAAGGCAATGGCAACAAGGACAACTGATTTGTCATCTAAACAAACAAGGTCACAAATGCCTTTTATGTTTCCTCACCAAGTAAACAGAAAAGAGGAATAAACTCTTATGTAGCACTGTGGAATCCAGAGACTCAATGCCAATTACTATAAACCGTACCTACGCAGATCTATATTGCTGACCAACTTTCTATAATTCAGGACTCTGTTGCAGTAACAGGGCAAATTGGATACTTAAATTGGATACTGCAGAAGTATCCAATTTAAGTACACCTTCCTGTCTTGCACCACCACATAAGTCACGTCAGACAGCACAAAGATAAGACAGTTTCCACCCACCCCGGTTACTATTATGCTGGGAACACTTTTCTTATTATGCTATATAGATGGCAGATCTGCACTATTATTGTATTCTCTGTCAACCACACAGTTATGTAATGGTTACAGCGCTGATTTGATAATTCAAAGAGACCCATCCTATTAATCTAGTTACATGCCTGACTAGAAGAAGTGATTGTGATACAATAGCATCATGCTAGACTTTTCTCTTCCAACACAAAGTAATAGCTGTGAGAGGTTTCCGAGGGAAATGCAATACACAATGTAAGATGTTTAAATAAAATCATTTTCATTAGCTTCAAGTAGCTCATTGCCTTCTCTTTACCTTCTTTTCCATTCATAGCATACTCTTACTCTCTCAGTTGCCTTTTCTTCCTCTCCTCTTTCCCTGCCTCTCTTTGCCTCTCAGTAAAAAAAAGAAACAAAAATGTATGGATTCAAAGTAGAGTCCATTTTCTGCCTGGAAATTGCCCCACCTTGCCCTGCAGCTAGCTTTTTACAGCTTCTCTTCTTAGCCCACTCGCTGCCCCTGCCACAATGACTGCTAGGTGCCCCCTAAATAAGGGCATTTCAAAAGCTCGGTGTTCTGCTCACAGTGTGCCTGCCTGGAGGAACCTAACAAACTCTGAATGCTGAACACCGATGATATGCAGCAAGCTTTTACAAACATTTTGAACCGGAATATGAAAGTGACAAGAATCGCAGAATAAATTAGAACTGACATTAAAATGCTTGTGTAGTTACTGACTTGATGTGGTAATGATCCTCATTTAACAAGGCAAATTGTGGTTCAGCAATTCACATAGTTTTCTTAACACCTTGTACAACCTATTTCTTTAACACCTATAAATTTCAAGTTATTTTCTTGAAAAATGTGGAAGGCACAGAACAAAGAAAAGGAGACTTCCACAGAATCTGCATGTTTCCAAGTAATCATATTTTAAAATTGGCCAGGGTCATGTGTGGGGTGATAATGAATCTCTTGCAATTATGCTTTATTTTGAAAAGTTAATAGAGCAAAGATCACCAAATACCTTTTCAAACCAAAGAGAATAAACTGCAACAATATTATCTATGCACTAAGGCTATTTAACAGATTTCTGCTGAAACAGAGGTGCCCCAACTGGTTTAGCAAAGCATTCAAGGAACTCCTGGGTCATATTACAGAGGGCATTTTTATACTGACATGTAATAAAGATTAGAGGAGTTTAACCTTAACAGATATCTGCTTAAAGTGACAGCTATTCTTTTAAAGGGAAAACGCTTTGGCTTTTGAAAACATTCCCTGAACAGTTTCCCTTGTTTACAAAAGTCTCCAAGCAGTCTAGTTGTGGCACACTGTGCTCGTGGGCCAAGGATCTGTGCCCAACACCAGAACTCCAGCTCTGTGCTGGCCTAGTAGAAGAGGGATGAGAGTCCTCCCTTGTCTATAACACAAATCAGTCAGTGATATTCTTCACCAGTTTGTGACACTCATCTAATGGGGGAACAGCAAAAACTCGTTTGAATTGTGCCCACACAGCAGCATTTTGCCTCCTCCCAAAACAGTCACATGTCAAGTGTTCGTGAATTTGTAACAACCACAATTCCTAACCATGTTCATAGCTAGCAATGTGTGCTGGGAAAATCTAAGCATGTAACACACAGGCCCATTTATGCTGGGAAATCTTCCCTAAAAAATTCCAATTGGTTTTAAAATCAGCTCAGCTAAACAGATTTTGCTGGAGCCATAGTGTAGCCCACAACTACTTTTTACCACACCAGTTGCAAAACCAGCTTGAGGTAGTTTTGAGACACATTCATTTAAAATTGTTCAAGCTGCCTGAACTCTCGTCTACACTACAGCACCAGCTAATTACATCCATTTAGCTGAACTGATTTTAAAACCAGTTAAAAACTAGGGAAAGTTTTCCCCGGGGTACACCAGGCCCATCATTCCTCTGCAGTAAATCATACGCCTACAGACGATACACTCAGCAGTATGTGTACCAATGCACACTGGAATGTCTTCTGCATAGAATGTTGAGGTGGAAGGAGGTCTACCCATGCCATTTACACAGATGCTGTTTGGGGAGGGGGTTTAGGCTCCAATAAAAACAGTGCTGAACGGAAGGCATTCAATAGTAAGGGCAAAACACTTAGCTGTTATGGTTACTAACAGTATTAGCCACTATAGTTACTAAGAGTATTAGCCACAAATCACATTTAGAGCCAACCACTGTCAAAACTCAGTGCTTTCAACCTGGGCATGGGGTGAGGAGGTAGGCTATCCCAGAGCTGGGGAGACAAACGGAGAAGAGGAGCTGTGGGGGTGGGAAGAACCTAGATCCACTCTGACAACTCCAACAGCTTCCAAAAACAGTGGTCTGTGATGCACTCGGTGGTGGTCCATGGAGAGCTGCCTGGAGGGGTGCTGCTGGCTCCTCCTCTGATTTCTAACTACTAGATCATCATAGAGGACATCAAAACTACACTGGACTAGGCAATTGCAGGGGAAAAAAATAGACACAACAACTGACTGAAAACAGTAACTGACAGGAAATGGTACAAAGTGATTGGTAGACAGGCTCTCTCTCTTTCCCCTACTCTTTGTCCCTATTGCCTAGTATGCAACATCTTTCAGGGCAGAGACCATCTACTACTATATTTCTACAGTGCTTAGCACAGTGGTGCCCTGACAGTGGTGGATCCCTAGGCATCACTGTAACAAAAAAAACTAGCTACCAATCTGTCACAAGAGGAGATCTCACAGGTGGTTGGAAGCCACTGAACTCACTGGTTACAACTTCTAAACAAGTTTGCAACATAGGACTTACAGGCACGTCACACAGCCTAAAAGAGGGCTCTGACTCAAGTGATCCTCTTTGGATAACACATGAAACAGCATCATATCCAGACCTCCTTCCTTCTCCAGAGGTAGAGTGGCTACAATGCAAAAATCAGAAGATTGGGGGAAGAAGCGGGAGACCCTGGGAGAAGCCGCCCTAGTTAAAAATTGAAGCACCAGAGACTGATATTCTGCAGAGGTCAGAATTGATATTCTGCATGAAAGAGAGTTCTATTTAATATTTCACCATTAGAAAAGGCTGGTAATTTCCTGACCAGAACTTCTCCAACCAATAATGCATAACATTTGTTTGTAAGAGAACTACACAAGTTGGGTACTTGACGTTTTAACAATTCTTTCCCTCAAACTGTCCAAAATAATCCCTGAGAAGCTTGCAGCTGAAGTCCATTTTGTTACAAAGTGAGCCCTTCTCAACCTTAGCATACATTATATTGTTTCTGGTAAGGCGGAGCCAATAGATTTGAAGTGGGTTTTTTACCTTTAAGAAAAATAAACTTCAGGGATTAATTTGACCTTGGATAGTAAATATTAAAAACAGGTTTTAAAAATATCTATTCCATTTTCTCCGTGTGGATGCTCTGCTTTTGGCTGCATGTCCCCTAGCACTCGGGACTGGTGTCACAGGCAAGTCTTGCCTCAGTTTCCCTAAGCCAGGTACAGGCCAGTCTAAACAAATCTCTGTATCAAAGAGTGCCCTCCTTTGAAAGGCCTCATTTAGTGACATTATAAATTAACACAAACATGAGCAAGAACTTACTCAGGAACCCCCAGGGCATCCACCATCTTGCAGTAAGTGCAGCTAGCTTTGGACAGTGACCTCTGGCTCCTCCTTTCAAGAGTCCTCTTCCCTTCTCCTGGAAACAACTGCTGGTTCCTTTTCTTCCAGATAACCTCACCCCCTTCACCTGGGGGACAGTCTCTGATTCCTTCTCCCAGAATACTCTTCTGTCTTCCTGGAAACAGTCTCAGGATACGTCTATACTACAGCTGGAAGCAACCCTCTCACTCCAAGTAGACAGATTCACACCAGTAAATCCACTTGAGCTGCCTACGCTTGAGACCCCCAAGCGCCAATGTCCACACTCTTATCGCTAGCGCGCTAGCTTGAGCCCAAGTAGCATGAATCTGCCTACCCGCATTGGAAGGTTCGCTCCCAGCTGTAGTGTAACTTTCCCTGAGATTCTTTCCCTTCAAGATACTCCTGCTCCTGGCAACTGGGAAACAGATCTCTCTGTCTGGAACTCCCTCAGTTCCCTTCCCCATGGCTACTTCTGTTCCTTCCCCGAGGACATACTCCCTCTTGGGTTGCCCCCTTACAAACCTCTTCTCAGAAGACCCTTGTGCACTGAAAAGCTTGTCCTTCTCACAAACAGCAGCTGGTCCAATAAAATTTATTAACTCATCCCCCTTGTCTCTTCCTCATCAGAGGTACTTTCCTCCTGGGAGCTCTTCCCCAACTGAACTCAGGCAGTCTTTTTATAGGGTGCAGGTACACCATTACCAGCCACCTGGGACAACCACCTTGACTCAGGTGAGTCTTCAGAGGGCATTCATAGGCAAGCTGGGCCTTGATTCTCCTTAAAGGGCCAACTGGCCCTTGACACTATTGCTGGAACTAGTGATTCAATACCAGTTACAGTGAGAGGAGATTTTCAAATCATTTTTTTTTTTTTAAGTTCTACTGTTTTCTAGGGAAAAAAACTAGTTAAACTATTGAAGCACTGGAAGTTTCCAGCCTCCCTCAAATTCATGTCCTGGGCTGCATTTCTTTGTGGTTTCCTGTTTATAATTTCTCCAATATATGCAAGACATTTGTTTTAAAATATAATTTACTCTTTTTGCTCACAAATTAAGATTAAACTATGTAAACACTTGTCTGAAGGGAAAACAAAAAATTTTCATGGGCTTTATCAGTGGATAAGAGGAAGGAGTTGCTTAAATTTGGTGTCTTCACAACATTCCTTAAGATGTACATAGAGTCACTATTTTTAAAATAACCAATTCTTTAGCTCCTTAATTGTTCAACAAGATTTCAGCTGAAGAAAAACTCAGTGGATGTCACACGTATTCCGATGTTACAATGGACACATTTCTTAATTTGCATAAGAAAGAAATCATCTAACTGTTGAAAGCTTATGCACATGTCATTTTAGCAAATGAACCAAAATTCTTAAATTAGTCTAATTTTCTTACTTGCTCCTAAGTTAACACTGAACACACATTAAATGCTTCCAGCACTTAACACAAACCTGGATAATAAATGTAAGTTTCCTTTGGGGAAGGTTAGCCACACGGTTAAGGCACAAAATTATTGAGTTCTCACAGATGGGTTCCAGCCAAGCTCTGTCACTGACTTCTGCAAGACCTTGGGTGTGTCACTTAAGGTTTGTGACTCAGTTTAGTCATCTCTAAAATGAAAATATTGCCTGTCTACCCTCCAGTGACACTGCAAGGGCAAGTTCACGCATGTTTGTAAAATTCTTTGAAGTTTTGTACTGAAGGCACCATACAGATACCAATGATCATGAGGTACAGTTGACACATCTGAAGTCCCTAACAGGATTAGGCCAGGTATAGAATATAAACTTTTGAGGCTCAACTGTGCTGGCCATGGGTGTGATAAGGTGTGATCTCTGGCTGACAAAAGCCCTTAATGTAGATATAGTTTGTTTATAAATTATACACACAATTAAACATTTGCTGCTATAGCTTATTTCTGGCAAAAGCAGATTTGTTGGTATATGCTGCATCCACATTAGGAGCATTTTCCTGTTATAGTATAACTGTTATGGTACAGTTATACCGGTACAGTTATACTAAAAAGCACTCCTAGTACAGACCTGACTTTGGACTGATTGAGGACCATTCCTCTTTTAGAGAGGTCAAACAGGTGCTTCGCAATTGTTCTTCTGGCCCACAGGTTGCCTCATGGGATACCACAGGGGTTCTGTGTTATCACTTCTCTCTCTCTCTCTCAAACATCCTAATGGCCTTATAAGGAGGATGTTTAGGCTACAGTGTCTCTAAGATGCTGATAAAGTGGCAATAGAGCTCCAGTTATATGTCCTGGCTGATACAGCTGAAACTCACTCACTGTGTCATCTGAGGCTTGGGCTAGCTGGCTGAGGAACAACCCAGACAAGACAGAGGAAGACTCTGGTATTCATGGGTTGGGGGAAGACAACCAGAAAAAATAGAATCATAAAATATTACGGTTGGAAGAGACCTCAGGAGGTCATCTAGTCCAACACTCTGTGCAAAGCAGGACCAACCTCAACTAAATCATCCTAACCAGGGCTTTGTTAAGCCAGGCCTTAAAAACCTCTGCTGATGGAGATTCCACGACCTCCCTAGGGAACCCATTCCAATGCTTCATCACCCCCATAATGAAATAGTTTTTCCTAATATCCAACCTAGACCTCCCCCACGGCAACTTGAGATCATTGCTTCTTGTTCTGTCATCTGCCACCACTAAGAACAGCTGAGCTCCATCCTCTTTGGAACCACCTTCAGGTAGCCAAAGGTTGCTATCAAATGCCCCCTCATCCTTCTCTTCTGCAGGCTCAATAAGCCCAGTTCCCTCAGCCTCTCCTCGCAAGCCATGTGCCTCAGCCCCCTAATCATCTTTGTTGTCCTCCACGGGACTCTCTCCAATTTGTTCACATCCTTTCTGTAATGGGGGGCCCAAAACTGGACACAATACTTCAGATGTGGCCTCACCAGTGTCGATTAGAGGGGAATAATCACTTCCCTCAATCTGCCGGCAATGCTTCTACTAATGCAGTCCAATATTCCATTAGCCTTCTTAGCAACAAGGGCCCACTGCTGACTCATATCCAGCTTCTCATCCATTGTAATCCCCAGGTCCTTTTCTGCAGAACTGCCTCTTAGCCAGTCAGTCCTCAGCCTATAACAGTGCATGGGATTCTTCCATCCTAAGTGCAGAACTCTGATGAGGTTCAGCAAGGACAAATGCAGAGTTCTTTTCGCCCAATCCTCCAATTTGTCTAGGTCACTCTGGATCCTATCCCTATCCTCCAGCATATCTACCTCTCCCCACAGCTTAGGGTCATCCGCGAACTTGCTGAGGGTGCAACCAATCCCATCATCCAGATCATTAATTAAGATGAACAAAACAGCCCCATAACCAACCCCTGGGGCGCTCCGCTTCATACCAGCTGCCAACTAGACATCGAGCCATTGATCACTACCTGTTGAACCCTACAATCTAGCCAGCTTTCTATGCACCTGATAGTCCATTCATACAATCCATACTACTTTAACTTGCTGGCAAGAATATTGTGGGATCACAGAAAACCTACTGGCCCTCCAGACTGAGAGAATGCTCTTGCTATTGGCTTCAATTTGGGATTCATGTTAAATCCTGGATGGTGAAACAACTGTAGCCAAGAGAGTTCCCTTCTCCATCTGCATTTGGCAAGAAGAGTTGACAATTTCTTTTGGATGCAGAACTCGTTATGAGTTAGTCATGCATTCATCATCTCAAGATTACTGGTGCACCTGTCATACACTCAACATCAAGCTATGACTTAAGGTCACTTAGGACAGGTCTACGCTGGAAGTGCTACATGGGCGCAGCTCCATCGATGCAGCTTCGCCCCTGTAGCGCATCTGGTGAAGATGCTCTATGCCAATGGGAGTGTGTCTCCTGCCAACATAGAGCCACATGGACAGCAGCATTTAGGTCACAGTAACTTGAGTAGCTCAGGGGAGTGTCTTTTTCACACCCATAAGCAATGTAAGTTAGACAGATTTAAGTAGTAGCGCAGACCTGCCCTTATGATTTTATATTGACAATAAATGTAGCTGCCCACTTGAGGGGTACTTTTTGAGAGCATAGAATCACAGAATGGTAGGACTGGAAGGGACCTCAAGAGGTCAGTTAGTCCAGTTCCCTGCACTCAAGGCAGGACTAACTAACTAACTATTATCTAGATCATCCCTGACAGGTGTTTGTCTAACCTGCTCTTAAAAATCTCCAATGATGGAGATTCCACTACTTCTCTGGCAATTTAACTAGTGCTTAACTACACTGACAGTTGGGAAGTTTTTCCTAATGTCCAACCTAAACCGCCCTTGCTGAAATTTAAGCCCATTGCTTCTTATCCTCACAGGTTAATGAGAACAATTTTTCTCTCTCTTCCTTGTAACAGTCTTTTATGTACTGAAAACTGCTATGTCCCCCGTCAGTCTTCTCTACTCCAGACTACACAAACCCAATGTTTTATAGACATTTCATCATTTTGGTTGCTCTTCTCTGGACTTCCTCCAATTTGTCCACATCCTTCCTGAAATGTGGCACCCAGAACTGGACACAATACTCCCGTTGAGGCCTAATCAGCACGGAGTAGAGCAGAATTACTTCTCATGTCTTGCTTAAAACATTCCTGCTAATACATCCCAGAATGATGTTTGCTTTTTCTGCAATAGTATTACACTGTTGACTCATATTTAGCTTGTGATCCACTATGACCCCCAGATCCCTTTCCGCAGTACTCCTCCGTAGGCAGTCATTTCTCTTTGTGTGTGTGTGCAACTGATTGCTCCTTCTTAAGTGGAGTACTTTGCATTTGTCCTTATTGAATTTCATCCTACTGACGTCAGACCATTTCTCCAGTTTGTCCAGATCATTTTGAATTTTAATCCTATCCTCCAAAGCATTTGCAACCCCTCCAAGCTTGGTATGGTCTACAAACTTTATAAGTGTACTCAGTGTCATTATTTAAATATCATTGATGAAGATACTGAATAGACATCAACAAACTATAGTCAGCACCAGCTTCCAGTTATAGTTTACTTAACATCAGCATTCTGCTAGGCCCTTTACACAGACAAGTATTTACTTATTTATTTTCAGATGGAATTTAAAAGATATTGTTTTGAATGTATGCTATCTTGATACCTGAGGGTCCACTTTTCTCACAGGATGCAATATCACCATAGTTTCAATCAGCCAACGAACACAGGCCAACATCTGCCAATATAGAAAGAGGCAACTGCTAACACAATGTTTTTTGCAAGGTATCCTCAATCTCAGTCGGTCCCCCTTTTCCTAGCAAAGCCTAAATTTGTTGACCATCAGAACATGCTGTAAAGCCAATGTATTTCATCAGGATTTTGTTCAAGGGGAATTTGAGGATTATGGCGTGATCAGATGTCAGAAGTTATTTTGTTAGTGGTCTGTTATTTTCTTACTTAGGGTTGTCTTGGATGAGCAAAAACAAGTTCTATTTTGGAATTTTAATCTTTAGTTTTGCATATTAAATATTTTTATATGCTTCCAGAGCTCCAGGGTAGGTGGCTTTACATGCAACTGGAAGAAAAATAAAGGTGCAAAGCATTATTTCAGAGCATTTTAAGTTCTGTTGCTGTGGTTTTTCAGTGATTTGTTCTATTTATGCTTATCTCGTACTCAAGTTAGTATAACTGAGTATTTGTATTACTTAAAAAACAACCAATTCACTATGAAAATACCGTATGTAACTACAGCAACAGCATCCTACACTTTACAACAACACGGGCAATTAATTTTCTTTTGAAAAATGCACAACTTGCTCAAACACCCTGGCGTTTGTCAAGGTACAATAAACAAATTAAAAGCTGATCTTTTAACACGCTATTGCACAACCAGCCTTCTGACAACCTGATAAAGCTCCCTTACCTTGGCAACGCAAGGTGCAAAATTGTCATGTTGATTATATAGAGCATGCCACATGTTACCATGACTCAGCAGCCACAGAAACTGAGACTCTAGTTTAAGGCTTCTCACACCCATGGCCATACCTAATATGGACTTTGGCTTCAAAGTCTATACAGTTTTTCATCTGACATTTTTCTGCTGAAAGCTCAATCACAGCAATAAACTAAGATATCTTTGAAATACTAGTTATATCCTAATGATTTTTGTCCAAACAGTTTTAAAAGTTCACAAAGATTCTGCTGGAATATACAAAAATTTGCTAATTATGAAACTGACAGAAGTCCAGTGAATTCCATGCAGCTTGAGAAGGTGACTCACCATACCAGGTTATAAAGTGAGCATGCCAGCCTGAACAAAAAAACTTAGTTTTGCTAGTTTCTTCTTGTTTTAATCTACAAAACAAGGCTGCTACTTCCCTCTTTAATCAACACCCGGATATGCTATGAGTGGCAGTGCTGACAGTTTGTCCTGAATAAAAGACTGCACAAGAGGCTCTCTCCCAAACAAAGATCAGGTTAAAGGCAAAAAAATATATTTTATATACATGTGTGAAAGTAGCATTACAGCTGAAATTTTAACCGCACAAAATGTTGATAATTCGCATCTATGGTGCCAGCAGCAAATGGCTGCTGGAAAGAGGGATGGGAAAGGGGCAGGTGTTGGTACTATTTCTCCCATGGCGTGGGGGGGGGGGTGATGTTATTCGGCACCTTGGTACCATATGGTCCATTCACCATTCTGCCTAAAGCCATTAAGCAAGGCAAGGTAGGGCATGAAGCACTAAGTGGCAGAATGCAGCAGAAGGGAAACTATTATCTCGGGGCCAGGAAAGGCTGCACACACAGGCCCATCAGTACAACTCATCACTTGACAGCAGGACAAAGTGTTCTCCAACCTCATGTGAGGAGTTCCTGCTGTGACACGTGTTTCCTCAAAAATGGAGTGTTATTGTCTCAGTTTGAGATCAGGTACATCAATGGCTATGAGCCAAGATGGCCAGTGACGCAACCCCATTCTCCAGGTGTCGTTAAGCCTCTGACTGCCAGAAGCTCTGACTGGCTGACAAAAGATGGATCATTCGATAAATTTTCTGTACTGTTTGTTCCTGTCATCCCACTGTGGGAGGATAGGATACTGGGCTAGATGGACCACTGATCTGACCCAGTATGGCCATTTTTATGTAACCATACACCAGTAAGTGATCTATTTAAGAAGTTGTATTACACATGTAACAGCAGCCATACAACTATTTAGACAGTTAAATAAATAGTTTTCAAATTCAAGGAGAAATACACAAAAACATATTTTATTCTTGTATAGCTCATTTATGTCACCTTTCTGACACGAGATACTTTACCTTAAGTTCCTAGCTACATCTACAATTGTCCTATTATAGTAGAAAATCCAGTAAGGTTAGTTTCTCCAGTCCCACAGTCACAAAAACAATGCTTAATATAAACTATAGATATGAGTGGAAGGACAAGTTCTGCTGACATCTGAACTATTTGATTATAAAAGCTTTCAGTACTTTTTCCTTGAGCAAACTTCTATACTAAACTACAGTTCTCCAATTAACAACAACTACAGTATACTGTGAACCAAGCCATTGTTTACCAAAAAAGATTATTAAAAAAAAACAGCACTTTGGTCCTTGTTCATTGTACCTCAACAGTTATGTCACCTATTGCTGAGAGCAAATGGAATTACAATTGCAACCTGACTATATATAATCAGCTATACCTAAGGGCCAATGCAATTATATGAACTGAAGAGCTTTAGAAGCAAAAACAGAAACAGGTTTTGTAAATAGTTTGAACAATGGCAAGCCACTCCCCTTTTATTGTGGGGGGAATGAGGAGAGGAAAATTAACTATTGGCCTGACTTTGAAGAAAGCAGTCAATAAAATGTTGTAGGTGCTCAGTATTTTTGAAAATCAGGCCACAGATATAGTGATTATGACCATTGTTCTAGTTAACAGTAATAATGAGAAATACTATGTGTTAGCAAATGTAGCAGTTTATTTTATACCTGTAAATTCTTTCCATATCAACTACATCCCCCTCTACTGGATCTTACTAAAATATAGTAAATATTTACTCACCCTAATATTTAGCACAAACATTTTATGCCTCTGAAAGTCTCCGGTTTACGTTAGTTTGAAACAGGGTGGATTGATTTAAAACAGATTTTGATCAAAATTTAAATCAGAAAACAGGAAACCTTGATTTAAGTCGCCAATTTTAATCTTGTTTTGCATTTGTAGTTTAATTATTTTCCTAAAGAAAGATTTATTCTTATTGGATAATGATCAAAAACATGTTGATTTGCAATTAGCCTGTACACCCAATTTCGTACCTTTCTGCTAACCAGGATAATATGCTACATCTACAAACATTTGTTTAAGCAATTATATAGCTTACCATTCACTTATTCAGATTCTTAAATTTAATATTTTTATTATGTTAGAAAAGGGTGAATGTCATTTATTTACTACAGAATTATTTTTTTTACATCTGACCTGCGTCAAGCTGTATTTGGTTTGAAAGATATTGATCATGTTCAAGCTTGCAGTAAACAAGCAAATGATCCATACAAGTTTTTATATTAAAAACATTCAGTTGAATTATTTTCACTGCATGGAACAAGACTGAAAGAAATAGCACATAATTCAGTTTAGATATATTTGCAGAAGAGAGACCAATAGACAAGAAATATATAATATTGATACTGTACTATTTTCCAGTCTCTCTGAAAAAGTGTACTAAATACGATGGTATTATTTTGTAAAGATAACTGTCTCAAAACCAGTAGAAGAACACATCAACCTCCCTGGCCATTCCATTAAAGATTTGAAGGTGTCAATTTTAAAACAGAAAAACTTCCAAAACAGACTCCAACGAGAAACTGAGGAACTGGAATTAATTTTCAAATTGGACACTATAAACGAAGGGCTAAACAGGGATTATGGATGGCTCTCTCATTATACTAACTGACTGCATTTCCCTAGTTAATTTACCTTTAATAGTTATCTCCTGTCAGACAGATTCCATTTCAAAAGGGTTTTTTTTTCTCCTGCTGATAATGGCCCATCCAAATTATACAGCCTCTTAGAATTGGTATGCTAATGTACAACTTTTTTTTTGCTTTTTTTGCTTTCTGTATATATAAATACATCTTACTTCTGTTCCATTCTATGCATCCGATGAAGCGGGTTATAGCCCATGAAAGCTTACGCTGAAATAAACTGGTTAGTCTCTAAGGTGCCACAAGTTTTCATCGGCTTATTTACGGACACAGACTAACACGGCTGCTAATCTTAAACCTGTCTCAAGGAACTAAATTTTGTTAGCACCCTATAAGTACATCTCTAATAAAGAAGAAAGCTGAAAAAATATCACTAGACGCTCCATGTATATGAAGTTACTATACGGTCTCTGAGAAATATGCTATTTTGTAATTAGACTGTGTAAGGCATTTATGCAGAAAGGGGGTGAAGACTGAATGATCAACCATAACTTTGGCATTCCCTAACAACTCTGTGTAATTAATATAATGCTAAGGTTGCACTGTTAATTTTGGTTTTGTATTAAGTTGCACAAGTAATGTGAAGACAGATGCTGTTCCTCACAAATTTTAGTATTTCTCTACATATTGCATTTGAAGACTATATGTAACACGGAGGCAACATTTTGTTTAGTGTATTGGACTTACCCACCAAAGAGAAACACGTACAGTAGAACCTCAGAGCTATGAACTGACTTGTCAACCACACACCTCATTTGGAATTGGAAGAATGCAATAAGGCAACAGAGACAAAAAAGCAAATATTGTATAGTACAGTACTGTGTTAAACAAACTACTAAACAAATAAGAGAAAGTTTAAAAAAAGATTTGACAGGGTAAGGAAACTGTTTTCTGTGCTTGTTTCATTTAAATTAAGATAGCTGAAAGCAGCATTTTTCTTCTGCATAATAAACTTTCGAAGCTGTATTTAAGTAAATTTTTAGCTATAAACTTTTGAAAGAATCAATGTTTTGTTTAGAATTATGAACACCCTCCATTCCCAAGGTATTCGTAACTCTGAGGTTCTACTGTACTAACCTCCTTTTTAATTCCTTCTAGGGTCCTTCCTCCCCTTAACAGTTTCATATTTAATCTCAGATGCATCCTCCCCACATGTAATCACAGTTTACTACCTCTCTTTAATACTAATCTGAGTTTCTCCAAATATACGTCTCTCCTCCTCCCACCCCCTTCCATAGCTTGGTGAACATTCTATCATGACACCTACAAAAAACTTAATAATGATTAGGCAGCTGGTATATAGTGATCACTGCTTTTCACACTGATCACTTTTATTTAATTGTTTCCATGTGCTCCTCCTATCTGTTGTCCCTTGTTTTATACGCAGACTGTAATCTCTCGGGATAGGGACTGTCTGTTCTGTGTTCGTACAGTGACTAGCACAATGTAGACTTGATTTGATTGGGGTCCTTGGTCACTATTGCAATACAAATAATAAATATTACAATTAAATGATTAAACACTTAGATTAGCCCATGACCTTAGCCAAAGATGCTTTCTCGAGTCTACGTTAGAGGCAATGGCTCTTGCTGAGGAAGTCCAAAGCATTTAAAATGAAAGATTGAGCCAGCAAAATTTTATATGTAGACTAGCTTCTGAACTCTCATGACCATTAGCTCTTTATTTGGAATTTCATGCCAGAACATAACATACTGAATATTCCAAGGCTGCTGCAAAGGCTTTGAAATGTCTTTGGGATGCCTATTCCTATTTGCCTGCTCTTGAAATAGATATGGTCTTTTGCTAGAAGGATTATTCTTCAGAAAAAATGCATCAGTTGCATCTAGTGTAGGAAGCAATGCATTCTAGCTTTGCAAAATCTGCTGACGGCTCTCCTACAGCCAGGTGCGGACAGTGTGTAGTTCCTAATGAGCATTACCACAGTACAAAAATCAGTTATTTATTCTTCTCCCTTTATTGGAGAGTTATGTGCTTTTAAAGAGCATTATTAATGCTTCACATTTATCTTTATTCTCAACATCCATGTGAAGTATTTGTTATCACCACTTTAAATATAGGGAAAACAAGTATGAGGATAAGTGACTTGCCTAAGAGAGCCAATATTCAAGCCAGAATCAGGACTCAGACCTGTATTCAAATCAGTAGTCCACATATCATTTCTCTCTGCATCACAATGGAATACTTCTTGAATTTGAGAGAAAGTGTTCACTAAAGTCATTTTGGACCTCCTCCTGCTCCATCTTAATAACCAGTTCTGTAATAACCCTTTTGTCATTTCAAAATATACATCCCAGAATTATCCCAAGAATTTCATTCTGATTTTTCAAATAAGATCTGAGAGATTTGCCTCCTCTGGGAAATAATATCCATGTCTTACATAGCACTTCTCATCTACAGAGTTCAAAGCAGCGAAGACTGCATTGTTTCTTTAGAGGTTTCAAGTACATGTGTGATGAAAGGCTACGTCACAAAATAAGAGCTCATTTTCTATATATTCTTATCAAATGCCTTTTAAAGTCTCTTTGAAAGAAATGACAGGTTTCTTCCGTGTGGCGCTGAGGTTCAAGAAGCTCAAGTATATAAAGAACTGACAATGCGTTCACCCACCTCATAGAAAAGAGCCTATAGTTAATATCTTGAGAGATGTGGTTTTAGGTCATGCTCTTAGATGTTAGACACTAGAGTGGGACAGGAGATGGCACTAGAATGAACAAAGTTTGGTTTCAATATTAAAAAACAGCCACTTCTCAGAAGTCAACTTCCCTTCAGGAAGGAGAGAAAAACAACCCCCTTTTGGCACTTGCCATTCACTGTTGAAAAGGAAAAGCAAAAGGTTCATACATGGATTCTGCCACTGAAAGGTTACAGCTAACTGCATTTAACCTTTGTAACCAAGTAGTCTAGCCTGTTTAGCAAGCATTGTAGTGTCTTCACCCAAGTGTAACTAAGTGCTTCTATTTTATTCCCCTTCAACACGTTGATCCTCTCAAATAAAGACTACCATTTGGATGTGACTGCTGAGTTGCGGATACAACTATACCCTCTTTAGGCACACAACAATCTCTGCTGTCTTATGAAAAGAAAGCAAGTGTAGTTTACTGGCCCAGCTGCATCCAACACTGCCTATTTTAAAAGGGGCTGAAGAGGTGAAAGAGATGGCAGACAGTGTTCCCTTCTGGCTTACAGTGAATCTTCAGACTTTTGCGTATCAGGGCACAAAGATGCTATTACAGTGCCTTTAAAAAAACAAAACAAACCAAAAAAACTATTTTTGGCTATTATATGTTAAAGAAACTGCTTTTGTATCTTGTTCTGCTTTTCATGTTTACATTCTTTTTTCATTATGGTCCTTCCTATTTTTGTGCTCACTTAATACCTTCCACCAAAGAAGAAATATAATGGCCTCTTATATGCTTAGCAGTGGGGAATTCTAACTTCCTCTTACCCACAAAGTCACGGGACCTCCTTGTCAACCTCCGCCCAGCCCTGGCCAAAATGGCCATCTAGAAAACCAGGGAGAGGAGGCTGGCCAACAGGGTTTCCTGCAACTGTGGGGCCTAATTCTGATCTTCCCTCCGCTCACGCATCCAGGCAGAGTTCCTCTGTGCAGCATCCGCTGGCTTCCTTGACACCTTTGAGGAGCAATGGGCGCTGTCCGGGGTTCTCTGCTCAGTGTCCCCATCCGGTTCCCTTCGCTTAGCCCTGTGACCTCCTGTCATTGTTATTTCATTAGTTGCCCCTCGGAATTATTTAGTTTCCTGGACTTGTGCATCCTCCTCTTAGGTGGGGGAGGAGGTCCTTTAGCAGTGGGCCCACTTCCTGGATACCAACAGGACTCAATCAGAAAGATCCTTAAACCCATTCCTTCTACATTGGCACAGGGTTACAGTTAGCCGTTTCATCACTTCTAGAGACACAAGTACTACTCCAGCGGTTCTCAAACTTTCCATTTGGGTGAACCCATTTCAACATGCAGCCTCCAATCGCAACCCTGCCACGTCCACCGAAATTCCACCTAACTGAATGTTTCCGCTTTCAGCAGCTATACCCATGCGCGCGAGCATGTCTGCCAAAATGCCACCGAAAGCAGAAATATTCACTTCAGCAGCATTATGGCGGACATGCGTGTGGGTATGGCTGCCGAAATGCCACTGAAAGCGGAAATGTTCAATTCAGTGGCATTTCAGCGGCAGCGGGGGCTTGTGACTCCCCCCCCCAAGGAGTCACAACCCCCACTTTGAGAAGCACTGTACTACTCCCTTGTGCAGAAATCCTTGTAGGTACTGGAATATGTTTCACCCACCCTGCTATCTTTTGCAGGATGAAAACTACTTGTGGATTAAGTCCAGAGGTTGAAGCAAGGCACAATTCTCTAAATTGCTGCATTGGCAGGGACCCCATTGTTCACAATGGCACTGAATAGAAACACAGATTTTGGGGGGGGTCAGGAGAGAACTCCCTTAACCTTGTGGCTCTCATTACAAATCATTCATCAGGATACAAAATAGGCATTTATCGCTAAACTCAAGGATATAGAGTGGCACTTCAAGTTATATTTGTTTCCCATTCCTGGTACTTTTGAAGGCCTATCCAAAGGACTCTCTTGCTAAACAAATCAAGTTTATATTGCTATAATTACAGTAAACATGTGCCATACATTACGGGGGGGGGGCTTTTGGGCCCGAGGGCCACATCTGGGTGAGAAAATTGCATGCAGGGCCATGCATGTAGGGCTGGAGCAGGGGGTTGGGCTGCAGGAGGGAGTGCAGGGTTGAGGAGCTGCAGTGTGCAGGAAGGGGCTCAGGGCAAGGGGTGCAGAAGGCGGCTCAGGGCTGGGTGCAGGAGGGGCTTGGGGTGGGCTCCAGCCCGGCACCACTTACCTGGAGTGACTTCAGAGTGGCAGTGGCACCACACTGCTAAAGCAGACTCCCTGCCTGCCCTGGCCACATGTCGCCCCCAGAAGCGGCTGGCACCACATCCCTGCAGCCCCTGGGGCTGGGAAGCAGGGGGCTCCGTGCACTGCCCTCATCTGTGGGTTCCACACTCGAAGCTCCCATTGGCAGGGAACGGCAGCCAATGGGAACTTCAGGTGTGGAAACCACAGATGAAGGTAGCGCACAGAGCGCTCTGCCCTCCTCCTCCCTCACCCCACCCCCGAGGCCACAGAAATGTGCTGCCGGCCACTTCCAGGAGAAGTGCAGGACCCACGGCACCACAGTGGTGGCAATCCCGCAGGCCGGATCCAAAGCCCTGAGGGGCCGGATATGGCCCATTGGCCATAGTTTGCCCACCTCTGCACTAACCACTGTAGACTAACTGCTCAAGAATTAAGTAAGTGCAACTATACAAATGATTAGAGTGCAGGACTGAGGCCTGCTCTAGACATAAAACTAGAGATATGAAAAATTTCATGCCCTGTGTGATATAGTTAGGTCAACCTAATCCCTATGGTAGATGAAACTAGGTCAACAGAAGAATTTTCCATTGACTTAGCTGCTACCTGTGGAGAGATGTATTACCTACATCAACAGAAAAACCCCTGTCAATGCAGGAAGGGTCTACACCCCTGGTTCTCAAACATATTTTTTTTTCCCACAGACCACCTGAAAATTGCTGAAGGTCTTGGCGGACCACTTACTGATTGTTCCAAATTTGTTTGTACCATTAGCTAACTATTGTAAAGCGCTTTGGATAAAAGCTCTCTGTAAAAAAAACCTAATTAACTTTTTTTGTTCTACAAATAAAAGCACACTATAGATATTAAATATGAGTTGTCTTACCTATCTAATGCGATGGATGTGCCCTCCCTCCGCTGCCACAGCAGCCCCCAAGCTGGGTCTGGGACGGAGGTGGGTCTCTCCCCTACCACAGCAGTCACAGAGCTGGGGCTAGGAAGGAGGGCCATCTCTCCCCAGCAGCCATAGCCTTGGAGCTGGGGGAAGTTACCTCTTTGGCCACCGCAGCCCTGCACATCCCAAATTCCCCCCTCTTCTCACCCCACTTCCCTCTGTTCCCCCAAAGACGACTACCTCGCCTTATATGTGTTTCTTCTCCATGGTCCAAGCACCTAATTTGTGGGGCCACACCTGTGCAGCTCCACAAATAGGCTGCTAGCCCTTCATTATCTTGCGTGCGGCCGCCCAGGCGTGCACCTTAGAAGGAGCTATCTGCGGACCACCTGAATGGAGCTCGTGGACCACAGTTTCAGAAGCTCTAGTCTACCCGATAGTAGCACAGGTGCAAGGTCATAGCTATGCTGCTGTAGTGTAGCCATGTCCTAAGTCAGGAGACTTGAGCTCCATCAGCAGATCTGTAAGATTTCCTGTGACACTTGTTTGTCTGTGTGATACGTATGTGCTTAAACCGCTACAGTGGCATGCATCCAAAGAAGTGGGCATTAGCCCATGAAAGCTTATGCTTCAATACTTTAGTTAGTCTTTAAGGTGTCACAGGACTCTGTCACTTCTACAGTGGCATGGATTCAGCATTATAGAGCTTCAGTATATTAGCTACCTATGGCGACAGGAAGTGTTCTCTCGTTGGTGTAGGTAATCCACCCATTGACAGAAGGATTCCTAGTGCTGTCTATACTGGGTGTTAGACCAGAATAGCTACAGCTCTCAGGGGCCAGGATTTTTCATATCCCCGAGGGACAAAGCTGGTGGACCAGCCCTATGTAAGTCTATTTGAATCTGTAAAATGAGAATACTTGCCTACTTCTCAGAGATGTGGTGAGATTTATTATATTAATATTTAGTACAGTGCTTTAAGATCCTTGGATAGAGAAACACTTATTTGAACAGGAAAAAATTCTGTCAACCTATACTTGTTGCATGGCAGAATTTCTGGGTGGATCTAGGGAGCCAGTCCTTATAGAGCAAGGTTGATAACTGATAATTCCAACAGCCCCTGGTAGCTTTGAGGCAGGTCTACACTGTGGCGGGGATCGATGCTGTGAGATCGATCTATCGCGTCTAGTCTACATGCAATAAATCGATCGCAGAGCGCTCTCCCGTAGACTCTTGTACTCCACTGCTGCGAGAGGCACAGGCGGAGTCAACAGGAGAGCGTAGGAGTTGACTCAGCGCCATGAAGATGCCACAGTAAGTCAATCTAAGTACGTTGACTTCAGCTACGCTATTCTCTTAGGTGAACTTGCGTATCTTAGATTGACCCCCCACCCTCCAAGTGTAAACCAGGGCTTAGTAATACACAATTCACAATCAGCCTAATGACATACTAGAGGAAGAAAATGTTTCCTGACTAGCAAAATTATTTTCTATTCTAAAGGTTATTTTGTCCATTTTCCATGTGTTTTAAAAGTTACATCTAATGAAATCTTGATCTAACTAGATTCTTTAGATTTCATTAAAAGCTTGGATTTGTTTCTTTTTAACTTACCCATTGGATATGGAAAGGCCTAATGACAATACACACAGGCTTGTCAGAATTTTATTTTATTTTATAACTTCAATGGATAATATCAAGGTTTTTTTCAAGCACTGATTTAAATTTTCACAGCTGAAGGAAATTATAACCATTTAACTCCAGCATTATAACACATTTTATACACATTCCCATGGGCCTCTAATCTCTCAAGCAGTAATTTTCTCACTTTGCCTGTTAATTTTGACCATTGATTAAAAAAAAAAAAAAAAAAAACACACCTTAATCCTTCCAAGCCTAAGCATACAGGTCTATGTCAGTATTAGGGATATAAATCTCCCTTTGGAAGTATTTGAACAGTTAAATCATGCTTTTAAAATTTTAAGATAAAGACTCATAAAAAGAATTGCAAGACTATCCAGCAACCTTGCAGTGGCATGTTCGACAGCAGTAACAATGGTTTTCAAGTCTGAGTTCTCCTCCACAGAGTGCCATGCACATTTTATGTTTTACATATAAAAACAATTTAGACATCACAATGAGAAGTAGAGTTGGTCTACAGAATAAGAGTGTTCAGGTACCAGTCATAAATCCATAAGCACCAACACATCCATGATGCAGAAGAGTCAACTGCCAATGATGAAGGGTCACTTCTTGATCTCTCTCTTGAGGTACAATGGCAAATTCATGAGCTGCACCAATCTAATAAATCAGCCTCCCTGATCACAAGTTTTCTAGTCATGCACTGAGCACTTGAGAATATTTTAGTTTGTCAAGTGCCATCTCTCCTTGGACAGAAAACTCTGCTACATGGACAAGTTGCTCAACTTCTGTGCCAATGTCCCCCCATTTGAAAAATGAGAGTGCTATTTCCTTATCCCCAAGGTATTATGAATAGTTTAATATATCAGGTATTCAAACAATATCACAATAAGCATCACAGAGAGGCATATACCTATTACAAAGAACTATGTTAAAAATAATATTATCTAGGTTACAACATCAAGCACACAAAAATTATGAAATTCCAGATTTACAGTTGTCTGTGCACCTTTAATTCAGGCCTCTTGTTTACCCAATCTGTACATTGAATGTGGCAGGGGTTCCATGAGAAAATACTATGTCATTAAAAACTAACAGTTGCATGGGCATCTATAAATCTGGCATTTCCTGGCTTTTCAGTGCTTGACTTTGCAACCTAGATAACTATTATCTGATACAGCTTCTGGAGGGGATGAGAAAGGAAAGGGAGGTGGATTGGTACCGCAAAGCAAAGCCTTACAAGCAACACAATAGCATTTCTCTGTATGTTCATATTACACTGATATAATGGTATTCCCATGCAGAACTATAACTCTGTCCACACTGGGTGCATGCCGTCATTGGGGGAAAAGAAGTGTGCTAATTGGAGTTAAAAACCCAGCGCTAATGGGAGTCTATAGTATTCACATAAGTTAGCATGCCATGATAAACCACATGCTCCTCCATAGCAGGTTGTGATAAAGACAATGGGGATCGTAGGGGTTGCCTCAACTTCTTATCTCATACAAAAATTACAAACTGGCTTGTTTTCACTCTAATTTTTACTTGAGTTAAACAAGTTAAAAACACATCTTTTTCCTAGTGGAGACAAGGAGGGGGGGCAGTGTACCACTTTCACTATACTGGTATATTTACACACAAGTTGCATACAAAGTTGTTACTACTTTAGATAAGCCCAGAGAGAACGGAAATAGTGATTTTTAACATTTTACAATTTAGCTAAATCTGAATGGAATTTCACAAAACAAAGAAAAAACACCTTTCTACCCTGACAGGATTATTCTCCAGTGTAAACAATGGAGGCATTAAAGCATCCCCAAGATTATAAGAAGTGTTAGAGAACCTAAGTCCAGGATCACTACCAGCTCCCCTTACAATACTGAAGACTGTTACAGGATAATATAAAGAAATTGACACTGGAGGGCACAGTATATCCAAGCATTATGGTACTTGTCACCAACATGGATCTGTACCCCTACAATACCTATGAAGTTAAAGACAATAGAGCAAATCCTGTCCACCATAGTCACAAAGCCAACAGGACTAGGAAGCAAGACAACTCAAGTGAGTAACAAGCAGAATTTGGTCCAGATTTCCCTTGATGTTAGAATATGTTACTTAGATGTACTGTACTTTGCTTTATTTTGTAAGGGTTTAATCTTAGCTGCATTAAAGGAACTTAAGTAAACATCTTAGGCTGTAGAACAAAATAGAAAATAGGTTGTGTTACTTTTTCTGATCTCGGCAGCTTAGTCCTGTGTTCCCCAAACAGTAGGTCCAGACCTACCAGTGGGTTATGGGAGGGATCATACTCCTCACCCCGCCCCCAGCATCTCACTTTTCCTGGGCAAGAGGCAGCGGTATGGAGTGAGATCCAAGAAGCAGCAGCAGAGAGGGAGTGGCCAGAGTCAGCAAGGGGACAGGCAACTCTCTCTCCCAGCCTGCATGTGCCCAGAGTCATTCCGCTACCCGACTATACATGCTCTCACTTCCCCTGGCCCAGCAAGCAGCGAGATCCAGGCAACAGCAGCAGCAGCATCACAGAGGAAGTGCCTCTATGGCACAAGCATGGCAGGGAGAAGTTGCTGACTGTCCTCCCTCTGGCTCCAGCCACTTCCTCTGTGCTGCTGCCAACACAGATTCTGCTCTCACTTCCCCTAGGCAGCATGCGGTTGCATAGGTAGCAAGATCCAGGTAGCAGCAGAAGCACAGAGGAAGCAGCCATGATTGGCCAGCAGACAATCAGCTGCCTGATGGTGATCGCAGCCCGGCCCAGCCACAGGGTTGCCAATTTTGGTTGGACATACTCCTGGAGGTTTCATCACACGACAATCTTTAATTAAAGATTAATCTTTAATTCTTGGAGACGCCAGGGCAACCAAGGAGAGTTGGCAACACTTCCCAGCCCTGGAGAGAGAGAAGCCAGCTGGGGATGCGGGAGGTGGCAGGACAACTGAGAAGGTGAAAGGAGAGGAAAACAGGGATAAAGGTCAAGAATCAGAGAGGTAGCCGTGTTAGTCTGGATTTGCAGAAGCGACAAAGAGTCCTGTGGCACCTTAAAGACTAACAAAAGTGTTAGTCTTTAAGGTGCCACAGGGGTAAAGGTATGTTCTCAAAAAGGGACAAAGTGCCATTAGTGGGTTGCCTTAGTCAGAAGTTTGGGAAACATTGGTTTAGTTTACTGTTTCAACTTCACTCATTTTGAAAAGTGAAATTAGACTGCTCAGTTTTACTTTCTATGTACAGTTTCCCATGTACTCCAGTACTATGTAGTTGTGTTTACATTTCCAATACTGCAAAAGAATGTATAAACCCAGACAACACACTGGTTTTAGTGACATTTTAGAAACATTTTAAAAACCATTTTTATTCATATTAGTTTTGTAAGAGATTAACACCATTATAATCTTAAAACAAGACTGTAAAATCTTGTGCCTAGAGTTAAGGACTAACAAAGTGGACTGGTTTTCAGAGAGACCAAGCATCCACAGCTCCCATTGAATTCACTAAATGCTCAACATTTCTGAAAGCCAGGCCAATTAGGGTTGAAGTATGGATCTGACATGTAACTTGAGGCATCCAAAAAAGTTTTGAAAGAGATCAATTAAAAGAGGGCCTTTTATATATACACACACATATATAGATATAAAGTATACTGGATGAAAGTAAACAGAACATAGTCTAAGGACTACCTCGAACTTGTAGAATAGTAAAAATATTGAGGCTACTCATGCTTTTAGTTTACACAAAACCCACTATTTATATACATGCTAGCAAAGGGAGAACTAATTAAACTCTTATTCCTATTAAAAATGAGTCAGCAAAAAAGAGCAAAGACTGAGGCCTGTGAAGTATAATTTTGTTATACCTGCATTTTTTTTCCAGCAGTGGCTCACACTTGTTCCATATAACAATACTCTTAACATGTCATTTGGAGATGTGCAATCTATTCCAAGAAATTTTAAATACTAACACAGTACTGAGTCAGGCTTCACACTTTTAATACACATTTGGACTTGATGCACAATTGTACAGTAAGTTGAGATATGAGCCCATTGTAAATGCTCAGGTTTCATATTCTTAACAATATTTTACACACAGCATTTTACTATTAAATTTGCACTTACACATGCAAGCAAGAATGTTGTACGAGCTATTCAGTATAAACGGTTCCAGAGTGACCAGCTGTCATTCCTTGAATCCTAACACAATGTGCTTTGTCATTAAACAGTGCTTGTGTTTGCTTTTTACCTTTGAGTCAACTGGGTCATAAGCGAAAATGAGGTTAGTGCACTCATCGTATGCACACTAGTGGATATTGGTTCACACCATAAATAACCTCCCAAAACCGTTTGTTTAGGAGTCTCTGTTCAAGAAAGAGTCACCACTGAAACAAAAGTCAGCACTGAGGTGCATTGGCAGAGCAGGAGAGAAGATGCAGTACTAGAGTAGCAGGGGTCAGAATTAAGGAACACAAGACAAGAGAGATTAAACTTGAACACCCAGTCTGCACTAGGTCCAACACTAGCTAATGCCGTAAAGTTCTTCATTTTCATTAACATTAAATTCACCCACAGTTTTTCCAATCTGATTTGAAATTTAAACTAGACACAAACAAGAGTCCAAAAGCTATTCTAATTAGTCATTTCCGTTACCATTAAAACCACTACTTTTGGGTATTTAACTCAACTTGAAATGTGTTCTGTTAGAAGTTGTATGCAAAGTCTCAGTTTAGGAAAGAAAAAAGTGTTAGGGGGGTGAGGGAGAATGTATTATTTTTAAAATAATGCAACCATAAAAATTAATGATTCCAGATACTTGAGAGGTTTTGTTGTAGATCCTGCAAAGGCTTTTTTAAAGTCAGGTTGGTGCAGCTTTACACACAGAAGACTGAAAGATTTAGGATCAATGACTCAATTAGCAACTTTTCTCCCAAGTCTTGGTGTTAAATATATATTAAAAAAGTGAAGACAAAAATAAAAATCTTTTTCCCTCTTAACTGCTAAGGGTCAGCCTTGATTATGCATCTCCTGGAATCTGTCTTTTTAAGACGAGCTTTAAACATTTAAATGTCTTTGTTCTTCTGGGGAAAAATTACACATGCATCTAAGGGCAGAACTTGCCACAGGAAAAATTACACACACATCTGAGGGCAGAACCTGCCCCAGTTTTATTTTAGAAGTTGTCTTAGCTTAATCATAGGCAGTGCCCATATTTTGTAATTGAGGCTCATACAGTTTACTTGCCAGGAAAGTTCAAGTGACACTGCTCATTTGTATATTCATTGAACTGTTTTGAATTTCTATAACACCTTTCCTTTGTCTACACACAAATTCGTACAGGTTTAGTTAAAACAGAGCAAATCCCTGTGTGGACACATTAATTTAAAACGGGCTGTCAGTTTACCTTGCTCCTATTAGCTTAAAGGGGCAAGCTAAACCAATAAGGATATTTAAACAGATTTGAAGTGTGCACACCCCAAGTTGTATTGTCTAACTAAACCTGTTTTTTAAAAACATCACATTTTCAGTTAAGCTGATGCATTTTTGTGTTTAGGGCAGTCCCCAGAGACCTAAAAGCAATTTAACACTTGTCTACACTTAATGTATGCATATTTAATGAGGGATGTTATGTTAAACTGATGCAACTTTGCATGGCACTACTCTTGAATCTGCTTAAGAGCCAGGTTTAAACAGATACAAGAATAGTGCCAAGCAAAGTTGTACCATGTTAACCATTTAGACCAGGCCTTAAGTAGCATGGTTATTTACAATTGTCTGTTTGAACTAAAGTTTCTAAACAAACCAATATAAAATGCTTGACTGAATTTGTCAACAATTAGCCTTTGTTATAAGGCAGCAGTAGCTACAGGATATAGTAGACTCTGGACTGCATTTGCCAATTTGGGCAGGCTTGATTTAATGTTTACCTGTTTCTCTGAGCTTTCCCTCTTTCTCCTTTAAAAATAGATTTCAATCTAACTTTAAAAACTACTTTTTATGCCCTCCCTTTGATAGAAGAGATAAGCATTATTCCTTCAAGGAAATAAGGAACCAAGCGAAACTTGAAATATAAGTAGTTTGCCAGCTGAAGAACATTCATTTATTTTTTGTATAAGCAAATTGCTTATGCAAGAGACAGGATATTTTTAGTAACAACGCTCACACCTTAACTTCTGACAATCCTCATACCTCACAAGCAATTTAACACTCTTCGATTAGTAGCCAACAAGGTGTTGATCTCCAGCAAATCTGCTCTTAATAAAAAGGTTTATAACGTTAAGGAAATCTAATGACCCTAAAGGTTTCAAACATTTATAGATGTACCACATAAAAAGGATATTCAGAGACTGAAGTCTCAGCAATGCCCACAGACGTTTCTAAAACAAAACAATATTAGAACATAAAATGATAGTATTACTATGGCAATAATTCTACAATGGAAGTTGCATGACTAATTATGTGAATTAGTCATATAATTGTGAATTCTTCTCTTAGTGTTCACAGCAGAGGGCAAGTTATGGGGAAAAACCAACACCCTAACACCATCTCTAAATCAAACTGTAATGACTAAGAAATAAAGATCTCAATTATTAATACTCTAATCCCACGTGGTTTCTTGTGAAGTGCATTTGTTTTGAAAGCAAGGATCATGCTGCTGTCATGTTGTTTAGCAGCATATTTCTATACAATAAATACTTAACTTGAGCAAACCAGGTAAGAGCATATCATTTCAATCATGCCCACAAGCTCTGAGACAGGTATAATATTGCTGAAGTTACTATTGCTGTCTAGCATCAATAGGTGTTTGCTTTTAAAAGGGACAACTTGAATGCCAATCATTTTCAAAAACTCAGTTAAATGTAGTTTCAGATACTATACCAGTTTCTGAATCCCTCCGCAAATTTGTCGATTTGCAATCACCTTCTCTGATTTCTCTTCCTGTTGCTGTACAAGAGGCCTAAACAAACTGGAGAAACTGTGTATAATAGTTTTTGCTGTTTCCGCTATACAAAGAGCTGTCATAGGCACAAAGTAACTTAACATTTTAGAACGTTTAAACTTTCCCATAAGATTGTTGCAAGCTAAAAATACTACAGCCTCTGAAATGGAACAGGATAGTACACCCCTGGAAAAGTAAACAGTAAACCTCATTTTTTATTTAAATCCACTAACACTTGTCAACTGTATTTCATCAGGTATACCGTTTGTGAGATTCGTATGTCCTGCAACCCCACATAAGCCAGGTCATGTATACAAGTGTAAACTATTAATATAAGGAATGCAAGATCTTAAGACTAAGATTTTAAGAACAGTGCATGCTAAAAACCTATATTATTACGAGTTTTCAGCTTTATTATGCTCTTTGCAATGTCCCCCTTTTTGGTTATGCCATATCTGGGTCTGTACAGCGAATATCCACTATATGTTGAATAAACTTTTACATACCAACTCTAGCATTTTAGGTCACAAACCACCCCCTTATTGCGTTGTAGTATAATGCAATACAATCATGAAAATGTCAAAAATATAACAACATCATAACGGCAACCCAATTCTCAGGTATTGAAAGGTCAACATGCACCTAAGAAACCAGGGATTTTAGTGTGTCTAACAGCCTACACTGGAAGAAAATTGTTTCTCAGCCACTGCTTCTATATAACTAAATGTCATATTCTACTGCCTATAACCCCCTTAGTTCCAACTGAAACTCTTGGGTTGCCACTTACACACACACGCAGCTTTAGAATTATTCACAATCTGATGCTGCTTCTAGTCCATGTTTCTAGGACAGAAACCTACGAAATTTAGGGCAACAATTCAGCTGCTGACAGGGGGAAAAGCAGTGACTTCAAAATAAAACAAAATCTCCCCCCACACTTCAGAACAGCCGTAAGCACCGTACACATCTTTTACTCAGATTGTTGGCTGTTTTTCCAAACAAAATGCATACTGATTGAGCCATCTTTTCAGCTCAAATTACACTGAAAGCTACTTGATACCACATTACCATCTTCGTTTCCTTTAACCAAGAAACCGCACTAATGTATTACTTGTTTTTCCTTTTAGAAATTTTACATGTAAAAAATTAATGTGTGTAACCTAACTGAATGGTGCTGGTGTAATAATGCAACTGATTAGAAGATGCAAACAAAGGGCTGTCACTTAAAAGGCAACAAAACGAAGTGTCTTCCCCTCCCCCAGCCCGCTGTCCCTGCAACAGAGGTTTCAGCAGCTCCCTGTTGCTGTGTGACCACCACAACCCCCATTTGTGCGAGGCTTCACCCCTCCAACAACCCCCATTCCCTCCCCTTCAGCCATGTTTGTAGAACCAAGACAAAGTCACTCCATATAGTTCCAATTCCTCCCTCACAGACACACTAGAAGGAAAAAAAACCCTGCTTCCTTACTTTTCAAATCAACTTCTTAAAAATCGGAACAAATGCACAAAATATTTCAGAAATGACAAACCTTGATTTAATCAGCTTCGACTGTCACCCATCCCCTCTCCCGCACGGCTGCTGTGCAAGAGCCAAAAAGTACTGCACCCTCCCACCCCTCAAACACCCTCATCCCCAAATCAAGAGCCGTTTCTTTCCCATTATCCCTATAGCCAGCCCCCTCAAAGAACAGGGTGGCATACAATACCAGAAATCTGCAAAAAAGGCCAAAATACCTCTTAAAACAGGAGTTGTCTACGGGGAGAAGGCTCAGCTCCTTGCCAGAGTCCAGGACAACTTCAAAATACTGTACGTCCCCCTTCCCATCCCCCTTTTCCTCCCTTCCCTCCCCCATCACTCCCTCACACACCCATTTGCTACTTTCCAGCACCACGATAGCTTTAGTTTCCCCACTGGCACACCCCAGACCACGGGTGCTGGGTTCGCCTGGCGGTCCCCCTCCTTACCCCGATGCACTGCTGGAGGGCAGGGAGGCCAAAATATCAGCCCCACCACATACCCCCAGCCGCTCTCCCCCTAACCCTGTCCATGCCCCTAGCCCCAGTGCTTTGCTTCTCGGAGCCCCACAGTATGGGGGGAAGGGGAAAATACCCCACAGCATTGGGGGGGTACCCCACAGTATGGGGGGAGGGGAAAATACCCACCCCACCCCCTAGCCTCCAGGAACACCAGGGCCCCCAGGGCCTTAGATACCCGCCTCCTCCGCACCCCACAGAGCAGGAAGCCCTGGGGAGTCCCCCAGAGGCTGTTGCGCCCCAGTTCAGGCCGGGCTCACCCTCCACCCAGCTTGGGGGCCCCTCACTGGACCTGCTGTGCCCCCCAGCCGCCCCGTACCCCAGAGCCCCCCCCCAACACACATACACACAGCCGTTGTGACCCCCCTCGCTGCCCAGGCAGGGGGGCCACGGGGCCCCGCCACTCCCCTCTGCCCGGCCCCTGACAGCTGCAGGCCGGCCGGGCTGCGAGCTCCACTCACCTGCCGCCGCCTGGTGACAGCCGCCGCCTCCGGCCTGCCCCCAGCGGAGCTAACGGGGGTGCGACAGCGACTCCGCCGGCCGCGCGGAGGGGGGCGGACCCGAGGGGCTCCCGCTGCTGCTGGGGCCCCGGCTCCCGCTGTGGGGCTCCTGGGCGCCCGGGGCCCCCCTGCTCTGGCTGCTCGGCTTGGCTGCAGGGCTCGGTCTCCGTCTCCCTCCCTCCCGGCGGGACGGGGCGGGGCCGAGCGAGGGGCGGTGTCGCCGCGGCCGGGCCCGGATCCCTCCCCCTCAACCGCTCTCCGCGCGGACGGCTGCCGCCATCTTCCCGCCGCCCGGCCGCCGCCGTCGCCACCGCCACAGGCGGCCTGGACGCAGGCCGCGGCCTTTCCCGCTCCCGCAGAGCGCGGGGTCCTCCGGCCGCCAGGGCGGCGCCGCCGCCGCACTGGACCCGCGGCGGGGGTGGGAGGGGGAGAGGGAACAGTCGCCATCTTGGTAAAGGGGCCCGTGGACACAGGGGCCCAACCATCACCCTGCCCCCACTCCCAGCACAAGGCTGCCCCGAGCACCATCCCCACCCCCATCTCCTCGATGCCTGGGACACATCCTCCTCCCCATGAGCCGCTTCCCACCACCAATTCCCCCTGGCCCACAAGCCCCCGCTGACTTGGGGCTCCAGCAGACAGCCTGCAGGCCCAGGTTGCCACTCCATTCCCCCTTTGCCCCACCAAGTTCTCCCTCCCATGGCACCCAGGTACCACAGAGCCCTGTTTTCCCCTCAGTTCTCTCCAAACATTGATGCTTTTTTTCCCCCAAGGCCCATCCACCATCTCACAACACTTAGGCTTGCCCCCCCCCTTCCAGGATCATCATGGAGTCTCCAGGAATTAAACAGTAATCTTTCATGAAAGGCGTTATGTGCTGAAGCCCCCAGGAATACACTCAACCTTAGGAATACTGATACTAACACATATGAAGGACCCACCCGCCCTCTAATGCATTCTGTGATTTAAAGACAGCCCCCTGCACAGCGTGGCTCCTGGGACCCTAAGCAGCATGTAGCCTCGCCTTCATCCCCTAACCACGGTGCAAGTTGTGCCAGGTCACTCAGGCACACCTATCACATCCTCCACAGCCCCTGGACCTCCTGCACCATTATGCTGCCCTGCCTCCTTTTCCCACCAGACATACAGTTTGCCCTCTGCTGGCACCCCCATAGCAACAAACCCATTCCTGCAGCTTAGTTAGCCAGGTAATATTAAGTTGTTACAGCAGAACAAATTCCACCACTTCCCATCTGAAATAGAATTCCAATTTCATCCAACAGCTGCAGATCTCCCCAGACTGATGCACCGCTCCTAAGTCAAAGAGCCTGTAATCTCCCTATTTTCCAGCCAGTTACAATAGACTTGCTCACTGTGGCCTATCAAATCTACACTGGTTGCTTTGTGTTGATATTAGTCACCTTCCAACTTCTGTTTCCAAGTAGCTTCCCCCAAATAGGTATGAAGGGACACTTAAATGCTGTGGTTGGTCTTAGAGAGACAAGGTGGAGTAGCCTAGGTGATACTTTTTGTTGGACCTGCATCTATTGGTGAGCAAGACAAGCATTTGAGCAAGGCAGCAGTCTTCATGTCTGAGAAAGGTACTGGCAAGTGTCACAGCTAAATACAATATAGAACAGATAGTTTAGCATAAGGAGTTAGCACATACTCTGAGGCAGGGGCCGTCAACCTTTCAGAAGTGATGTGCTGAGTCTTCATTTATTCACTCTAATTTAAGGTTTCGCGTGCCAGTAATATATGTTAATATTTTTAGAAGGTCTTTTTCTATAAGTATATAATATACAATTAAACTAGTGTTATATGTAAAGTTAATAAGGTTTTAAAAATGTTTAAGAAGCTTCATTTAAAATTAAATAAAAATGCAGAGCCCCCCCAGACTGGTAGCCAGGACCTGGGCAGTACGAGCGCCACTGAAAATCAGTTCGTGTGCCGCCTTCAGCACCTGTGCCATAGGTTGGCTACCCCTGCCCTAAGGGACCTTTCAAGGTGAAGTGGCCTGTTAACTCCCTTGTAATCAGAGGAAACTAGTGGTCTGTCTTGATACTGCCAGTGCTCTCCTAGACATTCAAACATTTTAATATACAGGGTCAGCAGGATCTAAACCAGGCGTGGCCAAACTTTTTGGCCCGAGGGGCACATCGGGGTTGCAAAATTGTTTGGAGGGCCAGGTAGAGAAGGATGTGCCTCCCCAAACAGTCTAGTCCCGCCCCCTATCTGACCCCCCTCCCACTTCCCACCACCTGACTACCCCCTCAACACCCCCAACCCATCCAACCTCCCCCCTCCTTATCCCCAATCACTCCCTCCTGAGACATCCCCACCTTAACTGCCCCCCAGGACCCCACCCCAACCCCCCCTGCTCCCTGTCCCCGACTCCTCCGATCCCTATCCACACCCCCACACCCTGACAAATCCCCAGGACTCCCACACTCTATGGAACCTTCCCATTCCCCATCCCTGACCACCTCCACCCCAGAACCTCCACCCCATCCAACTATCCCTGCTCCCTGTCCCCTGCTGACTACCCCCTGGGACCTGTGCCCCTTATCCAACCCCCCAGCCCCGTCCCCCTTATGCCATGCTGCTCAGAGCAGCGTGTCTGGTAACTGCACAGTCCACCGGAGCCAGACACACTGCCCCGCAGGAGCATGCAGCCCCGCCTCCTCACCATGCTGCTCAGAGTGACAGGAGCATCCTGCCCTGCCAGAGCCAGCCATGAGAGTGCAGCACTGCCCAGGAATAGCAGGCCAAAGCACTGCCCATGCGGCGGGACAACAGAGGAGGGGCTGGGGTAGCCTCTCTGGCTGGGAGCTCAGGGGTTGGGCAAGACAGGTCCGTGGGCCACAGTTTGCCCACCCCGATCTAAACTGAGGCGGAAAACAGCTCCTCCTGCCAAGAAGTATGGTGTGAGATATGACAAGCTTCTAAGCCAAAGTGACCCCATCCACTCCATCACACACACCAGGACCTACCTGAAGCCATTCTACTAGCACTTGCTGTTACTTCTACATAAATTGAACAGCAGCAAATGCTCCATCTGCAGCAATCAATTATTTTGCCACGTTTTCTTTCTTCATCTTGTTACATTCTTCATATGCTCTATGGAAGTGTGAAATCGCACAACACACAACATGCTGTCAAGGAAAATAGGTTGAACAGTTAAAATAAGACAATTCTTCAGGTAGCTCACATTCCTCCTTAAGGCTTTTTATTCCTCAAAGTATTGCGAATGCAGTAGTTATAACAAAACAAAATGGGCTTCACAAACCAAAAATAAAAACCAGAAAAACTCCAATCTAGCCTATAACCTCAGCCCTATAATAACTTGATATAGATCACTTCTTAAGGCGAGGCTGGTTCCTAAGCAGCTATCTTTATGGTGTTTCCTGTCATCCAACTGAGGAAATTGATTACTCTGCATTCCATAACCCTGCCTCATTATCTTCCCTTAAGCACCAGTTCATGTGGAGAGGTGACCTGAGCTAGAATTAACTCCTTTTTCACAGGTGGGGGAGGACTGTGCACTGTCACAGGCATTTATTTTATTATTCTAAGGTAAAACAAAAACAAATAATTTTATTATTGTAGGTGCATTTTAAAGGTAATACTGTACACTGTTTTCTTTCTGAACAAGTCTTTGGGGGAGATTTCCGAACATTGGCCTATATTTCCCCATTCTCCTACTGCAGGCCTGCACAAAACGCGGCCCGGGGGCCACCTGCGGCCCACATGGGCTCACTGTGTGGCCTGCGGGGGATGAGTAGGGGTGGGGCAAGCCAAGCTGTGGAGTAGGGGGAAGCGGATGGGGGCGGGGCGAGGGCGGGGCTTTTCGGCCCGCAGCTGGGTTTTTTTTGCAGTAATATGGCCCTCGCTGCTTTCTGAGTTGTGCAGGCCTATCCTACTGCATGGTTTGGAAGGTAGAAAATGCATGGAAGAAAGCCATATTGAAGTCACGTAGAGGGGAAAAGGTGGCTATGTGAGGTGATAACCCCATATCAGATAGGATCAGAGAGGTAGCCATGTTAGTCTGGAATTGCAGAAGTAACAAAGAGTCCTGTGGCACCTGAAAGACTAACTAAAGTATTAGAGCATAAGCTTTCATGGGCTAATACCCACTTCGTCGGATGCACGCAGTGGAAGTGCATCCGACGAAGTGGGTATTAGCCCACGAAAGCTTATGCTCTAATACTTTAGTTAGACTTTAAGGTGCTACAGGACTCTTTGTCACTTCTGCCATATCAGATAGCCACCTTATTTTCCCCACCCTACAATGAATGCACTCCATGAGCTGTACAGTCAACATGGGTTAGTTAGACCAACAGGTGGAAGAAGATGCACCATTTGTACTACTTCTGAGTCTCCTTGAAGGCAACAGATCACAGGAAAAATCTGTGGAAAGTTAACAGTCACTGTGGCAATTAACTGCTGTTGCATGCTGGGTAACGCCTTTCTTTATAGGAACAGGGTGCAGCTCTAACTGGCTGTTGCTAGTGTCCTGAGAACGTCTCTCTGGCTTCCAAGATGGCTGCCCCAGCGAGAGCTCTCTAAGTTGGTCTAGAGCACTCACCTTTCTGCTCTTTTCCTTCTACCTTCCTTCTTCCTGTAGCTGAGCAGCAGTGGGCCAGGAAGGGCTGGTACACTTAATCACAGAGAGAAAATGTTCTGCCTCTACAGATCTATTAGAACGATGGAATTTTTACATTAGTGTGGCTTCCTCCATTAATTTTTGCACAGGTGATTAATATGTGGGTCAATTGCAGGGTAGGGATGCTTAAGTGAGAAGCAAAAGGCCATTTTTATTAATCTGCTAGTTAATTCTTAAATGGAATAAAGCTTTAAAAAATATTTTAAAACACATACAGGGATGCCAAGCTGTGACCATATGAACGAGAGCCTTTAAAAGGAATAAGTGAGATTTAAATAGCTCACTGAAATATACATAGCAAAAATAAATAATTTTAAACATGCCTAAAAGTTAGTTATAATTATCTAATTTTACCCATGGGGAAACTGAGGTACAGAGTGGTTAAGTGATTTACCCAAGGTCAAACAGTAGGTAAGTGGTGGAAACACCAAATAGAATAGACCCCAGGTTGTTTGACTTCCCAGTTTCCTACTCTAACTCCTTATAATGCTGCCTCCCTTTAGCCTGTTGTTTCATTTAATTTGTTGGGGTGAAGTAGCCTGTTTCAACCTTCATTGTGGTAGTTCTGGAGTATTTACGGGAATAATCACTATCTCAGATGGTTTGAGGTGGATTCATTAGCTGTTATTGTACAGTTTTTAAAGATACCAGATCTGGTGTAAGTGAACCTTAATTTTATTAACAGCATTGCACCCACTTAATGCTAGGGAGAATCTGACCTCTTAGTGCTACATAAATTCCAAGTATGAGGTGATTCTGCAAAGTGCTGAGTACATCTTGCGAGATGTTGACTTCCCTCTAAGGATTGGGACCTAAATGTTGGCTTGTCAAATCTTTATTAATACTCATAACCTTTTCCTGCAGTTGGGTTTATCTATAACTTGGCTCCCTAGTTTTGGTCCAGCTCTTACCCTCATTAAGACCTATAGGCATCAGCCTTTTACTTTCATTGAGGATTAGTGTAGCAAGCTTTTGAGACCACCAAAAGAAGTATAAAAGTTTTGTTTCTTACTTCGCAGAGGATGCACGTAATACAACAATTTGGAGGCTTAGAGAAAAATGCTTTTAATGCATTGATTTAACATCTTTTATGTACACTTCTTCTATACTTTTTTACACTTTACTTTTTGTGACTATCCATCAGCCAAGACTAATGTGTAATTCCATTAAAGTTAATTAGTTGTTTTACATTCAGACATCTACTTATCCTGTGATAATTCATGCGAGCAGTTGGCAGTGCTGAAGACTTTTAGGACTTGCATAGTTTACAGGAAAGTAGCTGTCTACATTTAAATAAATCCTTTACTAAAATGGTTGTTACAGTGTTCATAAAACTGCGTGCCTGCACTATGGCTCTCAGCAAGGATTGAGTCATCAAACACAGCGCCCTCTTGTGTATTAGACTAAAATGGAAGTATTTGCTCTGTGGAAATCTTAATGAAAAGCAGCTCAGAAGCAAGTTACGTAACCTAATCATAATCCAGGATCAGCAGGGTAACAATATTTAAAGATACAGTATCCCTTTTCTGTGACCTATTTTATAGTAAACGCAAGGGCAAAAATATGATTACTAACTCTGCTCTACCTTTCATAATGGAGTCATTTAGTGCAGTTTTAAAAGCCTCGATCTGCATTTTTTCCCCTGCTTTCAAAACAGGCTACTAGTACAAAACAGGCACTTTAGCTTCCTCCATGGCTTTTTATGGTATCAAATTAAACTCAGCACAGAGCATCCTCTAGCAGCAGCAAGAAAGCGAACTATAATCAATTAAGAAGGCTTAATCTCTTACAGGAAACTTTGACATACTGTAAATTGGGTTTCATAGTCTGCTCAGTATCTGTGACTATGTTACCACACACTTTCAAAGCCATACTTAACCATACAAATAGCTTTTATCACTTTATTGGACCTCACAAAACTACAATATGTGCTTTCTACATTCTATTGTCACATTTGTATTTAACTTAATGATTTTCTTATTAAGTTAAATACAAATGTGACAATATTGTATTGAATTAAATTAAGAGGACACTTTTCGTAACAATTTTTTCCCTTTTAGGGTCTGGTAGTTTGGACAACAAATTAAATACTCATACATTGATTTAGATTACACCCTTTTCTCTGACAACAGATGGATCAAAATAGGGATGTGTGTGTATGTGTGTGTATATACACACACACACACACACACACACACATATATATATATATGGAGTTTCTCAAATTCATTTTTATTTTTTTCTTTGACTAAAGGTATAGAACTTTAGGCCAAGCTTAAAAAACACAGGAAACCTCACTTCTCTCCCATTCCCCTTCTAAACACATCTCAAAGCTCTATTAATTGGAAAATTTATATTCACGATTAATATTAACATCTATCTTTAGCACCATAGGTGAGGATGATACTGTACAGATAGATTAATGACATAGCCCCTACTCCAAGGAAGTTATAATATTGGGGCAAATATTGTGAATACTGCAGGCCCTGATCCTGCAATGATAGCCATACTAGCAGACCTTTATGCATACAGAGAACCCTGTTGATTTTCAAAACTGCAGTATTTACTACCATGAGTAGTCCCAAGTCTTGCATAACTTATTACCAAGTATGAATATTTACTACCATGAGTACTTGCAAGGAGCTCTTAGAAATTAAAAATGATTGTTAGTTCTGGGTTGTTTTTAAGCATTTCTTTTGACAGAGACTGCCAGGCAATTTAGGCTCAACATTTAATTTAAGAAGTTAAAAACATAAGAATGGCCGTACTGGGTCAGACCAAAGGTCCATCCAGCCCAGTATCCTGTCTACCGACGGTGGCCAATGCCAGGTGCGTCAGAGTGAGTGAACCTAATAGGTAATGATTAAGTGATCCCTCTGTTGCCATCCATCACCCACCTCTGACAAACAGAGGCTAGGGACACCATTTCTTACCCATCCTGGCTAATAGCCATTAATAGACTTAACCTCCATGAATTTATCCAGTTCTCTTTTAAACCCTGTTATATTCCTAGCCTTCACAACCTCCTCAGGCAAGGAGTTCCACAGGTTGACTGTGTGCTGTGTGAAGAACTTCCTTTTATTTGTTTAAACCTGCTGCCCATTAATTTCATTTGGTGCCCCCTAGTTCTTATATTATGGGAACAATAATAACTTTTCCTTGTTCACTTTCTCCACACCGCTCATAATTTTATATACCTCTGTCATATCCCCCCTTAGTCTCCTCTTTTCCAAGCTGAAAAGTCCTAGCTTCTTTAATCTCTCCTCATATGGGACCTGTTCCAAACCCCTAATCATTTTAGTTGCCCTTCTCTGAACCTTTTTAATTTTCTTTTTAAATGTTTACAAAACCTAATATTTACAGAAATGTTTAATGACATTTAAAAAGTAAATAGAGAAAATTCAATTAAAACAGTTATGTATGTTGGGATTTTAATCCTTTCCCTGATGTGTTTGCAACCAAAATACTTCAGCATTGCACTAGTGTCTGAGAAACAGATGGGAACCAATTAAAAACTATTATAATGAAAAGGTAAGCCACAAGGAAAGCAACGAATGAAGTTTCAATGTCTAACCTAAGTGAAGAGCAAAACTTAAAATATATATATATATTGCTTTCAACAATTAAAGCAAGGAATACATTTCTAAAAATGGTTTAAAAACCTGATAATGTCTCCCTTCTATGAAGGTTTTTAGGATTCATTATTATAACTCTGGATAGTCTTGTTATCCGTATAAATCTCCACTACCTCTCTGAATCATGCTAAATACTTGGTCTCAAAGACACCCATGGCAGAGAGATCCACAGTCTAATTCTGCAGGGAAAGTATTTCCTTTTTATTAGTTTTGAATTTTCCACCTTTCAATTTCATTGCATGATCCTTGATTTTGTCTGATGAGTCAGGGAGAACAAAAAGTTTTTGATCCAACTTTTCTAAGCCACTTATGATAAAAGTATACAAAATAATGTTACCTCTTATTTATCTTCTTTATAAGATAAACAATCTCAATCTTTTCCAAGCTTTTTTCATCTGAGTTTTTTTTCTAAGGGTCTCCCTACTCATTCTCAAAACCTTTCTCTGAACCTCCCTTAATTCTGCAATATCCTATTTGAGATGGGGTGACCAATACTTCAAAGGCAGATGATGGCGAGCCATTGATTTTATATCATGGCATCATAGAATTTTCCATATTCTTCTGCATCCCATTCCTTATGCATCTTAACATCTTGTTTTGCTTTTTTGACTAGAGCTGCACACTGAGTGGAGGGCTTCACTGGTGCCTAGGTCCCTTTCCTGAATTGTTACTGCTAATTTAGACCTCTCTAAGGAGTAGTTTAAAGTTTTCCCTCCAACATACATTACTCTGCATTTGTTACCACTGAATTTCCTCAGCCTTTATGTTGTCCATTTACCTAGTTCAGTAGGTTCTTCTGAAGTATCTAAATCTAAATAACTTTGTCACTTGCAAATTTTGTTATTGTATAGCCCATGCCCTCTTCTAGATTGTTAATAAGGTTCTGTAATATGTCTATTGTATATTTCAGACATCCCACTATTGATCTTTTTGCCTTGATAGAAATTAATCCTTTATTTCTACTCTATTTCCTGTCTTAGCTTTTAATCCATGATAATACCTTGCCTCTTGTCCAATGATTTACCTATCATTGAGTTCAGTAGAACTACTCACATGCTTAAAGTTAAGCATATGCTTAAGTGCTTTGCTGGATCAGAGCCTGTGGGAGGAGGGAGAGAGAACCAAATGGGCAGTGCAATGAAAGGGAGAGACTCCCCAAAGGGTGCAAATGTGAGATGACCTCATGGAGGAGAGAAACTGGCACACAGGGGAAAAGAGAGAAAACAAACAAGTCAGTAGTGAAAAGTGGGGGTAGAGCAGGCTGGTGGCAGGGGCCAAGGAGCTGTAAGGTCAAGTATCTGCTTTACCACAAACTCCCTGTGTGACCTTGGGCGAATCATTGAGTCTATCTGTGCTTCTGTTCACCCCCAATATGGGAATAACATTGTCCTGGGTACTGGGAGGATAAATTAAAATACAATTGTATGGGATTGAAAGGAGGTGAGAGTAGGGAAACACAGGAAGTAAAAAAAAATAAATAGGGAATATAAAAGCTAAAATCAGAAGAAATGCATCTTAATAAAAGTTTAAGATAAAAGATGTAAAAATATAAGGGGGTGTAAAGCCAAGTTTGTGTATTTTCCTTCAGGCACTGAAAGACAAGAAGAAAAGAATTCAGAAAAGTGGAGGATAGGAAAATAAAAAGAAAACTTTATTGCAATGACAAGTTTTATTTGTATGTAAAGTTTTCTTCATTAAATTTATTGAATGTTTGATTTATTGGGGGTTTGGCTGTATCTGTATTAACAAATCAAGCTTCATTCCAGCTTTGGATAGGCATGGGCTGATGTCCATCCAGTCCATTGAATGTTGCAGATCACTCTCCTTTTGTTTCTGAAAAGTTGGCAGGCATGGGGGTGAGATCTACTGGGTGACGGGAGGGGAAGAGTGTGCACTGTTATTACCCTTGTGAGAAGTATATTTTCCAGGGATGCCAGTTTATCTCTAGAGCACTTTTTTTGTGGGTTCATTGCTTATGTTACCTCCTCTGGCTTTTCAATAAGAAAAACAATGCAAGTAGGGCACTCATACTGGTACAATAGTGCCTTGTGTGAAAATGTGCCTAGATTCAACACTGTGGTTAGCAAGGTCCAGACCTTGGATTTTTTTTTAACACCCAAAAGGTGTCACCAGGTGTCTGCTGGTCTTTGAGAAATGTTCTGGTGGCCTCCATGGACAAGTGTGCACATCACAAAACACAATCTCAACTGGTTGAAACATCCTCTTTCCCTAAGAAGTCATTCCTCCAGGTGGGGGAACCTTGGCAGTGGAGTGTGGGGCAACTTGCACTGCTGCGTATTAGGAGAGGACAGCAGGCCTGTTAATCTAACCTAATTCAATAAAATTTTCCAGATTAGATAGATAGATAGATAGATAGATAGATAGATAGATAGATAGATAGATAGATAGAT
>ML677411.1:3502451-3535601 GCA_007922305.1 Dermatemys mawii
GATAGATAGATAGATAGATAGATAGATAGATAGATAGATAGATAGATGTACAGCATAAACCTGGTTATTGGAAATGTTTTGTGGTCATGAAAATCATCCAGATAAATGGAGAGTCAAGTGATCAGGGGAATTCTGGGGTAAGTGATTCATACTGGTGGGGTGGAAGGAGAATCTAGACTGGGATTAGAGGGAAGTGTAAAATATACAGGGGTTTTATGGGCATAGGTTTTAATTCTTTTTCTTCCCACTGTGGAAATTATTTAAAGTAATCATTCATAGGTATGGTTACATTTATATGGTAATTTAGAGTGGAGAGTTTTCTTAGTGCAGGGAGGGGGCATAAAGTGGGCATTCTCTGAGGTTTTTCTAGCAGAGGAAGCACCACATAGAAAATTGTTTATAAGGACAAAGATGATGGGGCTTCTCATGTGCTATTGGTTTACAGTACATATCCTCAGAGAGAGGAAGGTCTTGTGATGAAAGCGTGGGTCTGGGATCTAGCAGATGTGGCTTCCAAACCTGCCTCTGCCATAGATTTGATGGGGAAGTTTGAAATCATTCACTTAACTTTCATGTCTTGCTTTCCTTGTATGTCAAAATTGGGATAAGGCAGCTTACCTGTGAAAGGGGTATTCTGAGGCTAAATTAACATTTGTACAATGCTTTGAGATCGTCACATGCTATAGAAATGCCATGTGCAAAGAAAAGCAGTAGCTTTGCAGGGACACTTGCTAGAAGGGGTCCTTGCTCTACATGAGGATTTTGATACTGCTCACATTTTTTAAATTTGTCTCCCTCTACATCCTCTTGGAGACTCACATTTTTGGACTCAGTCCAAAGACTTCTCATTCTTGATCTCCTACATCAGAGAACAGTCACACAATTCTGTCTACATTGTGTGTAGGATACGTTTAGCTAACACTCCACATCTGAGAAAAACTTATTAGTTCTTCCTTCCTTTCTCATTCCTGTAGTTGCAGCGCTTCTCCAATTGTGAGGCTGGCCTCCCCTGGGAGGCGCTGATCTCTTCCCAGAGAGGCTCAAGCAAGGAGAATGAAAAATGGAATATTATTTCCTTGCTTGTTTAGTAATTTTTCACTTAGAATTCAGCAAATTGAGAACCATCTATTATTGGATATTACATACACAACAGATGGTTCTGCCTTTGCTGAATTCTAAGTGGAAGCAAGCCAACAAGAAAAAGAATGATCCCAGCTCTTCTGTTTCAGAATATACTTCCAAAAGATTAATTTTTTGCCACCCTCTCGAGACATTTCCAACAAGAGAGGTCATTTATGGAGGAAACAGTGAGGCTGACTATTAAGAAACTCAATTTTCCTTATTTTAGTGGTCAAGTTTTCTTTCTTATTATTGTTTCATTTATAAAACACTAGCAAGGTACCAGCTTACATGGTGTTTTACAGGACAGACAAGAGGACATAACTGACAAACTAGGGGCCTGATCCTGTCACACTAAAATCTGTGGCAAGTGCCATTGACTTCAGTGTGAGCAGGCTCAAGCTGTAACTCAAACAGGAACAAAATATTAGACATAAGACAGATGGGTCAACAAGTCATGTATGAGAAATTGTGGAAATCTTGGTGAGGAGCTCGATTTAGGAAAGCAGGTGTTTTCTCTGATAGGTCTGTTCACACCAGGCCTTTTGCATGGTCAATTATAGTTCATTTAGAGTCCAGCAATGTGCATAAGTAGTTTAAATTATTTCTTCCAATGTGCATAACCATGCATATGTCAAAAGTGACTTTTGTCTGCTTTAGGTGGATTGTTCACCTGACTTTGTTCGATTCTACTGAAGTTCCTCAAATCTTCCCTTTAACCTAAATAATGTGATACGGTGGGTGGCATAACCCACCTTTGCCCTCCAACAGTTTCTGCACTGAGGATAGTCCAACTGTCAATTTTAGCTGAACTGTGTCTTGTTAACATCTGTTTCACTTAGAATAAAATATTGATCTATTTGAAATTGTAATGAGCTGGAAGGGGAATGTCCTGGAAAATATAAACGTTTTATATGATACCGAGCTCAGATTTTCTTCTCCTAATTGGATAACACTACTCTCACATCCTTTAGATACCAACGTGATAGGTACCATAGAGACAAACAAGAACACTTGTCAAAAGTGTGAAGTAGCCTAGAATTAGTGTGTACCTGTAAGGGGTTAAGCTAAAGGTAACCTGAGAGGTGGACAACTGACCAATGAGAAATTCCTCAGGAGACAAAGGATTTTGAGTTTCAGTTTCTCTCTGGGTCTCTCTCTGTTCATCTGGGCTATGGGATGAACACAGCTATGTCTTTCACTGTAACTATAAGATTCTATCAAGTACTGTAGTCAGTAAGTTTACCTTCTTTTTATCATTTGGAGGGTTCTCAGTGGTGAGGGTTGGCTGGGTGCTTCTTGAGATTGTAAGCTTCAGCAGAGATATCAACAGTGAGAGAAAGTTGCCTCGGGGGAGAGGTTTGGTTTCTGAATCCTTTTGTTGATTATGGTAGATGCTGTTCTATTGATGGTTATAAGAGATTTATTCCTTTCTTCTTTTCTTTTATTAAAATCTTTCTTTTAAGAATCTGGCTTCTTGTTTTCCATTGTGTAAGGTCCTGGTTTTGGATCGGGCACATCTCGCAGGAGCAGGCAAGGTTTGTTTTTTTTTCTCTTAAGTTTCCCAGGGAAGGAAGAAGTTTCGGGTGTTAGTGGAAAGGGAAAGAAGGGTCCCAAATTACCCTAAATTGAGTTTGGTGGTGGCAGCAATTAGTTCCAGACACACAAGAAGTTGTGTTCTGGGGAAAAAACATTTTAACCCAAGCTGGGAAAATAAGCTGGGGGGGGGTATTTCTTTTTTCATGCGGGTCCCCACATCTGTACCCTAGAGTTCAGAGTGGGGAGGCAATCCTGACAACACTCCTCTTACTAGCTAAGATATTACAAATAGTATAACTGGGAGAATAACAGTATTGCTTAGGATGTGACCCACAGCACAGGATAATGGAAAAAACCCAGAAATTTTAAACACCCTTTTTTGGGGTTGAAAATCCTTTTAACTGCATTAAGAAGAAAGTCTTAAACGCTTATCGCCAGAGCTATGCCTACATTTTGACAATGCTAGTATGCTTAGACAAAAAATAGCATGCTAATTTTAAGGCCATAACAAAATCTGGATGAACATAGAAGGAAAAATCTATCGAACATATACATAAGTAGGGAATGGCATCTCATCGTAGAGCTTCTGATTTTGAAGCCCACAAACGTGATTCACCATGAATCCATGAGCCTCGTGTGATTGTTTACACCAGTGGAAAGTAGGTTTAACAGGATACCATTTTGGTTTGATTGGTAGCATTTTATAGTCACTTTGTATTGGTGTAAATGACTACACAGGGAATAGGGCAATGGTGACTATAGTGTCAGATGTGCATATAACTCATGGACCGTAATAGGAGTTTTGCCTGTGCAATGAATTGGAAGCTAGGAATCCTTACCCCCACCCCCCATCTCCTGGCTCTTATCTTTACTAGCCACAGCCTGGGAATGCAACGTTGTTGCTGTATTGCAATGTTCCTGCTATATCGTTCCCCTACCCCAAACTGATTTCTAAGGTGTAATGCTATCAATCCCAGACTTCAGCAGGCTCAATTCACTGATTGTCCCAGACGTTCTTCCACATGCCCCCACAATTACCTCTGAATGTCCCTTCAGGAGCTTTTGTCTCTTGCTATAAAGAGTTGCTCGCCTTTGAAAAATCCTTCACTTGAGAAACCTATTCTAAATACTTGGACCCTCTTAGCCTTAGGACACTTCTGATTGATTAGAACCTGGAAGTTATCCAAGACATCACTTTGAGTGAAATTAAAAATACCATCTTGTCTATGGATCTGGGAACACTTGAGCACCTGAAGGGCAGGCACTTCAACTAGAGGAAGTACTTTCAATAACACAGCACCCCTTATTGTATTCTGGAGATGGCCTTGAATTACAACCCTGGGTCCCAGCATCCCTGAGCTAGGCAGAAGCACAGATTTGGACCTAAGCTCTGTAGGATGGCTCATCTTTGTGAAATGGGGCAAACCAAAACCTCAGATCTAAACATCCCTATGTTTTGGGGGCAGTTCAGAGCCAGCCCCAAACTTGGCAAATTGGTCTCTTTTTTTTTTAAACTCCGTTTCCTATGGCTGCCTTCCTCATTCTAAGCGAAGCACAGAGTGACTTTGAGGGAAGACAAGTTTAGCTTCAGCTTCAACTAACTTGGTCTGAAGGATGCTCCTTTGCAGTTTACCTAGTAGGTTGGCTGCACCTGTCAATGGACCGCAAGGGCCCCAGCTTGCCTTTCAGCTGTATTAATGTGCCAGATACACTCATAAACAGAAGGACAGGTATTAATCAGAAGCCTTCACCAAAGGGTCACGTCCGCATTGCTGTCTAGACTAGCTGACAGCCACAGGAACATTCCCTCATAGAAACCACAAACATTTTCTCTATTACTGATCCACTTACCTTCAACCTCATGGTAGGGCATTTCCAGCACTGGCTTACACTAGGACAATTTGCACTTCTACATCACCTTCCGTTCAATGAGCCTGCTGGGCTCCACAAACAGAATTCATCTTTGCAGTCCTCCTGAAGTTTAGATATTATCCCCACTTTACATACAAGGAAACTGAGGCACATGAGAAGTTAAGTGAGTTACCTAAAGTCATATGCTAAGGGCCAGGTTAACAAGGGGGACTTAGGTGCCTAACTAGCCCTTTAGGCTTCTAAGTCTAACAGTCAGCATTTGTGGCATTCACAAAGCTCCTGCATAACTGGTACCTAACCCTGTTTTAGGGCCTAAATTTGCTACATGCCTAAGTTTCTGCTGGACAGTCACCTCAGTCCTAAACCCAACAAGCAGCTCTGTGCCCAACTTGAATGTAAGCCCTAATGGGATTCACAAGCTAGGGTCTCCCTCATCTATCTTGCCTGCAGTTTCCAAGCTAGTAGACATGCCAAGAGGCCACCTTCAATCATGTCTATCAGAGGAGTTCTCCCGCAAACAGCCCAAAGAAGCATGCATACACACACCCTTTACTCAATAGCCCAGTGGCTAAAGCACTCACCTGAGGTAGGTAACTGGGGTTCAAATCCCCATTCTGCCTGATATGGGGCAGGGACTTGAACCCAAGTCTTGTATATCCCAAGTAAATGCCCTATGCAGTCTTCTCTGTATGGGGCAGAGGGAACAGACGATCTAGGCTCATCACATGGTGATAACGCTCTTCATTCTACTAGTATCTCTGAAGGACATTAAACAGAAGCTTCTAAAGTTAAACATTTTTAAATCAGCTTGTCCACAGAATTTGGATCCAAGAGTTTTAAAAGAGCTGGCCGAGGAATGTCCTGGACCATTAATTCTTCGAGCACTACAGAAGTTCCAGAAGAAAGCTAATATGCCAATTTTTGGAAAATGTAAATGGGATGAGTGAGGTAATTATAAACCTGTCAGCCATACACTTATCCTAGGTAAGATAATGGAAATGCTGATATGAGACTTGATTAATAAAGAACTAAAGGAAGGTAATGTAATGAATGCAAATTAACATGGGTTTATGGAACTTAGATCCCATCAAACTCACTTGATCTTTTTTTGATGAGATTACAAGTTTAGTTGCTAAAGGTAATGGTGTTGAGGTAATAGACTTCTGTAAGGCATGTAACTTGTCACAATAACATTTTGATTTAAAAAAGTGAGAAAGTTAACATGGCACTCATTAAATAGATTAAAAATTGTCCTTTAGGTCTCAAAGTGTAACTGTAAATGGAGAATCATCTTCAAGCAGGTCTGTTTCCAGCGGGGTCTTGCAGGGATTGGTTCTTGGCCCTATGCTATTTATCATCATTAATAACATGGAAGAAAACATGAAATCACTGATAAAATTTGCAGATAACACAAAAATTGGGGAAATGATAAATAATAAAGAAGACGAGTCACTGATTCAAAGTGATTTAGATCACTTGATAAACTGTGCATAAGCAAAATGAATTTCAATATAGCTAAATGTAAGTGCAAACATCTAGGAACAAAGAATATAAGCCATGTGAGCTTCTAGTATGATGCAGTGACCAAAAGAGTGGATGTGATCCAGGGATGCGATTCAGGGATGCACAGAGGAATCTCAAGTAGGACTAGAGAGGTTATTTTACCTTTGTATTTGTATTGCTGGAATCTTGTGTCCAGTTCTGGTGCCCACAATTCAAGAAGGATGTCAATAAATTGGAGAAGGTTCAGAGAAGAGCTATGAGAATGAACAAAGGATCAGAAAATGTGCCTTATAGTGATAGACTCAAGGAACTCAATCTGTTTAGTTTTACAAACAGAAGGTTAAGGGGTGACTAGATTAGTCTGTAAGTACCTATAGGAGGGACAAATATATAACAATGGGTTCTTCAGTCTATCAAAGAAAGGTCTAACATGAAATCATGTCTGGAAGCTGAAGCTAGACAAATTCAGAATGGAATTAAGGTGTCAATTTTTTATGGTAAGAATAATTAACCACTGAAACTATTTGCCAAGGATCGTGATAGATTCTCTATCACTGACAACTTTTAAATCCAGAGGGGATGTTTTTCTAAGATCTGCTCTAGGAATTGTTTGGGGGTGGGGAGGTTCTTTGGCTTGTGTTATACAGGTGGTCAGACATGATCATCATGGTCCCTTCTGGCCGGAGACTCTATGAAGGCACTGAGCTATGGGGTACCCTGGGGAGGGGCTCACTCAATCTCTCCTGTTGAAGCTGTTCCACTTTGTAGAAGACACAGTGAGTGCCCTAATAACCACTCGGCTGCAGAGCCCATCTCTCTTGCTCTCTTTCTCTGGGCCTATAAATATATAATTATTTATACCAAATGGAACCGCTTTAACAGAGGAGTTTGAGGAAGACCCACCCTATAGCCAGGGGACTCAGCTAGGAGGGCAGGGTTCAAGTCTCTACTCCATATCAGGCAAGGTGGGGATTTGAACCTGAATTTCCCACAGCCTGGGTGAGTGCTCTAACCACTAGGCTACTGGGTAAACAGGCATAATTTTTTCCTCGAGAAAGGACTGAACATGACTGAGCTACTTCTCACCAGGTAATAAAATCCAGTGAGGACTCCCTCCGAGGGGGCAGAACTTGAGCCACACCCCTCGTTTCCTTTTACTCCTGGCTAGTTTAGGCTGCTCCCTGCTCTGTGTGCTGGCTTCTGGGAGTCCATTTTTAGGTGTGTAACTCTCCCTATGCCTTGTATAGGGAGATTGGGCACCTAAGTCAGGGTTGTGGATTCCACCAGGGACAGGGCACCTAATGTTAGGTGTAGATTTGCAAAGGGAACTTAATCACTGTAATGCTCAACCGAAGTTTTTGGTGTAGATGCAGACAGATCCAGCATCTCCTGTTTCCCATTCCTACGCTTTAACTATAAGCCTGTCCATGCCCTCTGTAGTTATACAAGCCCATTTCTTCATCACTCTTCTGCTGAATTAGACGATGGACTATAGGACTTTGGTACTGTCATAGGATTGCCATGGTGGACCGGACCGTTGGTTTGTCAATCCGAGTACTCTGTTCTTGCACTTCATACACCAGCAGAAGGCAAAAAAAATCTCAATGTGCTATTTAATGCACAATACTCCTGGTCAATTGCCATGAAGGTAAATTCCTTCCTGAACACTATGGTAACCTTAAGCAGGAGACATGGCTGTCAATGACTTGGTACGTATGACTATTATTAGTCGGACTCAGACACTTTTTAAATCTAAAGTTGCAGTAGATGTAACCAACAGCAGAATTTAGCTCAGTGTAAATGTAGATTATCTCCATTTACTTCAGTGGAGTTACTCTTGCTTTACGTTGGTGAGAGGGAGAGCAGGGTTCGATCCTCATAAGGCAGGAAATTACCCAGGCTGACTTCTCATTGCCTGAAGAAATACTAGTTCCAAATTATCATGCCATTTAGTCTCATCAGGTGACCATCACATCTGTTTTATAAGGCAGAGCCAAAGGAAGGGACCAAGCAGGTGTCACTAAACCCTTCTGTAGGCTGCTGCCCTAGCTCCGCAGGCCAAGGAGGATTAAAAACCTTACCCATTGTATGTTCGGGCTTTTTCTTAGGGCACTACGCATTAGTTGCACCAACAATCTTTAGCAGGACACAAATCTTCCTTGCTAGAGTCTCCCCTGCTCCAATTCTAGCAGCTCTTCTCCACTCTTCTTGCTCCATGGTCTACTGCAGGAGCCAATTGACTTTCTGTAGCTCTGCAGCTCCAGTAACCATTTTTTAGCCTTTATCGGAATCAGGTGCCCATCCCATGGTTACCTGACCCCTTCCTTGCTGGGTTTGATAATCCCTTCTACCAGGTCCAATCAGCCTAAGTTTGCTCCTTGCCCCAGCCACAGCCCTCTGCAGGGCTATCCTAACCCTTTTCTGTAGGAGTGGGGCAGCCCCACTCCACTCATGTAATCCCAGGAGATGGGGCTTTATGAAAAAACAAGTGTAAGGGGGTGAACTCACTTCTCACAAGTGCCCAGTCTCTGTGTATGCGCCTGGGCTCTCTTGCTCTCTTGTTGTGATGGGCCTCTGGTGACTCTGCCCTCCAGTCAAGTCACACACTGTCTGTCTGTGACATAAGACCCAGGAAAAACCCTTCCAGGATACCTGTCCAACAGGAGCCTCTCTCAGTGCCCTCTGGAATGTCTCTCTCAAGTTCTCCCTGCTCCGGTATAGAGCAGTGGCTCCCTCCCGGGAGGCAATGTCTTTGCCCTATCAGGGCCTTTCTGGCCACAACTCTCCAGCTGAGCCACTATGGTTCAGTTCCCCTGCTGGGGTGCCTCAAGGCCACTTTCCCAGTGGCTGGTGAGGGGAGGGGGACCCAGACCTGCCTTCTACTCTAAGTCCCAGCCCAGGGACCCTATAGATAGCAGCCATGCCATGTCCCTTCATGTAAGCCACACAGCTGCTCTAATTCCCTGGGCCACTTCTCCATGACTCCAGCATGTTCTTCCCCCTTACTTTAGGGCTTTGTCCTGATTGTGTCCCAGCAGCCAGCTCACAACAACTTTGCATTCCCTTCAGCCTCTGTCAGCACTGCTCTATCCAAAGCCCTATAGCACCTCCCTCCCCCAGCCGGCCCGCCAGCCAGGTACACAATCTACTCTCCACCAGCTCTAGCAAGGAACTGACCTTGCTTTGGCCCTGCAGCTTTTCTTATACTAACCTGCTGAGCCCCGATTGGTTGTTCCTGGAAGCCTCTCTAATTGGCTACTTCCCACACAGCCACTCTAGGCAGCTTGTAGGACCTCTCTACCGCCCCTTTTTGGGGGCTGGGTGTGGCAGGGCCATAAGGCCTCCAGCAAGGCACCTTCGAACCTGATCCACCCTGTCACAACAAGATACCACAGCAATTGTGATAAAATCATAAAATGGCAACTCTGTGAAGGACTATATCCCAATGGAGAACTGTCTAGATACATTTATTTTTAAATTGTTCCTTTCCATGCATTCTGCTGATTGCAAAAACAACCCAAAGGTCCAGAATTTTTGTAAAGAAAGAGTAACTCTTTTTTAAAAATTACTATTTGTATTTAGGAATATTCTTAAAAGCTACATTAGATCCTAGATATTCTGCTCTCTAGTTGACCTAAATCCTAAAACACCTAAAAGAATCCACCTGCTAGAGGTGTGATTAACAGCCTTGGAGATGGATGTGAAAAAAAGTAGTCTCATCTCTTCCTTCATGAGTAAAATGTGAGGCATGCTAGTGAATCAGGATTGATGGACTTTAAAGACTCAATTTAGGGGAGTTATGTCTTAGTCTGTAAATGTTTAGCTGTCTTGCAGCAGCCCAGGGATGTGCTATCTAGTCTCCATAAAGACAGTAGTGGAGGAATGGGTTTTATGGGGAGAACTGAAATAGAGATTCAGTCTTTACTGCTGAAACTACAGACTTGGAACATACAGGTGTTCTTATAGGGCTGCTAAGGGATCAAAGTACAGTCCCAAGGTATGCAAAGAATGTTATCACCAGATTCATGAATGATCAAATTATGGCCTCAGAATACCAGGATGTTATCACAGGCTGATCAGCAATAACAAAAGAGTGTCTAATAATAAAATTAATTACACACCATATTACTGTGCTTGTTACCTATTGTAAAAGCAGAGATGGAATCCAGGCTCAAAGTTCAGATCTGGATTTGATATTCGGAAACTCTTGCTAAGGAATACAAGGTCAATCATCAACAAATGCTGTATTATTCATGATCTGGTTTCAGACAGACCTTCTGACCTGGCCAGCATCACCAAGACCTGGCCAGATAACTTCTCCAGCCCCATACTGACCCTGATGGCCCAGCTGGTTTTATTAACTATTCAGCTACAAAGAAGTCAAAAGTAACCCAAGAAAGAGAGAGTCATATTCCCATTCAACCTTATATGCACAAGATGCCCCACTCTGGGGAAAAAAAATAATTTGAGAGCATTCACATGGCACCTGAATTTAGATATGACACAAATCGCACTGATATAATCTCCCTCTACCTCCCTGCAAAACCCTACATGATTCATAAAGAAATTACTGGATTGCTATTCAGGAGGATGTTGGACATCAAAAACCTAGCAAAAATCTTCGCTTTCCTAGTTCAACCATCACCTCCTCCCAGACAAAAGGCCTGCCTATCACAGCTGGAGAAAGCCTGCATGAAACATATAGCCCCCCAAGTACCTGAAATTATCAACACCTCCCTCAGAGGTGCCTTGAAGTGTGCACTACTCCAGTTGGCTCTCAAGCAACCAACACCAGATGTTAACCATTTGTTTCACCAACTGCTCTTTTCAGCAGTGATCTGTACAGGACTCTCTCTCCTGTAATTGTTGCTCTTATGCATAAAAACCTCTCTTGATATTTGTTCCTAGTGGCAGTCTGAGGCCTGGGTCCCGGGCGGAGCTGAGCCCTCGAAGCTGAAGTCACTTAGAACTTCACGGGAGTCACTCATTGCTTTGTGGGATCAAACCCAAAGCATTTGAGGAAAAAGAGCTGAGAGCTACAGAACAATCCCAGGGCTCATCTGATGTCTGAGTCCACATCAAGAATCAGTATTTCAGTTCCTTTTCCTTTCCGCTTTGGTGCACCAGTATCTCACTGTCCGCTGGCCCTGTGTCCCTCCCTGGACCCTGGTGCCCTTTGCCTGGGGTGCTGCCCAATGGCAGTACCCCTCCAGTCCAGCTCTGGGTATCTCCTCCCCGGGGAACCCCCAACTCTCTGAGCCCCACCTTGCCTCAGTCTAGGCCAGGGGTCCCCAAACTATGGCCTGAGGGCCAGATCCAGCCCGCGGCTTCGATTTGTCTGGCTCCCCAACCAACAGGGGAGAAGCAAGCAGGCAAAGGCTGACGCAGCTGAGCAGGCACATTGAGCAGGCAGGGGGAGCGCCGCCGGCAGCAGCTCGCACATGGGAGCAGCTCAGCTGAGCTGTGCGAAGGGGTGAGTGCCCCCGGGAGCCAGTGTCCCCCCAAAAGGGGAGCCAACTTAGGGGAGAGTCGCTGCTGCAGCCAAGCAGGCACGGACCCTGCCTTAGAGTGAAAATACAAACCAGATGCTTAATTACATGCAGATGATACTAAACTGCTCAAAATAGTTAAGACCCAAGCAGACTGTGAAGAACTTCAAAAAGATCTCACAAAACTAAGTGACTGGGCAACAAAATGGCAAATGAAATTTAATATGGATAAATGTAAAGTAATGCCCATTGGAAAAAATAACCCCAACTATACATATAATATGATGGGGGCTAATTTAGCTACAACTAATCAGGAAAAAGATCTTGGAGTCATCGTGGATAGTTCTCTGAAGATGTCCATGCAGCGGCAGTTAAAAAAGCAAACAGGATGTTAGGAATCATTAAAAAAGGGATAGAGAATAAGACGGAGAATATCTTATTGCCCTTATACAAATCCATGGTGCGCCCACATCTTGAATACTGCATACAAATGTGGTCTCCTCATCTCAAAAAGGATATACTGGCATTAGAAAAGGTTCAGAGAAGGGCAACTAAAATGATTAGGGGATTGGACTGGGTCCCATATGAGGAGAGATTAAAGAGGCTAGGACTTTTTAGCTTGGAAAAGAGGAGTCTAAGGGGGGATATGATAGAGGTATATAAAATTATGAGTGGTGTGGAGGAGGTGAATAAGGAAAAGTTATTTACTTGTTCCCATAGAACATTGCCACCCAATGAAATTAGTGGGCAGCAGGTTTAAAACAAATAAAAGGAAGTTCTTCACACAGCGCACAGTCAACCTGTGGAACTCCTTGCCTGAGGAGGCTGTGAAGGCTATGACTATAACAGGGTTTAAAAGAGAACTGGATAAATTCATGGAGGTTAAGTCCATTAATGGCTATTAGCCAGGCTGGGTAAGGAATAGTGTCCCTATCTTCTGTTTGTCAGAGTGGGATGATGGATGGCAGGAGAGAGATCACTTGATCATTACCTGTTAGGTTCCCTCACTCCGAGCACCTGGCATTGGCCACTGTCGGTAGACAGGATACCGGGCTAGATGGACCTTTGGTCTGACCCAGTACGGCCTTTCTTATGTTCTTATGTACATCTTCAATAAATGGAGTAAAGAAGATGAAAATAAAATTAAAAAAAGAATGTGAAATGATTTTTAATGTATTGACAAATATTTTGTGCTATTTCACAGTACCTGCATTGATTATACAGCTATTTTTATACCTGATATAGAATTTAATGCAACACGGACACAGTATAGTGTTGTTTCTACTCTTTGCATATATTTGCATATATTTAATGTTTTTTTCCCCACAGTCATTTTGGCCCGCAAAGCCCCTTCAAAAATCTAATATGGCCCTCGTCTCAAAGTTTGGAGACCCCTGGTTTAGGCTACTGCCAGTCATCATCAAGCCCCGACTCCCTGGGGCAGACTGCAGTGTAATAGCCAGTCATCATAGGCAAAGAGGGTTTAGCCTGCTGCCTTTGCCTACCCATGGGCTGCCCCTGGCAACCCCAGTACCCCTTCTAGGCCTCAGACTAGGCCCTGCAGCCTGGGGACTTGCCAGCCTGGAGCTCCCCAGCTCTTCTGGTCTTTCTCCCCAGCCCTGCTCCACTCCAGGTACCTTCTCAAGCTTCCCCAATAACCAGACCAGTCCGCCTCTACAGTTAGAGGAGACTCTCTCTGTCCCAAACTCTGGGACCTTACATCAGGGCCAGCTGGGCCCTAATTGACCCAGCCACAGCTGCAGCTGTTCCGCCCCAGCTGCTTTCACTTACAGCTCTCTGCTGGGCTGCCTTTCCCCAGCCATAGCCCATTGCAGGGCTGTTTTAACTCTTTTTCTTTGGAGCAGGGTAGCCACCCCGCTACAGGTATATAGAGCAGTATAAATAAGTCATTGTCTGTGTGAAATTTTAGTTTGTACTGTCTTTGCTAGTGCTTTTATGTAGCCTGTTGTAAAACTAGGCAAATACGTAGATGAGTTGATGTACCCAAACCTCTGCATACCCCTGGTTGAGAACCACTGATTTACCTTACACCAAAACAAGGAAGGGAATCTTTTCATGAACGGTCACATGAAATTATACACATTGAGATTAAATTATATACACATGTTTCTAATCCATATATAATCAGAAATTCTTTCAGAAATGTCCAAAAGAAAAGTGTAATAATTGAACATTCCCTGGCACTGTAAGGCAATTAGTAAGAACAGTTCTATTAAATAAATGCTTTGGGAAACAATCCATAGAAACCTAATAAAAATTCACATACAAAAAAAATCAATGATCCATTAAAGAGGCTGTCAACACCAAGGACTATTAGCTGTAAATCATTATTGCTGCTGTATGTTCTAGTAGGAAATCGGGTACATACAGTTCTCAGTGAATCCTTTGGAGAGGAGAGGAGAAATTTAAATGTTTTACCAGAAAAAGTGGAGAAATCATATCATGGTGCTTCTGATGATGAGGAAAATAGTCCTGTCGGGTGCAGATCACTTTGCTTGTGATCCACCAAAGCACTGAAGCATGTTAGGGACTAATCACACTCGAGCCAGATTTAAAGGCAGGTGACCTAGGCAGCCACCTGGAGTGCTGGGCTTGGGGGATCCATCCATTCTGTATGTGGATTCATTTTCCACTCATCTCCTAGAATGTTCTGAACCTTTGTAGAATCCTGTGGAATCTTCCAGACTTTCTGAGAACAACATTTTCCTCAAACATCCTAGAATGGCGTCAGCCAGGCCCTTGCGGCTATATAAGGGGCGGGGCGTCGCCAGTCAGTCAGTGAGAGATAAGAAGGAAGGGAAGGGAAGTGAGAACCCAGCTGCAACATTGTGAACCTTGTTTCACTGTGTAATTGTGAAAGTGTAAATTTATCATCATATGACAGGGATAAATCATGCATGCAAATTGTGTATCAAAGTCGCGAAATGGGCTACAAATGCACTAAAACATAAGGTATTCAAAAGTTTGACAAGTGCGGGGAAGAAAGTGCCATCTGGTCTAGAGCCAGCCCTGACTGTTTTCATGCTTAAAGTTAGGCATGTACTTACGAGCTTTGCTGTTTCCGGGCCAGAGTGCTCAGCACCAGGCAGGATCAAATATAATTCCCTGAAACTCTGGAAATGTAGAACCCAATCTTCAGCTGCTGTAAATGAATGTCACTCCCTTGACATCCATGGAGAGTCGATACTGACTTACCCCAGCTGAGTATCTGGCCCATAATGAATTATGCAGCTGATATGCTCAGTCTTCTAAGACAATTAGAGGTTTCTAAGGCCCGGCTTGACAAAGGCCTGGCTGGGATGATTTATTTGGGGTTGGGTCCTGCTTTGAGCAGGGGGTTGGACTAGAACCTCCTGAGGTCTCTTCCAACCCTAAAATTCTATGACTCCATGAATTCATGCCTTTTTGAAGACATACAGTTTAAGTAATAAGACAGAGAGACTAAAGGGATGCAAAAACTAGATGAATGCCCACTCAGGGATGGTCTACCCTAGTGGGAGGGGTCGACTGAAGATACGCAACTTCAGCTACATGAATTACGTAGCTAAAGTCGGCATATCTTCAGCTGACTTACCTGCTGTCCTCATGGTGGCAGCGGGCAGCGACGCACTCCCCCGTCGACTGCAGCTTGTGCCTCGCGGAGAGCTGGAGTTACGGAGTCAACAGGGGTGCTGTTGGCGATCGATTTATTGCGTCTTAACGAGACACGATAAATCAATCGCCAAAAGATCGATCACTACTCGCCGATCCGGCGGGTAGTGAAGACCTGCCGTCAAGGTCATACAACACCACTAGGATACAACTTGGCATGTTTAAATTTTGAAAGATACAGCAGTGTTGTAAATTGCTTAAAGGTTATATGTATAGGACAAATGAGTTAGAGCCCTTTTTTTGCTTCTTTGTAATGTATGAAGGAGGTTTTTAAGAGGTATTAATCTACTTGTTTAACACATTAGTAATTCAGAGGTTGTCTTCTCTGCTTTTCTTGAAAGAATTATAACATCACATATATCAAGTGACAGACAGTTAAGTGGGGAAGTGACTTTTATTCAGGAGGCTTAAAATTTAGCATTTGTTTTGTTTTTGGAAACAGCTGTTTCACTCAGTCCCTTTGCAAACTGTTGGAAGGAAAGATCTGTTTGGTAAAGACAGAACATCACCACTCCTTCAATTAAAGACTGTGAACCCCAGTTATATGGCTGAGTCCAACAAGAAGATACCCAGAACAAGATCACACTCGCTGTTCTTATGGTTCTAATGTTAAAAAAATATTACCCCCCAGCCCTCCAGGCCTTCTTTTATACGTCATAATTAAGCATAAAAGGACACAACCCCCTTGCACATCACCTTTGATAATGATAGAAATTGCTCACAATCAGACAAGATCACTTTCCAGGGAGATGTACAGAAGCAGCTCGTAACAATTTAACAATGTCATTCTTACTGAGGTAAATGTTTAAAATCAAGGGCTAGATCCTACTCTTAGTCAAGAATATTCTTTAATATTGCAGGGAGGCTGTTTCTGCAAGGTGGAAGCTGGACTGTCCCATCATCAAGGGTCTTTACTGAATGGCTTAGTAGCACAGTGGTGGGATTACTGTGAGAAGCAGTGTGGGCCGAGGGATGTGTTGGCCGCTGCTTCCCGTAGCCCTCATTGACCTGGAATGGTGAACTGTGGCCAGTGGGAGCTGCGATCAGCCGAACCTGCAGAAACTGCTGATAAACAAACTCTCCTGGCCCAGCAACGGATTTCCCTGATGTGCCGTGTGCCAAAGGTTGCCGATCCCTGGTCTAGACACATCCCAGTATTGGGCTCTGCAATGTAACTCAGGGCAAGGCAATTTCATTTCCCATGGCCTGGCCATTACACAGTAGGAAATAAAAGCAACACTAGATTTTATATAAACATAAAAAGACACCAGTATAGTAAAATTCCCTCTGTATGTGAGGATGGCATGTTATGTGGCTTACTCAACAGGGCAACAAAGTATTTAAAAACTCTTGGTTGAGGAGAAGCCAAGTATTATTAAACAACTCACACTGATAATGATAGGTTCTTTGTGGTTAAAAATATACCTTTGTGGCTCTTTCATTTTACAGAGTTGGCCCAGCAATCTGAGAGGGGAGAAAGGGAACTAACGTATTCTGCCCAATATTTTACCGTCACACTCACCTGAAGTGCACTGTATTGGATATCTGATGTCTGTCAGCAGATGCCTGTGGCTAACAAAGGAAGCATAATCACCACCTAGGGTTCCCAGAAAATAACAACTGGAAGGGGGGTTGTATTGATTAGGACTGTGGGCGAAAAAGCAATAGGTGAAATTTCTACAGTGCAGTAGTTATTATTCTTTGATTAACTGCACAGCATGTACAGCAGTTTTCAATACAAAATTTAATAGCACAAGGAAAACGGAACATTTAGGGGCAGTGTAAGATGAATTCAGTCCCAAATGAAACCACGCAAGGGACACTGTTCTGATTATATTTCTTGTTTTCATGGCAGTTCCGTAAAACCATCTCATTTCAAATGTACCTGGAAGTTGCTGCAGCAATCCCAGTCTGCCGCCTGCAAGTGCCATTGACAGCTGGGACCTCGCCACCAAATGTCAGTTGAGTTTGTCATGGAATATATGGGCACCAGCGCTTAAGAACTCAGATCCATCCTTTCCCCAGGCAGGACAACAGCTGGGCTTGGTCCCATCAGTGTGGGCAAGATAGGATCCAATCATCAATGATGCATAGTTTTCCCCCCCCACACCCCCTTTCTTTCACATTGACTAGTTAGTTCAGTGTCTGCAGCACAGCATCCTTGTTATCTCCCTCCATGTGCTGTTTCACCACCAGCTGTAGTCCAGGGAGTGAAGTCGTCTGGCTAATACCAGCATAATCACTAATAAGCAGCTATGTGGCATCACTATGTCACAGTCCCTCTGAGGGGGAGGGAGGTGATTTTTAGAGTGCCATTCTGGAGGGTCTTTAGGGCAGAGAGGAGCAGGCGGTAGTACCTGAGAAAGAAATTGGCCACGACCTGGACCATGGAACACTGGGGAACAATCCTGCACTGAGGTCCCCACCAATGATTCTCACACTTGTCAGAGTGCATGTTAACAGAGAGATTAAACCAGATTCCAATCTCACATTAATGTGTCTGCAAGACAACTCCAGATTTACACTGCTGCTCAGCATTCGATGCATTGGTTTAGGGGGACAGTCCCTACCATTTGCAATTGCTCAAACCATCTCACCTTTCACTTGCAGCCATATAACATTTCCATGGCAGCTGCTGCAATTCTTTACATGGAGAAGCAAAGTTCGTGTTTTTAGCTGGCTTAAATGGAGAACCAACATCATCTGATTAACTAGCTCGCTGCCCATCACCCATGCTCTGTAGACCACAGCTTGGGACCCAGCCACCTCTCAGCCTAAATCTAGGATTCTTGATCTTTTTCCACCGGAGATCCAGAAATCAGACATGGTTTCCTGGAGTGACCAAAAATATCAGAATTTCCTACATCCCTGATGAGAGAAGGTCCTAATCTAGGTCTTCTCCAGCTTTGATTTCTGTCATTGTAATAGAGATAGGATTTAGTCATCTGTAATTACCTCTAATCTGGGAGAACTAAAAGGAAATGTAGAAGGCTGCATACACATTACTCCAATATGAGTGCAATTTGCCTAGTTTCTGCCCTACAGACCCACAAATGGATGAAAACTGCAGCACTGGAAAGTGAACTAGCCACAGCACCCACTGGGCTGAAAGAGGGGAGACTTTCCTTCTATGACCAATCTAAGTAAACCCAAGCCTGGCTTGAAGGGTGTCTTCTTTAAAAACTGAGAATCTGGGGTTGATTATTAGAATCCATACCCAGTTTCTTTAATTAGGCCCTGTCCTCTTTTGCTGGAATATATATTTTAAAACCTTGGCAGAAAAAAGTAAAGATAGTAGGTGTCTCTGGACAGTGCTGTAGGTGAAATGGACAGTTTTCATAGACAGGGACTGTGCTAAGGGTGCTTTACTTGCCAGCACCCCATCTAAAGAGCATAAGCAGAAAACTGGACTGGACCCTTCCCCACCCGTTTAGCTGGTCTTGAATATTCCCTGAATATTCTACCAATCTATCAAATTCTCATTCCTCCTCACAAACATCCCCAACTTGGCCTTGCCCCACCAGATTTTCCCAGTTCCCCCTTAACAAGTGTCCACAACATTCTGTTTGCTCCCTTGATATGCCAGGGGAAGCGACTGGCAGGAAAGGAAGAAGCACTTGCTCACAACCAGATGTCGGACGATGTGCACACAGGCCAGGGAAGATACTAAAAACTTATCAGCACAGTCTGCTAGAAGCTTGCCACGAAAGCCAGAGAAGACATGTAATTAGGGTGGAGTCTGCTCGCTTGGTAGCTGAGAAAACATTCAGATGCTTGCCAAGAAACCTACTTTATCAACTTTTCTAGCCGAGTTTGGACTCAGGACTTCAGACCATCTAATCAATGGCCAGAATTTCCAAGAAACCTCTGCCTCCAATAGCTCCCACTGCGGCACTTTTGGCCAGTTTTAATAGGGCTGAATCCAGCAGCCTGCGTTCTTCTGAAAATGTAGCCACTTACTTTGGTGCCTAAATGGAATCTTGGCTCTTTTGACAATCTGGCACAATAGTGGGTGCTGTGAATCTATGACAGGGTGTACCAGGCATTCACTATCCTCCCTCTCACTGGACACTCCACTGCCTTGGTGCACACTGACCTAAGAAGTGAAAGGCAGAGACTTCCAGGAGTTCCCTAAAAAGGCCTCCCAGGGTCAGCTGCTGGTGGAACCAGTAAGACTTGGTCCTCCAGTGGCTAGAAGGGCTGGGAGCAGGCAGAGGCCAAGCAGAGCAATATCCCCAATTAAGGTTAATAAATTTAATGATTCCATTTAGATATTTGGGTACATCACTCATAAAAGGTTATACTAAGAGTAGATTGTGGAAAGCAAATATAACAATGAGTGTTGATTGTCGCTCAGTAATTGAGAATTTAAGAGAGGTTGTCCCTCAGTAAATATAGTCCATCTTGGAAGTATTTCAGTTACTTTCCTGGCTTCGCTAAAGTGAATTGCAACCCCAAACCAACTAAAATTGATCACTTTGGCAAAGCAGCTCTGATCGTTGAACACCTAGGCAGAGTATGTGTGTCTAGGCAAATACTGTCTGCTCCTGAAATCTTTTCCCCCAGTTTGTCACTAAACGTCAGAGGAAAACTCATACAGACCCCGCTTACACTTAGATATTAATTGGACTACTGATCTTAGGCAAGCTCACTTTGCAAGGCGTCCTCTGGCTTAGGTGAGCTTGTGACAGAGCCCTTCAGAAAATTCCAGCCGGTTGGTCAAATCCACCGGTGCAATATCATAATCTTCCATTTACAAAGCTCAATGATCAGCAAAAGGATGGCGGAGGGGAATACACCTGGATGTTTACAGTCTCTAAGGAGTCACATTGCATCCATCCCTACATATGATGAAGAAAGAACCTGGTAATGCCAGGTTATATTTTGCTGGTGCATGGCTGAGTTGAGTTTCTGGTTATTATGTGGGAGTGGTTTTTTTTCTCCACGTCTTGGAGGAGGTTTAGTGGCTTATTCCATTTCATGATTGCAAACACACCACTCCAGGTTTTGGCTTTCCAAGAGCTTGTTTACTTCTTGTATTTTTCTGAGCTTGGACTGATGAAATAAAGTAGTTATTTTCATTTTCATTTATGATCTGATTTTGGATCAGTTTCACATGCATTTGCCCACTGCTGCAGTGCTTGGACTGCAAAGCCAGGCTGCAGGGGGATTGTTTATTATGTATTTCAATTTACATCAAACTACCCATCCATCACTCTGGGCATTTTTACCAAATTAAAAAAAAAAAAGCATGGAAGCATTTTTATTGGTCTTAGGCTTCAGACAACCTTGTTCTTATAAAAGCTAAATTTGGGTCCAAATTTGCCCTGACAATGGCACAGAAAAAAAAGTAACTTCAAAGGGAAAAAGAAAAGAAGGGAGGCTTTGTGCATAAGCCACAGGACTGGGTTTCAGGGGATAAAGGTCCCACTCCAGGATGGTTGTAGGAACAGGCAAACAAGGCGGTTGCCCTAGGCACCAACTTCAGGGCGTGCTAGACCACTCTGCTGCTAGATGAGCTTTTTTTTTTTTGGCTCAGCTACTAAAGGGAGCCTTCGCCGACACCAGAAATGCTTTCCTCCCTGGCTGGCAAAACGGCTAGGGCCGCTCCTGACCTACCCTAGACATGCTCTCTGATCTTGGGTAAACTGCTTCACCTCCATGCCCCGGTTTTCTCCAGCTGTATAAATGGGGGATAATCCTGTCCAATTCACAGGGCTGTTTGGAGTTTTAATTCTCCAGTAGCTCCTGTCTTGCAACTGGGGTCACATTGACCTCAGTAGAATTCTGCCAGAGTGCAAGGCCGGATTCCAAGATTGGGGCCAATATTTGTAAAGCTTTTTGAGATCTTGGATAGAATGGGCTATCCCAGTGCAAAGCAGAAGAACTGAAAGGAAAACAATTCAGCAACCTTATCCAGTCATTTTACCCCATGTCCTAGAGCAGGCCTGCACAACTCGGAAAGCAGCGAGGGCCATATTACTGCAAAAAATCCAGCTGCGGGACAAAAAGCCCCGCCCCCGCCCCGCCCCCATCCCCTTCCCCCCACCCCACCGCTTGTCTTGCCCCGCCCCTACTCACCCCCTGCGGGCAGCACAGTGAGCCCGTGCAGGCCGCATGTGGTCCCCGGGCCACATGTTGTGCAGGCCTGTCCTAGAGTCTCTCCAGTACAAAGTTTCTTACTTGAGCAAATTTTTGGTCATTAACCTGGTGGGGTGAAAGAATTACAAAAAATAGTCCTTTGACAAATAGGGAGGTACTTCTCCTCTCCTTGGATCTGCAGCCACATAACACATCTGGAAATATTTCCTCTCCCCCTCAGCTGTTTAGCTGGGAGAGGAATTCAGCAAATCGGTAACAGACAGTTTGGAGAAGGAAACCATTCACTCTAACCCCCTGGAGCTTAGTGAATTTCTCTGTTCTGATGCTGGCCAACCAACTGTGAGTATGATCATTTTGTCCAAAAGTCAGATGCCTTTTTCGTTGTACCTTCTCAGGGCTAATCCAGTGTAGGAACTCTAGAACAATGGGGAGTTATAAATACATTGGCTTGTGGCTAACGCACACATCTAGCCATCAAAAGGACAGGGTTCTACTCCTGGTCATGCTGCAGACTTGCTATGAGCTCTTCAGTGAGTCACTTAACTGAACTGAAACTCAGTTTCTCCATCCACAAGAGTTGAACTACTCACACCATAGGGTGTTGTGAGGGTTGATTCACGTATTCAAAGGGCTGTGACCTCTTTGGGTTGACGGTGACATTGAAGGTGTCTCTAACATTCTAAAAAACCCCAACCAACAACACAGATAAAAAACAACACTGAATACGCAGGGTAAAATTGGCATTGACTTCGGTGAAGTTGTGATTTCACTCATACTGTAGCGAGCTTCTCACCAGATGGTGCTGGTGCTGAACCTGTTGCATGAACCCAAAATGCCAATCAGCTAAACGAAAAGACAGAGGCTAGCAGGGGAGGGCCAGAGCTCGCCTTTTACTGTGTGATGATTATTTTGGGAAAGTGTTGTATTAAGTGCTATCAAAAGTCTGATAGGTTGGGAAACTTGGAAGATTTGTGTGTTACCTTTGGGGGAAAAAAATGTTGAACAATAGTTTGAGGTGCCACAAGGTATGTGGCAAAATCTGGCCCTCTGGACCTATTTAACATTCATATTGCTGTGGTGCCTAGAGATCATACCCGCATCGAGCACCATTGACTAGGCACTGTGCAGACTCTAGCAAATGACAACCTCAGCCCCAAAAGAGATACAGTCTAAAAATCCTTAGAGTTTAATGGCTATATTCTCAGATGATCCAAATTGGCATAGCACCGTTGACATCAGTGGGTCAGTGCTGATTACACCCGATGAGGCTCTGGCCTAGATATCCTTAGGGAGGTTCCAAGTATGTCTTCCCTTCCACAATAGCAAATCATAATTTCCTGTGCTGCAGGATTCTCCGGATACAGTCCTATAGCCTCTGTTACGCAGGAGGCCAGATTAAATGACTCGACACAGTAGTCCCTTCTGGCCTTACAACTCACAAATTTATGGCTATTACTATAGCTGACTGACTGTCAAAACCAAGTGCCAATGCCCCTGAAAGAGCAGAAAAACTAATTCACATTAAGCTGCCATTTCAGAAGCTGAAATGGGATATTAAGATTCTCCCTTTAAACAGACAAAATAAGGTGAGTTTATATATAAAGTATCTACATTCTGAAAATGTAGGCTTTAAAATGTTAATAAATAGCAGCTGCAATAATTCCTGGCATTTGTGAAAAGCTTTTTCAATAGGAGGACAAAAAAAAAAATCTTCAACACAGTAAAAGTTTTTGTGGTTAAGCCTGGGATGACTTATTCTCAACGTATTCTCACTGTGAAACCAACAGATTTGTGTTTTATAAAATGGATAGCTGGGAATAAGCCTATGTTGGAGACATGAGAGGATTTCTTTAATTTCTTCCTTCCAGTACTACTTGTGGTGTCAGATAAAAGACGTTTTCTTTGTTGAGCTTAGAATGCCCCCCCCCCCTCCCGGAGTATGGGATTCAAATTGTGTTGAGTACACTAATTTCAGCAAATTAGATGCAACTCACGGCCCACCTCCAGCAATCAGATCTTCCAGCATAGTACCTTGCATTGGGGATCCAGGCAGGTGAAGAGGGCCATTCTAGTTGATCTGTTGCAGGATAACAGCTCATAACATAAGAGCAGGCCTGAGAATATTCACTGGAGGGCAGTGCAGAGATCTCTGAAAGGAAGGTGCAGGTTAATACTCATGACAGAGAAACACGCAGCTCTGTGCCAGAATATTTAGATGGGCTGAGCCCTCACAGATTTTCAAAAGAGCTCGACAAGCTGGGAGTTAAGTGCTCTTAAAAATCTGGTCCTATGGGTTACACAGTTGTGGTGATAAGTAAAATCCTGCTTTTGAGCCACACGCAGCAAGCTCCCTTTCTAGCCTAATGTGAGCAGTCGTTCAGTAGCCTTGCTTCCAGGACTTTAACAATGGACTCTTCCATCACCTCCTCCTGGAGATTATTCCACACCAGATAAATCCCTGGGAATTTGCATAAATTCCTGCTGCCCTAGAGCAAACCCCAAGTACAGGCAAGAAAAGCCCCAATGTGCTCTGGTGAATATATCCTGGTTTTGAGCCAGGGTAAGTTCCACTGCTGGGATGATTTAGTTGGGGTTGGTCCTGCTTTAGGCAGGAGTTTGGACTAGATACCTCCTGAGGCCCCTTCTAGTCCTGGTGTTCTATGATTGTATAAAATCACAGCTGGCCTTGGGTACCCTTGGAGTTTGCACAGGGGCAGCTCCATTGGTGCAAATTCCCAATATAGGCCAGGCCTAAATTATACTCTGTTCTTCTTAGTTGTGTCCCCTTCTACCACACTAAGTAATTCCTCTCTCTCCCTCCCTCCCTACAAATATTTGTAGATGATTATTTTGCTCTGCCCTCCCTTAGTTATCTCTTAGCCAACCAATATTTATTTTGACACTTATGATACTGCAGCAAGAAAGGACATATGTAGCTGTCTGTGTATTCCAAGATTGCAATGCCTCGTTTTTAGGGTACTTAGTCAATAGTCAGAATTCAGCAGCCTTAATTCTTCGGTAACCAAGATTTTAGAGTGGGAATGTAGATCAATTTTTGTCTTCCCCCTTACACCACTTCACCCAATCCCCCAATAGCTTTTGTTGCTCTTTTCTGAACCCCTTCCCTCTAAAGCAGACTAAATATGCAGGGCATGATTCACCACAGCCCTTGCACTATGTGTAGTCATATTCACTAGTGCGGTGAACAAATGCACTAGGGTGTATTCACTAGTGCAGTAAAACTTGCCATCATAATACTACCAGCATGATTTAGTGAAGTTTTACACCAACTTTGCACTGTGTAAATGATGATACAAGGCAATGGCAAATCAGGCCCATGATTCATGGTAGTATTTTGAGATGAATGCTGCTGGAGATGGGCTACCACAATGATGGGTATAGTAGAAGAGGCTAGAATAGAACAGAGAAAAGAGAGGTGTGGGGACAGGATGGGTATTTGAGTATTTCATATTCAAAACAAAGATCAGAAATGTCTTCCTTTTTTAATATCTAGTTAAGTGATTTCATTTCCCCCCCTAAAATTCCTTTTTCTAAGCAAACTTTTCTGGATTCTTAAATGAGTATTTCAAATGGTGTTCTGCTCCGTTGTGTCCCCCTCCCCTTTTGGAAGTCCTGAATTGCTATCTTCACTTGGATTCCTCCCACAGACTGAACCGTTGCTGTCAGCAGAAGGCTTTCAGAGCTCGCACTGAAAACCTCCCATTTTTCAAACACGCTCTCCCATTTCAGACAAATGATTCCAATTTTTAAAATTACACTAATGCACTTTGGTTTGGAACTGCTGAAACAAACTGAACAGAAAGAGAGAGTGATGGGGAGAGGAGAGGAGTGGAGTGGTTAAATAGAACTGGGAGAGTTCAGAGGTTTTGTGTTGCTTTTTAATTAAATGACTTACAGTCATTTACTGCCTGAAACAACAGGTTTAAATTATTCAGCTTGGGGATTTCCCTCCCTCCGTACCTGACTTTTAACAATTTTTATTGCTTTTTATGTGCTTCAGTGTCTGAATTCTAATGAAGTGACAGTAAAGTGATTATCTCATTTCAGTAAAACTTGCCATCATAATTGAATAGAGCAATAATGTACATTGCCACAGTTCAAAGATTCGAGGAGGAGCCAGTTCTACTCAGAGGCACAACAGTGCAAATTATGGCCTCAATTCAGCAATGTGCTTAAATGAAAACATAAGGGTAGGTCCATGGACCATCATGGGACTTCTCATGTGCTTAAAGCTAAGTTTCCTTCTTGTCCTACCTTCAGTGGGCATGGAGAACAATGAATCACTGCCTTTGTTACAACAGTTCTTGTGTAACAGCTCAATGACTCACCCCTGTGGCACCTCCTGCTGTATGTCCAGGGAATTAGCTCTTTCCAGCACAGAGCGCCCTCTGCAGGCCGGTGTCTAGCTGTTTGCCGGCCCCCATAGCCCTCCCAGACGCTGGTGCCCTTTTTCCTGGGGTGCTGCCCCCTGGCAATACCCCCACACTGTGCCTCTGGGTCTCCCCTCCCTGGGGGACCCCCAACCCTCTAATCCCCACCTCACCTCAGTATAGGGCTACCATCAGTCATCATCAACCCCCCGCACCCTGAGGCAGACTGCAGTGTAACAGCCAGTCATCATAGGCAAGGGGGTTTTTCAGACCTGCTGCCTTTGCCTAGCTCCAGTACCCCCCTTAGGCCTCACTTCAGGCCTACAGCCTGGAGAGTTGCTAGGCTGGAGTTCCCCAGCTCCCTTACCTATTCCCCAGCACTGTTCCACCTCAGGTACCCTGTCCCACAGGCAGCCAAGCCTTGCTCCCTCCCAGCCTGGAGAGAGATTGTTAAGCTCCTGACTCACTAGCCTTTTATAGGGCCAGTTGTGGCCTGACTGGGGCATGGCCCCAGCTGAGGCAGCCTTCCCAATCAGCCTACTCTTTTCTCACAGCCCCAGCCCTCTCTCAGAGGTCTCAGCCTCAGGCTTCCTTCCCAACGACTAAACAGGCCCAGTTTTTTAAATCTTTCCTCATAGATCAGTTTTTCTAACCCTTCGATCAGGTTTATTGCTCTCCTCTGGAGTCTTTCCACTTTGTCCGCATCTTTCCTAAAGTGTGGCGCCTAGATACTCCAGCTGAGGCCTCAGCAGTGCTAAAGAGAGAGGAACCTCTCGTGTCTTCCATATGACACTCCTGTTAATATACCCCATAATGATATCAGCCTTTTTTTGCAGCTGCATCACCTTGTTGATTCATATTCTGTTTGTGATCCATTATATCCCCTTGATCCTTTTCAGCAGGACGACCACCTAGCCAGTTATTCCCCATTTTGCAGGTATGCATTTGATTTCTCCTTCTTAAGTGAAGTCCTTTGCAACTGTCGTTATTTAATTTCTTCTTGTTGAATTCAGATCAATTCTCTGATTTGGCAAGGTCTTTTCAAATTCTAATCAAGTCCTCCAAAGTGCTTCCAGCCTCTACCAGATTTGTGTCCTCTGCAAATCCTATAAGTATTCTCTCCGCTCCAGGATCCAAGTCATTAATGAAAATACTGATTAGGACGAGACCCAGGACTGACTCCCTCTGGGAACCACTAGATACACCCTCCCAAGCTGACAGCAAACCATTGATAACTACTCTACAAGTATGCTCTGTGGCTCTGATCTGCTCCAAACTGTTCTTAGCTGCTTGGGATTTTTCTGAGATAATGCATGGCACCCACTCTCTCTTTGGGGAAGCAATATTAATTGAGAGTTAAGTATAAAACTCCAGTTGGCATGATCTAAACTGGTGCTGCGGAAAGATGAAATGTGCAAATGGAGCTGGACTGTGGCCTGGTCTACATTAGAAATGTAGGTGAGCTTAACTACATTGCTCAGGGGAATAAAAATCCATACCCCTAAGTGGCGTTGTCAAGCCAACCTAATCCTCAGTGTAGACAGCACTAAGCTGACAGAAGAATTTTTCCATTGAGCTAGCTGCTGCCTTTTGGGAAGGTGTATTACAATGGGAAAACCCCTCCTTTTGGGGTAAGTAGTGTCTACACTGAAGCGCTACAGCAGCTTAGCTGCTCTGCTGTAGCATTTCAAATGTAGACAAGCCCTCTAGCTTTGTTGATGCTAGAATATGTGCAGGCAGGGTGTTCACAGTGACTGGATGGCACAAATAAGACGACGAAGACTGTGTAGCACCTTAGAGACTAACCAGTTTATTTTAGAAACAGAGGGGTAGCCGTGTTAGTCTGGAATTGCAGAAGTGACAGAGTGTCTTGTGGCACCTTAAAGACTAACTAAAGTATTAGAGTAAATGCTCTAATACTTTAGTTATCTTTAAGGTGCCACAGGACTCTGTCACTTCAGTTTATTTTAGCATAAGCTTTCATGGGCTATAGCCCACTTCATTGGATGCATAGAATGGAACAGAAGTAAGATGCATTTATACAGACAGAAAGAAAAAAAAAAGTTGTACATTAGCATACCCATTCTAAGAGCTGTTTAATTTGGAAGGGCCATTAGCAGGAGAAAAAAGTACCTTTTGAAATGGATATCTGTGTCTGACAGGAGAGATACAACTATTGAAGGTAAATTAACTAGGGAAATGCAATCAATCAGTGTAATGAGCGAACCATTCGCAAGTTCTATTTAGTCCTTGGTTTATTGTATCCAATTTGAAAATTAATTCCAGTTCCTCAGTTTCTCGTTGGAGTCTGTTTTGGAAGTTTTTCCTGTTTCAGAACTGACACCATCAAGTGTTTAATGGAATGGCCAGGAAGATTGAAGTGTTCTCCTACTGGTTTTTCGATGTTATGATTCCCGATGTCAGATTTGTGTCCATTTATTCTTTTGCGTAGAGACTGGCCAGTTTGGGCAATGTACATAGCGGAGGGGCATTGCTGGCACATGATGGCATATATCACATAGGTCGATGTGCAGGTGAACGAGCCTCTGATAGTGTGGCTGATGTGATTAGTCCTATGATGGTGTCAGTTGAATGGATATGAGGACAGAGTTGGCATCGGGCTTTGTTACAGGGCACAAGGTGATCTGCTGGAGTCATTGAACCTGTAGATAGGTGCACTACGAGTTCAAGCTCTCCCCTTGCCTGTGTTCATAGGATTTGTCTTTTCTGCATGGGCTCCTTTGGTAAGTTTTGCCCTGAGACCAACTTTTCTGTTCTAAGAGCAATATTTTAAAATGCTTGAAAATCTACATGCACACTTGGATTTCACACTGGAAGTGCTGTCAAGAAAAATCTGCATTAATTAACCAGAGGGAAGGTGAAAGACTCTAGCAAGCTATTAAGGTAGCATAATGATGACACATGCTCCTTGATCATTTCCTGAACAAAGGGAGTTTGTGTGATCAAAGGAAAGGAAGTCACTGTCATGCTGTGGCCTCATTGTTATCCTGTAATTGACTGATGTACCCAAATTCTACAAAAGACAGACAACAGGTGGATCTGATGTGATCTTTCTCTAAACGATCATTGATTTTCAGGACAAAGGGAAATGCAGTACACTTAATCTACCTGGATTTCAGGAAAGTGTTTAGTAATTTCCCATGTGGAACTGTATCAGTTAAACTGGAGAAGATGGGGATTAATATGAAAATCAAAAGGTGGTTAAGGAACTGGTGAAAGGGGAAACTACAGGAGGTCATGCTGAAAGGTAAGCTGTCAGGAGCAGTGCAAAGGGCAAGGGGACTGGGACATGTGGCGGGGGGGCTCTGCACCTTTGCCAACCTTCACTCCTAAGGGTTGTGCCCTGGCACAGCTGTTGAAGAGGCCGTACTGTATACTCCTAAATGCTGACCCTTACTAGTGGAAGGATCATCCAAACACTATGTTTTGGAAAAACATAATGGAGTTCTTCAAGGATAGGAATTATTTCAGTTAAGGGCCAATGTTGGTACAAGAACAAATCGATTCAAACTGGCCATCCATAAGTTTAGGCTTGAAATTAGACAAAGGTTTCTAACCGTCAAAGATGTGAAGTTCTGGACCAGTTTTCCAAGGGGAATAGTGGGGGCAAAAATAACCTACCTTGTTTCAAGACTCAGCATGATAACTTTATTGAGGAGTTGGTATGATGAGGTTGCCTACAAAGGCATATGACCTATCCATGACTGCACTTAGCAAATATCTCCAATGGCCAGAGATGGGACACTACATGAGGAGGGCTCTGAATTATTACAGAGAATTCTTTCCCAGGTGTCTGGCTGGTGGGTTGTGCTCACACACTCAGGGTCTAACTGATCACCATATTTGGGGGCAGAAAGGAATTTCCCCCAGGTCAGATTGACAGAGACATAGTGTGTGGGGGCTATGCCTTTCTTTGCAGCACAGGGCCTGGGTCACTTTCTGGTTTGAACTAGAGTAAATGGTGGATCCTCTGTAGTGTGAAGTCTTTAAATCATGATTTGAGGACTTCAGTAACTCGGCCAGTGGCTCCGGGCCTGTTACAGGAGTGGGTGATTGAGGTTCTGTGGTCTGGGATATGCAGGTCAGACTAGATGATCAGGATGGCCTCTTCTGGGTTTAAAGTCTGAGTCTAAGTCACTGTGCCAAAGCATAGCCTCCCAACATGAGCGGATCATAACATTTTCAGATTCTTACAACTTTTTTGCTGCAAGCTAGGTAATGTGAGGTTCAGAGTAGTGAGGGAAATGCAAGGGGGGGTAGGAGCAGTGCAAAGGGCAAAGGGACTGGGGGGGCTCTGCACCTTTGCCAACCTTCACTCCTAAGGGTTGTGCCCTGGCACAGCTGTTGAAGAGGCTGTACTGTATACTCCTAAATGCTGACCCTTACTAGTGGAAGGATCATCCAAACACTATGTTTTGGAAAAACAAGTTCAGCGACTAGAGCTTTGATGAAGAACTGGGTTTCCAGAAATGTAGTTTTTCCATGATCACACAGTAAGTCAGTAGCAGAGCCAGAAATATAACCCAGATCGCCTTACTCCCCCATTTCACAGAAAGGGGCCTTTACTCTCTGTGTGCTAAAGCCCAAGATGGGGTATTAGGTGGTGTCTGCTGCAGACCACCAAACTGTACTAAGGAACAGAGTGACCATCTCCTTACACACTATCACAGGGTCTGCACCAGTCCTGTGTTCTGACTAGGCTCAATAAAGGTCTTGACACCTTTCCTTAGTGCTTCACCAAGTGTCCTTTATTTGCAGTGCTTATATTTGTGGCTTTAGTGCTATAAACAGTGCTCCCCCCAATCCCCCAACAGTTACCCCACTGTCTTGGGCTCTGGGTCTCTAGGCCCCTGAGGCTCCTTCCTGGCAGCAAGAAGACAGTAATTCATTCTTCTGTTCCCTGCCTGGCCTCCCCAACTGACCATGAGCCAGGGTTTTTATAGCCCTCGTAGCTCCCAACCTCAGCTGTAGCCCTTTAGCCCAGCCTAGCGCCTTGAGCTAGGCCTCATTATGGCTTCCAGCTGGGCCCCCTGCCGGCTACAGCCAGTCTCTTCCCCTGGGCCTCCTGCCAGCAAGCAGGGTTTAACATGCAGAGGAAGAGCATTCTAGGGGGTTTTACCCCTGCCCCACACACCTATCTATAATGTGTAGGGGAAAAAGCCGTGTGATCATGGGGGACTTCAATCTGAGTGACATATGCTGGAGATCTTCTGCTGCCAGTTCTAAAATATCCCTAGAACTTTTAAACACAGGAGATTGTCATCTACCACCTCCAGAAGTGTTGTGGCCCCGGCAAGGGAATTCTTTATTAGAGACACTATAAAGAGGAACTGATCACAGAACTAAAAATGAATTGTAGCTTAGGTGATCACAACTTGATCACATTTATATGGTGCAATCAGACTAAAGTCCAGACCACTAATATATGTAATTGGTGCTTTAATAGGGCCTATTTCATAGAGAGGAAAATAATTATGAGCCAAATCAGCTGGGAGGAAAAATTTAATAAGAAAAATGTGATTGATAATTGGGAGCCCTTTAAGAACATCTTACTAGATGTCCAAAAAGCCATGATCCCACAACTGAAAAAGACCATACTGATTAAAATACTGCCCTTGTTTAGAAGGGAAGAGAGGGCAACTATAAAAAAATACATATGTAGTAAATCAAAAAAAGGGGAAGTTGATAGTAATGAATATAAATTAGAAGTTAGGAATTGTTGAAAACATATAAGGGAAGCAAAAAGACACAAGGGGAAATATATGTCCAGCAGTGTTAAGCATAATTAGAAGTTTTAAAAATATATTAGAAAGATAAAGAACACTGACAATGATACTTGTAGATGGAAATGGTAGATCATCAATAATAATGCAAAAAGGCAGAAGTGCTCAATAAATATTTCTGCTCTACATATGAGGAAAAAAATAGATGATGTCATCTCATCTTATGGTGATCATAACACACTTTCCACTCTTCTAGTATCTCTGAAGGATGTTAAACAGAATTTACTAAACTTGGACATTTTAAAATCAGCAGGTCCAGATAACTTGCATCCAAGAGTTTTAAAAGAGCTGGCAGAGGAGCTTCCTGGAGCACTAAAGTTGATTTTCAATAAGTCTTAGAGCACTGGGGAAGTTCCAGAAGTCTGGAAGAAAGCTAATGTTGAGCCAGTTTTTAACAAGGATAGTCTAACCAGGATCATCAGCCTGACATTGATCTCAGGCAAGATAATGGAGAAGCTATTATATGGGACTTGATTAATAAAGAATTACAGGAAGGTAATGTAATTAATGCAAATGAACATGGCTAAATGGATCCTGTCAAACTACCTGAAAGTGGGTTCCAAAGAGGATGGGTCTAGATTGTTCTCAGTGATAGCAGATGACAGAACAAGGAGTAATGGTCTCAAGTTGCAGAGGGGGAGTGTCATGGGGTGGCAGAGGCTTCCTTCCCCAGTCCCTGTGCTTGGGCTGGTGAAAGAAAAGGTCTCCAGCACTCCACTCTGGTGCTTCATCTGTGCTCTTTTATTTACAGTGCTCACATAGTCCCAGCTTCCCCAGAACCAGGCCCCTCACCAGGTCCTCTGGCCCCTTGAGGCTTGTCTTAACCAGCAGAGAGAGAGCTAGGTGCCCCATCCTCCTGCTTGACTAGCCTCCTTCTCTGAGCTTTTCCCTGGGTTTGTCCTCTTCCACAGTCATCAGCCCCAGTGCTTCCACCTGTCTCAGTAGGTTGCACTGAGCCTGCTCTAATTAGTGTCTGCAGCTGGGCTCCCTGCTCAGGATTTTAGCCCTTTAACCCAGCCACACTGCAGAGAAGCAGGGTCTTTAGCTCTGTGACAGGGAGGTTTATGTTGGATATTAGGAAAACATTTTTCACTAGGAGGGTGGTGAAGCACTGGAATAGGTTGACTAAGGAGATGGTAGAATCTCCTTCCTTAGAAGTTTTTAAGGTCAGGCTTGACAAAGCCCTGACTGGGATGATTTAGTTGGTGTTGGTCCTGCTTTGAACAGGGAGTTGGACTAGATACCTCCTGAGGTCTCTTCCAACCCTGACATTCTGTGATTCTATTAAACTAACTTGATACTTTTTTTTGATGAGTTTGGTAGATAAAGGTAACAGTACTGAGATAATAGACTAATGCCAGGCATTTGTCTTGGTACTGCATAGCATTTTGTTTGAAAACTAGAACAATATAATATTAAATGGCACACATAAAATGGATACAACTGGCTAACTGATAGGTCTCAAAATGTAACTGTAAACGGCGAAGCATCATCAGGTAGCTATGCTCATAGGTGGTATGTGACTCTGGAGTTTGGGAAGGCTGAGTGAAGTGGGAGGGGCCAACTGGCACCTGAACTCTGGCCTCACCCACACCTGTCCTCCTCCCACAAAGGCCCCTGTCCACGCTCCATCACCACTCCACCTCGAGACCCCACTCC
>ML677411.1:3540081-3565405 GCA_007922305.1 Dermatemys mawii
GGTTCAGAGGGGTGGTTGTGAAGTGACATGGGAAGTTGTTGTGGGGAGTGTGTGGGGATTCAGAGGGGTGAGTAGGAAGTGGCATGGGGGTTGTGGGGAAAATGAGGCAGATCAGAGGGTGGTTAGGGAGTGACATGAGGATTTGGGGGGAGGTAGTCAGGGATCTGACGTGAGGGGATGGCAGTCTCCCCAGTTTGCACACTGGGAGGAGATCTGAGTTGCGTGCCAGGTGTGGGGTGGGGGACCCTGGGAGCCCAGGTCTGGAGGAGAGGTGGCTGGCTGGGATCTCCTACCAAACTGCTTTTGTGTCCTTGAGGGAGGTGAATCACTGAGGGACTAACGCGATGGGGAACACGTGGCACCTGGTATCTCTGGACCGGGCACCCTCTGACTTTCTGAGTACTTGGGCATTGGGCAGGTACCAAGAGAGAGCTCCCCGCTGACCTTCTAAATATACAACAGACAGTGTGGGGATGAGGGAAACACAGGCCCAGGGAGGGGAAATGATTTGCCCAAGATCCCCAGCAAGGTGGCAGTCATAGGCATGTGGACAGGGTGTGTTCGGTGTGCCCAGGCACACCCCAATGCAGGGCTGGGCAAACTCTTCCTGCCTGGCATGCCTAAGCTGCCAGCCAGGAAGGCTCCCTCCCCGGCTTTCCCCCATCCCCCAGTAAGCCTCCTTGCGCCATGTCCAGGAGCGGCCCTGAACAGTGTTGCAGCGGCGAGGCTCCTGTGGGGCCTAGCTCTTACCGCGTGGAGCTGCATGGTAAGGGGGCGGGACTGCCAGCTCTGGCAGTCCAAGTGGTAAGAGCTCAGGACTCGCTGGACCCGCAGCGCTGTCCAGGGCCGCTTCTGGACACGGCGCATTGAGTCTCCGGGAGGTTGGGGGTAAGCAGCGTGGTAAGGGGACAGGGAATGGGGGTGGGGGTTGGATGGGGCAGAGGTTGGGGTGGAAGCGGTCAGGGGATGGGAAATGAGGGGTTGGATAAGGAGTGAGGGCAGTCAGAAGCCTAAGTGATTTGACCAAGGTAACACGGGAAGTCTGTGGCAGAGCTGTGAGTTGAACCCCCAACCTCCTGAGTCCCCATCCAGTGCCTTAAGTGCAAGGACAGCCTTTTTCAGCCTAACCTTCCTTCCACTCTTGGGGTCTATTCCTGCAGTGCACCCTTGGAAATTAGGGGCTTTGAGGACATTCAGCACTTTGCTGTGGCAAGTGATAAGCCAGGATTACTGACGATGGATTCATGATCTCTTTCTGGTGTTTGAGGGCAGGTGCTTTGTAGGTGTTGAGATCTCCTCTGAAGGCTGAATTTAGATGGCCAATTTTCATCATGGTATGGTGTTTTAAGTCAAGAAGCTTTGCCGCACTTGAGCAAACAAATCACATATCATTAGTAAGAAAATGAGATCTTGTTTTCTCAGGGATGTCTAATTTGTAAAGGTTCAGAGAGGAGATTCTACAACATCCTAGAAAATCAGATTGTTTCTAAGTGCATTCAGTGCTGGTGAAAGGTGCCAGACTGAAAACCCTGGAGAGCTAAGCCCCCGAGGTACTCAGAGTAGGTATTATATGAATGGATGATGCAAATCCTCCATTCTCTTCTATCTAGGTTCTTACACCATCTTCATTGCTCATCACTATAGCATCTGAGCGCCTCCCAATTAGTGAATTAACCACTGTGCCTACGCACCTGCCCCCTGTTGTATCTTCTCTCATCCTCTCCCGAAGGGAAGAAATGCATACCACTTTCGGTTTTGGGATTTTTTGTTTTTGTTTTAAATATACCTGCTGCTCTGTATTGTTAGAGAAGGGAAGGTCCCAAAAAAGTACCTTGCACTTGGAGCGGAAAGTGGTGAGGTTTGTGACAATCTAGAGTTCCTGGGGGAGTTCGTGCTGCCAACTCGGACCAGTCCCTGAGAACGTTCTAGCTCCTGCACTGACAAGCTGTTCCCATATTTCTGAGAGTTCCATTTTTGTGCCAGGGGAGCAGAGTTGTTGAACAGGGTCTTCATCCTGGAGCTTTCAGCTGTTTTAAATAGGCTGTGCCCAGGAGCGCTTCGAAGCGAAGAAGCGAGGCCTTGAACTTGGCTCCGGAAGCCGGTGTAGAGAGCAGAGGGCGGGTGTGATGTGCTCCCGGTCGCCCGTCTTGCTGAGGGGATGCTCTGCAGAGTTCTGTACTAGCTGCAGTTTCCTAAGTGCCGAAGGCTTCACGCCCAGGTCTATTGCATTGCTGTAGTCCAGCCAACCACTGACAAAGGTGTGTGTAACCATGGCCAGGTCATCCTCCATCGGGATGGGACAGAGCTTCCTCGAGAGCCAGAGTTGATAGAAAGCATTATGTGTGGTTGCTGCTACATCAGTGTCAGCAAGAGCTGAAGAATACTCCTAAAGTATGGACTGAACTGACCAATTGAGGGGAGGGGCCTTCAACCACAGACGATGCAGCATGGCTGCAAATGCCTCGAAATACTTCCCTCTGCCCACCATCCTCACCTGTCTTGTCTAGGTCCAGCCTCAGGCAGCTGCTCATTCATCAGCTGATTTCGGCCAGGCCCTGGGCCGTCTTCATGGTAGCGGCATGGTCGTACGTGGTGAAGGATAGGAATAACTTTGTGTCATCTGCCTATTGCTGGCGCTTGAGTGAATGTCCTCTGACCAGTTCAAGCTCTGCACACAACCAGTGGGTGAAAAGGAGCAGAGCGAGAACTGAGCCTTGTGGGACTCCACCAGGCAGGGGTTCTGCAGTGGGGATATTGTCTTTCCCAGCACTACTCTTTGAATGTGCCCTTCCAGGAAGAATTCAGACCATTTTAGCACATTCCCTCGGGCTACAGTCACCTCTCTCGGGTGAGGGGCATCACCTTTCTGCCTTCATGCTGCTCCGAAAGGAGCCCCTCTAGTGCCGTCCTAGGAGTTTGGTCTCTGGGGTGAATTCGGTCCTTAACTTCCTGGCTGAGAGTGCCAACAAGTGTGGTGAGGTTTGAGGGTATTGCCCTGTAACAAATATACCTGCTGCAGGGAAGTGTACAGGTCCACTCCCCAAACGCCATTCCAGGAAGCTGGGCTGTGAGCCTTTGGCGCCAAAGGCCTCTACCAGCTGAGCTAAAGGAGTATTCCCTGTGCACTGTGGCTTGTGGTCCCTAACCCAGCCACTAAGGTTATGTCTGTGCTGCAGTCAATGATGGGGCAATAGCACAGGTAGGCAGACCTGCCCTCGCTTGAATCTAACTAGCACTGAAGACATGGAGGAAGGGGCTTCAGCACAGCCTAGCAACTCAAATAGGTCCCCAGCAGGCTTGTGCAGGTTAAAGCTAGCGCAGGACCGGTTTGCCTACCATGCTACGGTAACACCTGTTGCCGTGTAGACACAATCGTAAGGGCAACGTCACGATTGCGAATTTGTTTCGCAGGTGGGAGGCCTGCGAATGTCTAAGAAGTCAGCCCCGTTATTATCATCACTTTGTTTCTATGGCACCATGAATGCACATGGTGGTAGCCCTGTCCAAACATTGCTGAGCAATAGCCAGAGTCCCTGCTTGCAAGAGCTTCCAGGGAGCATGAATGGAGCAGAGAGGAGACATGAAATCTCTGTGGCCAATAAACTGTCTTTGCCAAGACTCCGGGTCCCAGGCTTAGCCAGTGAAGGATCAGCGGGAACGCAGCAACGCTGGTATGAGTCTTAGATTCTTTGCTCCGAGTGTCTCAATCCGAGGCAGTCAAAGCCAGGAGGAACTGAAATAAATCACGTAGGTCCTGTTGAAAACAATGCAAATCTCTCTCGTGAGTCAGGCTCAGCAAAACTGGATCATCCTGTTTGTTGTTTTCCGGGACCACATGGATCTTGCGGCTGCGTCTCCGGGGGCCTCATCTTTGTCCCCTCTGCTCCAGGGTTTTGTTTTTGGGTTTTTTTTAACAGTAACAAATTCCTCTGCCAAGTTTTACCGTTCTCCTGGGGCTACTTATGCTAATATGATCCATCTGTTGCTCCACCCAAGGAACAAGGGTCTCAGCTATTTTTCCGATGTGGATTGAGGGCCAATTTTCCTAGTCTGTCATCTTAAAAAGGGAACTTTTTACATTTCTCTCTGGGGGAGCAAAATCAGCCTGATTTTAGTCAAGCCCCTTCAGCTTCTAGTAGGAGAGAGCAATAATGGGGTTCATGAGGCTGAGAACTCGGTTTCTGGGGCAGGGGCGGCAGCAAACGTTTCTTTTGGGAAATCGTTGGTCGTCTTTTTTGTCCCTAACTTTGGAAATTAGGAACAGAAGGTTTGAGCCTTAGCTGGGGAAGCCAACAGGGCTCCACCAAGTGTGGCTCTGGCTCTGAATGTCCTTTTCCCCTGTCCTTGCCCTGTCTATTTCCAGCTGGCATCTCAATGCAGGGCTGGATTCAGGTGAGGACACATGGAGATCTGATGTTAGAGGGGCAGGCACTGTCAGAGTTTGCTGAATCTGTCCTGAGAATGGGGAGCAGGAAGCAGCCGCAGAAAAAGAGCCAGGAGCGCTGTGATTTGTTGGGTCTTTTGGGCCAAGCCCAGTTTTGGCTGGATCCATCACTGTCTAAGCACATTCCATACAGTTCATGCTGCTGGAAAGGACACGTTGCTTTCACTCCTCTTGTATTGTAGCTGGTTTCGTTATTAGTAGACACCGTGTCGTACAGGAGAAAATTGCTGCTGAACAGGTCACAAGGCCCCTGCTTGGAAGGGACTTGCTCTAAGTGAATGCAAACTGTACAAGATTAGACAGATCATTCACAGAGCAACAGGGTGGGGCCGGCACAGCTTGACTGGTTCATTGCATAGGTATGTTCTTAAAGGCTCTTCCCAGAGATGGAGGGTGGTGGGGGCAACTATTCCAGGCACATGGAATGGCATGGGAGAGGCGTCCCAGACTGAAAATAGTCATTGGCCCTCCTTTGAAGTACCTTTAAATACAGGGCTCTTGCAGCTCTTTGCAAACGTTGGTTCATTCTCCCAACTTCTCGGAGAAAGGAGAGAAGTATGATTCCCTCCAGGGCACAGATAGGGAACTGACGGAAGGGGATTGCCCGAGGTCACAGGGGGAGTATGGGGAAAAGCCAGGACAAGAACCCTGCTGTAAGGGTCGATACCGGCATTTCCCAAGCGGCGTGCCATGGTGCAGGAGTGTGGATGTCTGGTTGGAACCGATGTGCTGCATCATTTGTTTTCAAAGACCACGAGCGAGGAGAAAACCACCCTCCCTTCTATTTGAATGAGGGTAGGAGCCGGAGCCGGATCCCCAGTCTGTATTTTGCTCTCTGGGACGAAGCCCCTTTCCAATATTCTGCATGCGTCACGTTCCATCCCCCAAAGTCAGGTTAAGATAGCAAATCGGAGACTTGCAGGGTGGGGATGGGAAAGGAAAAGGGGGAAGCTGCCTTCTGATTGGCTGGCTGCCTCACTGCCCCGCCTCCTCCAGTGGCAGAGCAACCAACTGGATCTCCATCTTCCTCTCCTCCCCTCCTGTGAGCAATGGGTCAGTTCTTCCCCCTCCCTCCTGCAGCCAGGGCGGGGGGAAGATCCCCTGGAGTTGCCCCTCCCCAGCTACTGCAGCCCCCCAGGGTTGGGAGTGAGGAGGAACCCCAGGAAAAACAGAGGTGGGGCAGGCGGGTGAGCTGAATTGGCGTGGGGGCTGGATGTGAGGTGGTGGTCCCAGAGGGGCAGAACCGGTGTGGGAGCTGTGGAGGCAGAACTGGTGGGGGCTGGGTGAGGTAGCACTGGGATCAGGTGAGGGCTGGACTGGTGGAGGGTAAGGGCAGAATTGATTTGGAGACTATAGGGGCACAGGACTGATTTGGAGGTTGTGGGGAGAATTCGTTGTTGGGCGGGGGACCGGGAGACGTGGAGGTGAGAACTCCTGCAGCAGGGGCCATCCAAAAGAAGTGCCTGGAAGATGAAAAGGTCATAACATCAGACTTGATGCGTAACGACATTGTTAGCTGTTGTTTCTTGATGGGTACAACTTCTGTATTATTTGTTCCTCTGATAATAAAACAATTCATTTTTGTATTGGACATTGTGCTGTGAATGTGCGAGTCAACTGAAAATGCAAGTCACAGGCTGTGCAATAAAGTGACTGATGTTTGTTAGTCTATTGTCAAGGCTGTGAATGGCCATGGGGGTGAACAGCTCGAACCGAGGCGATAAGAGGGCGAGTTCGTTTCGGAGAGAAAATAATTTACAAGTTTCAAGGTGTGTCATGGCAGAGAGGTTGGGAACCACTGGTCTAGATGGTTTGTCACCTCTTTACACCCCCCTTCCTTTGCTGCTTTATTCCTTTCCTTGTCTCTGTCCACTTTGCAGGATTCCCCACCCCACCCCTCCGGTTGTCCCACTCAGGGTCCCCTGTGGAATCTATCTCACCTCCTATTTCTGTTCCCGCCCTCTCTGCAATTCAGGCCTCATTCCCTTGCAATGGCTCAGGAGGGCATCATGGTACAGCCAGGCTGGGAGTTAGTCTCCTGGTGACAGCGGGAATGAGCCCTGAAGCGGCAGGGAGACAGTCCTCAAAGGGGCCAATGTCTTGCTAACTACCTTGTGCAGCCATGAGAGCTCTGACCCCTACTAGCGGGAATCAGGGAGCAATCATGCTTCAGCTTCCCCAATAACTACAGCAGTGAGATGGCAGGCCTGGCAAATGCGGGTAAATTGCACTGTCTTTTACAAATATTTGCATTGCAAAAAAGATTTTAATGAAATTAACTTTTTAAGTGAGCCCTGTACCCTTTGCATTCTGTGTTGTAATTGAAATCAATGTTTTGAAAATGTAGTAAAACATCCACAAATATTTATAATACATTTCAGTTGGTGTTCTATTAACAGCGTGATTAAAACTCTGATTAGTTGAGATTATTTTTTTAATCGTTCGACAAGCCCTAGTTTTTTAATTTTTATTCTTTATATTATGTTATGATAAAACTTTGGAAAGAAAAGTCCTTTTGAAAAAGAAAATTGAAATGTTTCACGATGAAAATGTCAAAACAGGACATTTTGATAGGGGAAAGTCCTGACACCTTCTTAATCTGAAACAAAATTTTAGCAAAATCATGTCAATTTCGTGAAGTGTCTTGATTTTGGCGGAACTGCGTTTCCTGACAGAACTGTTTGTTCAACCTTTTTCTAACCAGTTCTAGCAGATAGGTGGCCAGCTTGGCAGAAGTGAAGCTTTAGGATGGATATGGGCTTGAAGTCAAGGGCTTGCTGATCATTTCTGCTCTCTGGTTCCAATATTCTAGCACTTGGTGCTGTTCATTTGGTGTGCCTCTCTTGCAGTGTTGGATGTTTAATAACCCCTGGTGACATTTCTCTGGTTGTTACAGGAGGGTCCGTAAAACCTTTGTAGGTTTCATAAACCCTGCTGCTGGGCTTGGGGTGTGTTCCGAGTCCCCGTCCATTGGGGCCACTTCAGAATAAAGCTTTGTTCTGGAAAAGCTGAATCTCGCCTACTGCCAAAGTCCAATCCCCATTTCACACCACCTCCCTAAACTCTACACACCCACATAGTATACATCGTACCTCTACACACACCTTTAGATACAAGCACGCCCTTGTGCAAACAACACATGCCACCTCCTTCTGATGCACATTGCTACCAACCTGCATGATAAAGTGTTGCAGAATGGTGCTGGTATTCTTTGTGATTTTTATTTGCTCTGTGTGTGCTTCTTTTTCAGTGGTTTTGTTGCCCCACGTCCCCTTCCACCGGGCCACATGGCTCCCTCTTCAGCAGAGAGACCAGAGTATTCACCAGCCACTGTCAGCTCTTGCCTGCTGCAATGGAGTTTAGCATCTATTGTCACTGTCCTGCTCACAGTTCTCCTGCTCCTTCTGTGCATCCCCTTTAAAAGGTAGGTGCTCTCCCTCCTAAATCTCTCTCTCTTGCTCGCTCTCATTATTCATGATGGGTGCAGCTGATGGAAGGTACGGGCTGGGCTGTCAGCCCTGGGGACAAAGGACCAAATTCAGAGTGGAGTCTAAGGGCTTGTTGCGATTAGGAAAACTGGCATTGGTATAACTACGCTGATGTCGTTCCATCGCTGTAACCCCCGGGTGCTGACAGACTGTGCCTGTTCAAAACTGAAGCTAGACAATTTGAGACCAGAAATAAGGTGAACATTAGTTACCCCTCACTGTTAAAAATCCCTGGAACTACTTATCAAGGGCTGTGGTGAATTCTCCATCGCTTTAAAATCAAGACTGGATGTTTTGTAAAAGATAAGCTCTCGTTCAAATAGAAATTAATTCAAGGAAGTCCTATGGCCTGTGCTATACAGGAGGCCAGATTGGAGGATCATAATGGTTCCTAACCTATGAATATGTGAAAATGGGTTTTGCACCAGTGTCTGGTCTATATGCAGAGCTGCACCAATTTCACTAAAGGTGTGTTTTGAAATAGATTAAGTGGTGCAAACTCCTGAGTAGATGCTCTTAAATCAGTTTGAACCTGCTCTATAGCTTAATTTGGTTACTAATCCATTTTTAAAATGTACCAGTTTAAGTTTAAACCTGTCTGTAATAGGCTCTAGAATAGATCAGTTCAGTCAAAGCAGTGCCCTGCTTTAATTTAGACCAGATATCCCTACCACTTAGGTCAGAGAACATAAGTAGGTCAAAGGGCATTTGCATGTAAAGGAATCTGACTCCCCTTCCCCCATCCTGGAAAAAATTGGGCCATAGCAATGGATGAAGCAAAGAGTTCATTTTCTAGCTAGCAGAAATATCAGGCTTAGGAGGTGAGCTGGATATTTCTGACGGGTATTCATTTCTCTGCATGCTAGGCTGCTCACCACCCTGTCTGATGTGACAGCGTCTCAGCGGGGGCGGGGAGGAGAGCGAGAGAGCACCGTGCATTGGTTGGTGCCAATCTCTGTGGCTGATTAAGGATAATACAGATCAGTTTTAATGGGGGGTCCTGTAAAGTTTGTGGCAGAGCAAGTGGAGGGAAGGGGATGAAAGGCCCATAGGAGAGGGACAGAGAACTTCCCCTGCACTCCGGGGAAGGAAGCAAAGCTGTGGTCAGGCCCTGGGCCAGATGTGAGACCAGCTACACCCTCTCCAAACTACACGAGGTGCAATGGTGCTGTGAGATTTCTCCCCTGGAGGCGTGCTTTGCCAGATGGACCACTAGGTGGCATCAGGTCACACACATGGCCATGAAAGCATTTGCGGGGCAATTTAACTCTGGCCATTAACTCACGCAGGGCAGATGGGGAATTCGGCTACCCAGGTTTCATGTCGCTTAGAAGAGGGGTTCTTGACCTTTTTCGTTCTGGGCCCCCCGCCAACAGGATATAAAAACTCCACAGCCCGCTGTGCCACAACAACTGGTTTTCTGCATCTAAAAGCCAGGGCCAGGATTAAGGGGTAGCAAGCAGGGCAGTTGCCTGGGGCCCCAGGCCACAGGGGCCCCCGCAAAGCCACATAGCTCAGGCTTTGGCTTTAGCCCTGGCTGTCGGGGTTCAGGGCCCCACGCTTCAGCCCCATGCAATGGGGGTTCAGCTTTCTGGCCTGGGCCCCAGAAATTCTAACATTGGCCCTGCTTGGAAGACCCCCAGAAACCTGCTTGTGGCCCTCCCAGAGGGCCCCAGACCCCTGGCTGAGAACATCTCTTGCTGCTAGTATTGTGTTAGACTTCATCTGCATAGTCACATGGGCGCACGGCTCAGGTTGGCCCAGCCACCACTCCACCATGATGGGACGGGAAGTGGCCGGAGCGAATCTGAGCGCCTGGCTTAGTGATGTAGCCTAAGGGATCACGGAGACACGTGACACCTGTCACCAGCATTGCAAAATGGAGTGGGGAGCCACGCCCAGCCCCCTCACCCCCCGGACAGAAGCTACTTCCGCCCTATGTGGAAATTTGTGTCACACGCCTCCTTTTGTCGGCTGCATCCTGTGCTTGAAAAAGCGCCCCAGGTATGTTGAAAGGCCGACGGTGAAGGGAAGGGCCCGGTCACTCTGTCACTTCATATCCTGTGCGCCGCTCCTCCTGAGCGTGCGTCCAGAGGGCTCCGCAAGGGGAAGAGGAGAAGGAGGGTTAACAGGCCATGCAGCATCTTTCAGATGGGACAAAACCACAAAGGAGTTTTCTGCATGGCAAGCCAGGGTGTGAATCTCCACCGTACCCCCTGGTCCTGCAGCTTCATCCCACGTGGACATGGCTACGGTGCAGTGAAAGGCCTGGAGCGCAGCATGGCTGACTGCTCCTTGGAAACGTTACTACACCACAAGCTGGGAATTCACACAAAATACTCCAGCATGTACCTGAACTTAAGCGGGCGACCAGCCTCATTGTTGTGGTCAGTATTTAAGTGCTTTGCTGATTTGGGGTCTCCTCCTGAGGCCACTGAAATGAGTGGAAATATGCCCAGGGAAGGTCTACGCTGCACTAACAGACCCGTGGCGCTGACGCAGGTCAGCTGACGCAGGCCCACAGAGCTCCAAAATTGCAGTGTAGACGTTCGGGCTCTGGGCTTGGAGACCCCCTGTGGAAGCCTTGGCACTTGTTACAACGCCTCTCTCTGCCAGTCACTGTCTAAGGGGCCCATCGCCCCACAGTCTGTGAATCAAGGAGGAAAGGGCTTGACAGTGGGGACAATGTGGAAATACACATTAGAAATTGCTGACGGGGGAAACCTGTGTTGGGTTCCTTCTTAGCCCATCCCCCAGCCAATGCTGGGCCATTCCTCCCCTCTCTCCTCTAATCCATTCTAGTTTTTAAGTGTGTCAAGGGGTTGGGCTTCCACCCATTGTCCAGGAAGAGACTGCAGCCATCTTCTTGCCATTAGGAATTCTCGGAGCTTCCTTTTAGCAGAGTTTGCTCCCGATACTCCAAGGTACCCGCCTAAACAATTCCTCTCTCCGTCCTGGCTGGGGTCAGGAAATATCTCCTGGCCCCCTTCTGATCTGTCCAGCTAGTGGCTTTGGGCACAGATGTTCCAGAGAGAGACATTCCATGCATTCTTTGGGTGAGCAAACTAAATCTTGTGTGTCTTTTTCATCTTTGCAGGAAAAACCGAAGTTTTTCCACTGAACCCATGGAGAGACGCATTGACTCCTCCAAGCTCATCAGAGTGGTAAGTTCTGGAGGCCTCTGGAAAAAGTACTTTTCCTCAGCACCGCTGTAACAGGGTGATCCTACAGCAATGTTAAGTGGGTGCATTCCTGATACCTTTGCTTTTGCTTCCCTCGTCATCTTGTGGTACCTGGTGGTAGGCACTCGAGCTCTTAAGCTTTGCTCCTGCTTGGAGAGAGACAGGACTGGATGGTCCAACCCTGGTGTGAGCTCTGCCAACTTGGGCTTGTGCAAACCTGTTGGAGACGGGCTTTTGGGGGGCAGGAGCTTGAAGGAGGGGAGAGGAGGTGCCTAGAGATAGCGAGGAGCGTGTTCCAAGAGTTCAGACCCAGGAGAGGAAATTAGGAACTCTTGGCTCCCTCTGATATTGGGCAAGTCATGGCCCCTTTCTGTGCCTCAGTTTCCCAATTCAGTAATGTCACAGTTACAGAGCTCATTGCACCACTGTCCCCTGCTGGTCTGTTTGAGTGCATTCCTCCAGGGTCAGGCCTTATCCTGCAGTGCGGTTAGACCAAGGTCCGAGTACGATCCCCACCCACCCGCCTATGCCAACCACTTGCGTGCAGGTCTGACTGGACGCCTGCATTTCTTCCCTTCAGGAGTTTCAGAGGGTAGCTCTGACCGGCTGGCCCAGGCTACCTCTGACCCCTCCACAAGGGGGAATGAAGCAGGCCAGATTCACCTGGGAGTGGTTACTCAGGGAGTCAGGCAGCGAGGCATTGGGGCATGCTAAAAGGTTAAGGAGCTCAGTTAGACGGGGAACGTCAGAGGAGAAAGGGGGCTGCCGAGAGAGGGACTGCAGGGAGAGGAGCCTTGCAGCAGACTGATGAGACGCTGCCAGGCAAAACCACCACTCCAAAGAGGGAGAAACAGGGCCGACTGCTGAGGCAGGCTACACAGCTGGGAAGTAGCTCTGGGAAAGGCAAGAGACTGAGACAGGCTGGTTCTGGCGTCACAAACAAGGGGTGTGCGCTGGAGCCCAGTGGAGTGGGCAGGTCTGGACACACCCCTCCTCCACCAACCCAGCCAGAGACCATTAGAGAAGAAGCTCCCAACCCAAGAGACCTAGGGTTGATCAGCCCCTCCTAGAGTCCTACTCAGTCCAACAGGGCCCTTGGGAGGTGACAGTCACTGGTCATGCACCATGCTCGATGTCCTCGTAAAACGAGTTTCCGAGTAGCAGCCGTGTTAGTCTGTATCTGCAAAAAGAACAGGAGTCCTTGTGGCACCCTGGAGACTAACAAAAGGTGCCACAAGGACTCCTGTTCTTCTTGTAAAACACTTTTGTTTGTTAGCAAACGGAACAAAGCACTGCAGAAAATGACTTCAAAACACCAGGCAGCCTGCATGCCTGCCTAGGCTCCTCCGTGCTTACACTTCGCTACAAGCTAAGTTACGAGGGGCTTCCCATTGGAGTTACAGGAGAGGGACAGACCCAATTTACGGTCGTTTTGGAAGGCAAGGAGCTCTCAAGACCCAGCCATGCCTCAGTTTGCCTTCAAGAGAACATATGCCCCAGACTGTGGCCTCCCCTCCTTAGGCACAATTGCCTTCCCCACCCCCACCCAAAAGCCCTACCCCACCTGTGTATGTCCGAGCTCACTTGCCATATTGCTCAATGGCCTTTGTTGCAGGGCCATGGTGTAAGATCGTCTATTTGACAGTGACTGGAGTTTCCCAGCAAGCCAGGGCATAAGATTTCCCATGATTGTAGCTCTTGTTTGGCAGTTAAACCAGTTCAGTCTTAACGGCTTGCAGTCCCAGGCCCCGTGAGTGGGGGGTAACGAACCTGTCAGCTCCCTCTAAAACAACACCTCCCCACCCTAGACACACAGTACTTTTGGGGGTAAAGAGCCAGATGCACCACAGAGCCCCCCCCATTGTTCATCACAAGCCAAATGAGCAAAACTGCTCTTAATTACCGGCCTGGCTGAGCTTTTGCAAGGAGTAATTACTAAGTCCTTCAGGGCATGGGGCTTTCTTTATTTTTGTCTCTTGTATTGAGCTGAGTACAATGGTGCATAATTAATGACTAGACTCTCTTAAAATGTGACCATTATTTTCAGATTCAGGTGGTTAGTGTTAGGCAACAAAACCTGTATTTAGTCGTCTAAATAAATGTCCTGACTTTTCATAGGCACTGAACACACTCAATTCCTATTGACTACATAAATTCATGGAGAATAGGTCCATCAATGGATATTAGCCAGGATGGGCAGGGATGGTGTCCGGTCCCTAGCCTCTATTTGCCGGAAGCTAGGAATGGATGATGGATCACTTGATGATCCCCTGTTCTGTTCCTCTGGGGCACCTGGTATTGGCCACTGTCAGAAGACCGGACACTGGGCTAGATGGACCTTTGGTGTGACCCAGTATGGCTGTTCGCATGACTCTAATTGTTCCACTCTATCTGAAACTATACCCTGTTAGTGGTACAAGCACCACTGCAGAAGGATAAACTGCAGAAATTGTTCTTAGGTGGTGGTGTCCTCTCTACCTGTTTGAAAAGGCTGGCAAAATCTTCCAGGGATCAGTGGCATTACCTGAGCAGTGCCTTTCGTGTCTCTAGGGAGAGATGCTACAGGAGGAAGAAGAATTCCTGAACTGATAGAAAAATATTTGTTCGTAACTGTCCGTGGTCCTCACCTATCCCAATTGTTGCGGGAAGCCTTGATGCTAGAGGGGACTACAAAATGAGAGAGGCAGCCCTTCACCTTTGGCTCAGCATCTCATAGCCAGTCATTACAGGTCTGTAATGATTGGAAATTGTTGCCATCTCCTAGGTGTAGCTGTAGCAGGTCTCAGTGAACTTCCTAGCGGGCAGGTCTCCGTCATAGTCTGGATACCGTGGAGTGTGTGGTATATCTGTACGATCACCAGCCCTTGTGTTGGAAGTACCAACCCCAAGGCTAAGGACTGAAGGAATCTTCAATTTACACCCTCGGGGGTAGGATAGTCACATTGGGTCCTAGTGCAGGAGGCTGGTGCTGCTTCGGTCTTTGTTGCACGTGGGGGTTGTCAGGGGGACTCTGTCCAACAGCGCCTTTCACCAACACAGCAGAAAGAATGACCCTAAAGGGAAAACTCCATTGGACCCCTCCATGACAAGAGAGAGAAGTCCACATTCATGTGGAGACACTGCAGCCTGGCTTCGCTTCTGATGTCCTGGAGCACGGGGATGGGAAACAAGTTGTAACACACAACCCTTGCAGACAGGCTGGCTGTGGATTGAAAAGAGCCAGGAGAGTGAGGATTGGAGAGAGAGAATGATACTAATTAATATCATCAGAGGCTTTTCAGCCCTTGACAAGCATTAATTAACCCTCACTGCCCCAGGGTGAGACAGAGAAGTGCTATTCTTGTTGTGGTTATTCCCATTTGTAAAGGACACACAGAGATTAAGTGACTTACCCCTCGTCATCCAGCAGGTCTGTGGCTGAACTGAATCCTCCCTCCTCTGAATTCCCAGTCCTGTGCGTTGGCCAAAACAACCACGAAACTATCACGTCTCTGGGAGCTGCTGGTGCTTAGCATCTCTGCAAGTCAAACCACTTTTATTTAGGGGCCTAGGTGTAGATTGGAACCCAGTGTTAAGCAGTGAGTTAGACAATGTCAGCCTGTTTTACATCTTCAGAGTGCTGTACAAACACTGTCTGTGTGCCCTAAGTATTACTAACAACCATCGCATAGGTGCATATTGCAAAAGCCCATTCTACACACCCATTTGAGATTGCTCCCTCAGTCAAAACCCCCACCCAATAAACTTCCCACGGGCCTAATTTGCCATTTTCCCACAAGTGGTATCTTTCCGCCTATCATCTGATGGTGAATTGATCAGTGATGCTAATGATCACCTAGCAGTACTGGCTGGAATGTGTAAGCCCATGTGGTGGGAATCTGTAATGCCACTTATGTACTAGTTTTGCTGTGCACGACATATCAAGACTCTGGTGTCTCGTGCTATGACAGCCCTCTAGTGTCGGAAAATGGAAGGTTCTCTGCCTTTTACAGTAACACCTCAGAGTTACAAACCACACACCCCATCTGGAATCACAAGTATGCAATGAGGCAGCAACAGAGACAAACAAACAAACAAAAAGCAAATACAGGACAGTGCTGTGATAAACCTAAACTACTAACAAAAGAAAGGGAAAGCAGCATTTTTCTTCTGCATAGGAAAAGTTTCAAAGCTGTATTAAGTCAACGTTCAGTTGTAAACTTGAAAGAACAACTGTGACGTTCTGTTCAGAGTTACAAATGTTTCGGAGTTCCGAACAAACTCCCTTCCTGAGGTGTTTGGAACTCTGAGCCCCTATTGTATAAAAGAGGTGTTTGAGGTAACCAGTAAATGTTTCTATAGCAATTTGAAATACTGAGTTTTACTTAAATGACCAAAGTGACAGAGAGTCCTGTGACACCTTATAGACTAACAGACGTATTGGAGCATAAGCTTTTGTGGGTGAATACCCACTTCGTCAGATGCATTCACCCACGAAAGCTTATGCTCCAACACGTCTGTTAGTCTAAGGTGCCACAGGACTCTCTGTCGCTTTTGCAGATCCAGACTAACATGGCTACTCCTCTGATACTTAAATGATAAAGATGATTAATTTTAAATACATGTTTGGATGGAGCAGAGACAAGATAAGTAAACATGAATACGACCAATTCTGGCATCCTGCAGATAGAGCCTTTTTTAAAAAAACATTGACAACTACCTACATATGCCCACATGAATGGCAGCAAAGCTGCTGAAAGCATGATGGTTCTGTATGTGTGAGTCAAAGATCTAGGGCGAATCTCTAACTAGGAGCCTCTGGGTGCAGTGTTGCTCTGTGGAGAGACAGGCATTGGCTACTCGTTGCTGGGGTCAAGTCCAGGAAAGGAGAGCAGACTAGAAAGGACTTTTGTTTCTAAATGTGCTCTTTTTTCTGGCTAATTGTATCCAGTTATGTTGGTTCCTCTGGCACTACCAAGGGAGGATGGGGGGGAGAGAGCCCGGTGATAAGAGGATGCCCGCAATCCCTGTTCTGGTGGGAAAATCTGCAGATGCCTAGCACAGCTCTAGAAGTGGTCAATCTGTCATCTGTGCTCATTATTATATACTGTCTAATCAAAATCACCCTGCAGCTACTCCCCATGCTAAGTAGAATTCCCTAAGAGGGAGAAAATAATCTCCCATTATTGAACCTCTCTTGGGGCCTGAACCAACTTTGCTGAAGTTGACAGGAGTTTGTCAGGCCAGCTCTGGACAGGCTGGCCTGCTGCTGGCTGTGCCATTGCTGTGACAGCAGGCAAGCGGCAAACACCACTGATTTGGTCAACTTAATGTACCTTCTCTACACACATCTCCTCATGCATCATTTGAAAGCTTATGATGTCTACTTTTAAGATACGATATGATGTGGAACCGTCGAGTGGAACCATTACCATAGAAACGGCGATAAACGATCTCATCGACACATTAAAATGACCACTTTGAAATATTTGCATTCATTTCTGTTAGTTGAATGACTGTGTGTTATTTCAGGCCATAAAACTGGATTTCTTTGTGACCTCAAAGCATCAACACAACAAGCTACAGCATCAAACAAAATCTAATAATACCTTTGTACAAATATTATTGAAATGTCATGGCACTGGTGAGATTTCTGGTCAACACCATCATCGCATCTTGTTCATCACTATGATCTTGGTCAAGAGTGCATGGTTACCACAGTCTTCATTGCCTTGGCATGTAAACCGCTCTGTGCCGGGGTGATTATTCTCACTACAAACTCATTTGATGGGGCCATGACCTCTCCTGGTACCGACACAAATAAGATCTTATAGAAACCTAGATGTCACTGGGTCCTTGAAGAATACAGAAAGTGGTTCATCATCTGAATTTTTCCATCCATGTTGCCATGGTGATCCAATATCTGGCTTTACCTGTGCATAAAGACATCCAAATCTTTATTTGCCAAGATGCTCTTTTCACATGCTCTTCAAAATTGTCCTTTTGCCATGGGAGTTTGGCCAGCAGCTTGTCCTTTTGTGAGGTTGAGGTGCAAGCAATTCAGGTCTCTGAGTTCCCTTTTCTTTCTCACTCAGGTCATATAGCCCTGCTACCAACTTCATTGCTGCAGAAATTGTGTCTTGCCCATCACTCTTTTCCAACCGGGCAAGATCTCCGAAGGGATAAGCTCTCTTTGTTTTGAAAACATTAAGCACAGATTCCACACCCCATGTCTCCCCCCAGTACCAAATAGGATGACACAGCTCACATCCTGTTTAATGTGTGTACAGCAGGAAGTCAGGTGTGTGCGCACCACAAATTGTCTTTACAGATATGAAGGGACGTGTGTCAACTGTGCCTGTTTTCAGAAATGGAACACACTGATAAAATGTGCACCGAAAGTATGGCACAACAAGGACCAAAACAACTGTGTCAGGTGGCCAAATTATTATGGTTCCTTTTGACACCAAGAGACCCCAAAGTCATATTGACACGTGAGGCATCTTTGTGTCTGCTTTCTCTTGAGTACTATACAAGCCTTGGGTTTCTTCAACACCTCTCCTGGTGCTGGACTTTGCTACTTCTCTGGTGGAAAAGCCTCCAGCAAGGAGGAATGTTTGTTTGGGGTGTGCTCCTACACACTCCAGTGCATTCTGAGGAACCATATATTGCCAAAATAATTTTTACAAAGGACTTTAAATTTGGCCTCCAGCAAGCAAACCTTTTCCATGGAAGCACAGGGCATCCCCCAATCACCTGGTATTTCCTGAATCCAACATTTTATCCTGCCCAGCTCTGTCCTTCTCTCATTTTCATTGAAGTACTGTTGTCCTATCTGTCAGACTTTGATTATAGAATTGTCTGTCTTAAATTCTTTTAAGACACACCTCAAGAACTCAATAGCCAATTCATCGACTGTGCAGAATTTGTCTCCAGCTGTCATTTCTGTGACAGTCGTGGCATCTCTGTGGTTTTCTTTGCTGCATGCCCTTAGCTCATAGATGCTTTCAGCTTGAGCATCCGGTTGATGCCCTAATTCAGCTTTGTTTGTCCTTCTCATTGGTCCATCAGCATGGAAGAGGGACATTGTCATTCCATAGGATCTGTGCCCTAAGAACAGATGCTATTAAAACATTATCTCTGGCTAAGGACAGGACTCAGCAAAAAGTAATTTCTGGACTGATCACTGCTGGGATTGTCCATCCCTTGCCCAAGAAAACCAAATTTAATTCTGGCATGTCAGCAAATGTGGGTTTTTTGGCTAGAGTTCTTGACTGAGCTGAAGAAGTTCCATGTCCCATCAGAATCAAATGTGCCTCTCACAGATCTCTCCACTTGTTCTTCACCAGCATCTGCTATTTTCAGTACTGACTCCTCCTGTACATCTGACATTACATGCATTCCAGCAGATATGCTGATACCTCTGGGTGTGATTCAGGATCACATGGATTTTGTCATATTGATGACACGATTGGTAGGAGCTGTAACATGCTCTTCACCCTTCTTCTGGTCAGAAGCAAGGACTTATTTGTGGACTTTGTCTTCGCTGCTTTTTGTTAGGCTACTTGTTTCTCTCATAGCTTTTGCATAGTCATACCATAAAGCTGTATATTGTCATCTCCAACATTAATAGTGACTTGTGCATGAGTGTCACTGAATTGAAAAGCTAGTTTCTAGAATATTTCAAAGGCTAGTTCTGCATGCATAGGTAATTGAAAAATTTTGCCAGACAGACTACACTGTTTGTGGCTATGTCTACGCTGTGCACCTTACAACTGCACTGTTGTGCCACGGCAGCCATGCCGTTGTAAAGTGCACTCTGTAGCTGATCTTTATCTCCAGGTGAGAGCTTTCTCAGCAACAAAATAAAACCACCTCCAATGAGAGGCGGTAGGTTCCTTTCCGGGAGCGCGGCTGATGCTGCTGAATTGCTGTCCGCACTGGTGCTTTTCGTGGCTAAAACTTTTTTGTCATTTGGGGGAGGGATATTTTTTCACCCCTCTGCATGACAAAAGTTTTAATGACAAAAGTGCCAGTGTAGACGTAACCTGCAGGTACAAACATTTATACGTGGAAGAGCGTTGCATTAGGAATTCACATACTTTTATATCTCCCTATTGTGCTATACAAACTATGGGCCGCCAATCTACTGCTACTCTGGGAGAGACTGATCGGGTGAGCAAATTTCAACTGAAAATGATAAATGATTATTAGAATCACGTGTGAGCTACTTTGACAATTAAGAGAGATGAAAACATTTCATGTTAATAGGCTGCAAAATATTGACGTTGACTATCTTCCCCACAGACTAAACAGCTTCTTCATTTCTGAAAGAAACAAAATTTGACTATGCAAAACCAATACACATCTTTTCATACCTCAGTAAGTAGTTTCGATCAGTAAACCTACCTGTAAGGTGTTGACGTTAATTCAAACAGTACCCACGGTAGGCATGGTCCAGCTGTAGTGTTTCTAGAACTGTGCAGAAAACTTTCCCATTGTGGGTCCCATTGTTTCACCACACCTACAGCATCACTGGACAGCTCAACTCCATACCTCACCTAAACCTACATAAAATAAGCTTACAAATGATATCTGATGATGTGGAGGGAAGATGTAATGTAATATCTGATGATGTGGAGGGAAGATGTAAGATGATGTGGTGGTGTTGAGAAATGCTGCACACCTCCAGTTCTTGGAGCCATGCTCGCAGAGCCAGGGGTTCAGAGCTTCCTGTGGGGGTGATGGGATAGAGTTGGGCTGCCGGAGAGGCGCAGGTTCGTTCTTCACCGGCCGCAGGGGGTAGAGTCTCCAGCCGCGCTTTGAAGAACAGAGCATGGTGATGGGAAAGAACTGATGATACAAGATCTCTGATCAAACCAGCCTTGGTGGGGAGGCAACCCCTAGAACCCCCCCACCCCATCCCGCTGTGCACATGCAGACACTCCCTGGCCCTGCAGGGGTAAAGGGCAAGGAAGCCAGGTATAATACCCAGCATGGGATCGGGCTAGGATGCCTTGTGCCAGGGAATTCAGTGTGACATGGGAGCTGCAATAACTGCCAAGGGTCCAGACTCTGGTTTCTCGCATGGGAGAAGTGTTCTAATATCTTCTGCCTATGGGTGGCAGCAGACACTGGTGTATTCTCACCCTGGCTGCGCTGAATGGAAAGGTGGCTGGGTTAGACTCCTGGCTCTGTGATCAAGATTAGACTCTCTGATCTCTACAACCAGAGGTGGCCAGGCAGCCACATCTGGGCATGGCTGGAGTACTGGGGTGGGGAATTCTAGGGAATGAGCAAGTACCAGTTCTATACTAGCAATGCCCAGGGCTAGTCCAAGGCTCCCGGCGCTCTGCTGGGGAGAAGGATGTGGCTGCCCCTTGTTCTGTTCATCCAGCCCCCTCCCCTGGTCCTGCTGATATTCCCGTCAGGAACCATGGCAACAGACACTCTGGTCCTCACCAGGGATTGAACCCTGGACTGTCAGCACCAAAAGCACACGACTCCACCCCAGAGCTAACTGAGCTCCTATGGCTGGGAGCCTGTGGCAGGCTGATACAGCTGGGGGGAGGCAGGGCAGATACTAGAAGGTGACATCATCACGCTCACTAAGTCAGTGTATCGTACTGAGATGGCAGAGCCCCTCACTCGGTGCTTCTCTGCTAGCGGGGCCCACGCTGCTGGGCCTGCAGAGCCCGGCTCATAGGCATTGCATGTGGGGCAGGTGTTTCTGTCTGAGCTAGTCGACTGTTGCTCTCCCATTGGTGCTCAGATCCCAGGGGGTAGGAGCAGAGAGACCCTTTTATGGGTGCCCATCTGTCACTCTGGGGGTTGTTGCAGGGTCCAAGCAGGCAGCTCTCAACCTTCCCCAGTCTGGGACCCCTCCTCCTATTCAGCAATAGGAGAAAGGCAGAATGGTCGTAGCCCCTGACACCTGGTCGTGACCCTCAGGTTGACAACCCCTGAGCTAAGAGGTCGCTCTTTGCTGAGGGTGAGGGAGGCTGGGGGGATTGTTGCTTGGGCCGAGAATGCAGGACAGGGTCCTAAGAGTTAACCTCTGCTGCAGTCTGCTCTCCTCAGCCTGCCAGCCCATCCAGTTGCTTGCAGCTCCCCGGCTGTGACTGTTCTCCTTGACAGCCTTCCTTTCTCTCTAGCTAGCCCCTCAAACACAAGCGAAAAGGTCTGCGTGGGTGAGAGCGGGAGGTCAGTGACCACAGCCAGCACTCAGGCACGTAACCTCTTCTCCACTGGGTCGCTCCCTCGAGCCAGGCGGAAGAGCCCAGTCTTGCTGTGTGAAAGTGGACCTGCAAAGCAGACCACAGGGCTTGCTCCAGCTCCTTGATCTGTATCTAGGTGGCCTCATCATAGCTTGTCTTGTTCATCTGGAGGGTCCCCTCCACGCTCCCCTCTCTCTGCTGGAAGATCTTAGCAAGATCTTTGGAGGACCTGACTGGTCAGGTCTCATGTGGCTGCTGTAATGGGAGCTGCTGCCCTGCCTGCTCCCAGGGAAGAGGGATGGGGATGCTGGTTCTTAGACAAGCCTCAACATCGGCTCCCCTCCCGCTGGAAGCCACACGTAAGCTTTGGGGGCTTTAACCCCTTTATGTGCAGCTTCAAGGGAGCTACAGTGGGTTGGAGTCGCCCACTTGCTACGCAAGGGGCTCCTTTTTCTTGAGGCCAGGTACAGATGAGCTTAGCACGGGTCAGAGCCCTAGTCCCCAGGCAGCTCCTGGGACTCAGCCTATTCTTATCACCACGTTAATGACTTCTCCCCTCCTCCCATGTCCAAAGGGCTCCCACCAGCACCAATCCAGGTTCAGCTGTAGTGGTAGGAATACTTTGTGTCTCCTGGTAGTGTAGAGACAGCATCAGTGACTGTATCGGGATGGGGGAGAGGGGAAAGGTCGGGGTTTGAAGGGCCAAAGAAGATGCAAGGTGTCCAAAGGGGTTATAACTAGGAGTAATGGGAAGAAAGCGGGCTGCGTGGCGTAGGACACCTGGGTTCTCTTCCCAGCTCAGCCGCTCCCTTCCTGTGTGACCCTGGGCAAATTGCATCCCTTCTCCCCTGACCCTATGTCTGTTAGGTAATGAGCTCTTCAAGGGACTGTCTTGCAAGATGTAGGTGCAATGCCTAGGGCAATAGAGTCCTGAGCTATACTCAGCTTTAACAATAAGGAACATTTAAGCTGGTTGCCAGTGGCTTTCGGAATAATCCCCCAGGGAAACAATGTTGGCATCCGGCCCACCAGCTGCAACCATTTTAAACACCAGCTCAATGAATGTGGCTCAGAGCAGGTCTAATTAACACAGTCCCCTCCCCACTTCAGGCCACCTTCTCCCATCGCATAGGGGTACTGTACATCCGGGTTTTCCTGCATGTCACTTCTTCTTTGAGGCTCCATCCTCTGTCCAGGTGGATTTTTTTCTAATAATGGGAAATGTCTGGGATTTTTGTGGTGCAGACATTGGTCCGCTTCCCAATTTGTCCCTCGCCTGTATCTGCAGCTGATTGGTCCACTCCCCAGCAGCTGTGGCTGCTGGATCTCACCAGCCCACTGAGACTTTGGGTTCTGGCAAGGGGACACTGACTGATGGCTGGCACTGTGTCCTGGGCCTGCGTCAGCTGCCCTAACGTTGTGACTCCAGTGAGTACCCGTGCTGCAAGTACTCCCACACGCCCGATCTCCCTTCCCCTCCCCTCCAGCAGTATCTTCTTTTTGGGAACCTGAGACATGGTAACCCTAAAAGGAGCAGAAACTGGGAGGGCAACAGCCCCATCATGTTGGAGAGAGGGGACTTACCTCTGTGTTGTGTGGTGCTCCAGAAAGGATCTAATCTCTGTGTGTTTACTCTGTGCCCATCACCAGAGTATGCTGGCACTTAATCGGTTTTTGTGTGAAACCAGTCTTGTCAAGTCTGAAAAAAGGAAGATTTGGCTAGAGATTAAGGTTCCATTTCAGCAAAACACTTAGCCAAGTTCCTGCTTGCTTTGCTGAACCAGGCCCCCTCGCAGGGCCAATCGGGCTGCTGTCAAATGTCTGTTTCTTTCTGCAGACTCATCTACAAGACCAGTCAGCCAGCAGTCCGGCAGGGAAGCAACCAAAGGCTGGAAGAACCGGGCAGGAAGGTAGGACAATGAGATGGTTTGTGTTGTAACAACAGCAGGTATTAACTGATCACAGTTCTTGTCTACCCTGTGCTGCAGCAGTGATTTGGGTCCATTCCCAGTGCCTCCTGGGTCCAGTCCGAAGTTCTAAATCTCTGTGGGTATATCACATGGTTCGACACGTCACAGCAGGGGTGTCTGGGGGGGCCTTTTGGATCAGTTCCATTCCACTGGGGGAACTCTCACAACACCTGGGGTGGCTGCCCTATGCCTAGCTCAGTGGGGTGCTGCCAATCCTTTGCTCTTGGGAGCGGAATGTGGTTTGCAAACCCTGCCCATTCTTGGGCAGGGTTAATGTATTGCTGTGAGCTTAATCAGCCCTGCCTGCCACACCTGTAATGCTTGTTCGGAGGGAGGGGTGGGGCGGGGCTAAAAAGGAGGGGGCTGTCTGGGAAGGAGCTCAGAGCACCAGACCTGTGGAGAGAGAAGCTGGGCAGGAGTCCAGAGCTGAATAAATCTGATTCCTGATTAAGTCTCCCTGGAGGGGTTGTAGGCCCTGACAAGGAACCGTTTGGATGTACCGGGGACTGGCTGATGAATTTTAAGCTGAGCCATAGTAGAGGAAACAGGAGGAGGACAGAGAGCTAAACCCAGAGGGCACGTTGATGAATAACCCAAGGAGCTGAGGACTTAAGCCAAGTTTATGGGCAAAGACTCCTTTGTTTAGTGACTTTAGTCTCTGCTACCCTGGAAGGGAATTGAACGTGTGTAGTGACTGACCAGAAGGGCGAGCTACATAAGTCACCAGATCAGCCAGGAAACACAGTTGGGGAAACTGAGGCAGACAGCCTGTGGCACCGTGTCTCACCACTAAGAGGCATTGATCCAGTGACAGGGAGTCTTTCACAAATGAAAAGAAAACAGGTCTCTAGTGCATTGTGATGATCAGTGGCTGTGTATGGAGAGGCAAACTCATTCTGGACGCAACCCTCTTAAAACCTACGTGTTGCTTTGGCCTACAGGGGCCTGCTGCACGTGGCGGGGGATCCCATTAACAACTCAAATCTGTGTGGTGTCCATTTTATTTTATTTCCATTTCATTGCTGCTTAAGGATGCTCGACCTGCCCGTGTAGGATGATGGGCAAAGCTGGCACTAGCTCTCTCCCCAAGCTATGCAGGGCTGGGACCGGTCGGTACATGGATGAGCGGCTTCTCTTTCCTGGCAGATACAATGTCAAATTGCCTCTCCCGCCCGAAATGATCCCACCCCCGGTGTTGTTCGTCTCTGTTTATTCCCGGCAGACATGAAAGCCAGATCGAATCGTTAATGGTTCACATGAGCGGGCCCTTTATCCCAAGCGCTGCCTGGCAAACAGTAATCAGGGCTAGCGGTGGGTATCTGCTCCCTGCCTCTGAGCTGGGCCAGCAGAGCGGGATTTAGTGTGTGTGTGTGTTGCTTGGCAAGCACCTGTCCCCTTGGATGGCTAATCTTGTGTAATCCCTTTATAAAGGCACTATAAACATTTGGCTTCCTCAGGGCTTTGTTTGCATTTCAGTGTAATTAGGATTTCCTCCAAATGAACTCGGAAGGGACGAGGGGCGTGGGGAGGGAGAGATTCCTTTGATGGCAGCAATCCTCTGGCCTTTGAAGATGCTGCTGGGACCTGGCGTGTGAGCGCTCCCTGTTTCTGCCGGAGCCGGGAGATGCTCCTGTGAGGAAGGAGCAGCCGACATGACAACCCCGCCCGTCCTCTCTCTCTAGGGTTGCCAACTTTCTAATCGCACAAACCGAACATCCCCGAGGCCCTGCCCGTTCCCTAGGGCCCCACCCCCACTCCCTCCATCCCCCTTCCTCTGTGCTGCTCTCCCTCACCCTCACTCACTTGCTTGTTTTCACCAGGTTGGGGCAGGAGCTTGGGGTGGGGTGGGGTGTGTGAGGGCTCCACAGTGGGGCCAGAAATGAGGGGTTCAGGGTGTGGGATGGGGCTCTGCGCTGAGGTGGGGGGTTGAGGTGTGGGACAGGGCTCTGGGCTGAGGTAGGGGGTTGGGGTGCGGGACGGGGCTCTGGGCTGAGGTAGGAGGTTGAGGTGCGGGACAGGGCTCTGGGCTGAGGTAGGGGGTTGG
>ML677411.1:3570765-3594142 GCA_007922305.1 Dermatemys mawii
GGTTGAGGTGCGGGACGGGGCTCCGGGCTGAGGTAGGGGGTTGGGGTGTGGGACGGGGCTCCGGGCTGAGGTAGGGTTTTAGGTGCAGGAGGGTGCTCTGGACTGAGATAGGGGGTGAGCATTCCTGTTCGGGTGCAGGCTCTGGGGTGGGGCTGGGGATGAGCACGTGCTTAGGAAAGGGCTGTCCGTGGCACCGAATCCCCAGGGTTGAGGCCCTGGCGGCCAGTGGAGAATGCCACACCTCAAAGGAGCGGGGAAAGCCTGGTGTGTGTCACACCCCAACCGGCGGGAGAGGGCAGAGCCGCCCAGGGCAGCAGTGCCCCCAGTTCCTCTCGTCCTACCCTAAAGACCAAGTTTCCTTGCATCGAGTCGGGTGTCCTGCGGCAACTCCCTATGCAGCCCCTCTGTGCACAGTAACAGCCAAGCGAGATGTCGAGTGAGTGAGAGGGGAGTTAGGGATAGAGCCCCTGAACAGGAGCCAGGAAGTGTTTCTTCTTATTTATGATTTCTATTATAGCAGCATTTATAGGCCTGCAGCTGAGATCAGGTGCATTGTGTGAGGTGCGGTAGCGGCGTACCCTATGGGTAGGTCTTCACTACCCACCAGATTGGCGGGTAGTGATTGATCTATCGGGGATTGATTTATCTTGTCTTGTCTAGACACGATGAATAGATCCCCGGAGGCGCTCCCCCTCGACTCTGGAACTTCAGCTCGCCAAGAGGCGCAAGCGGAGTTGACGCGGGAGCCCACTGCTGCTGTGAGGACGCCAAGTAAGGTGACCTAAGATGCATTGACTTCAGCTACGCTATTCACATAGCTGAAGTTGCATATCTTAGATCTACCTCCAGTGTAGACCTGCCCTAAGAGGCAGTCCCTTCCCCAAAGAGCTATGGAGACAAGACAGACAACAGCTGGGGTAAAGTTCTCTTCCACTGTTCCACTGTTTTGTTCTCCGGTCGGCCGCTGACGCCTGTGTAACCTAGGAAAAGTCACTTAATATCTCCATGCACCACTCCCTAATTTGCAGATAACCCCTCCCACCTGTGCTGTGGGGATCAGTGCTTCCCGTCCCTGGAAAATGCTTTAGAAGTTCAAAGCATGGGCACGAACTGCCTGGTGTGCATTTTGCCTTGCTCTCTGCCACGGGGGAACTGCTCCCCTTGGGCTATAGGCCTTATATTGCTCGTGGAGAGCTGGTAGCTCAAGAGGCCTGTGCTTGTGGGTGATCTGGTCTGAGGTCTGTCCCTGCGCTAGCCCTGAAGCTCCAGGAGGCTTTGGTGTGTTCTCTGACAACAGCTGAGAAGCCCAAGTTGGCAGTGGATTTGTTACAGTATTATTGGCCCTTCCAGCCCCTAGCTGTCGTTGTTGCTCGTCGCCAGTTTATTTCTAACAGTCTGGTAATGCAGTGCCCAGAACTCACTGCAGCTGAGTGAATGTTACTTGACCAGTAGTGTGATTGGTGCGGTGTTCTCATCATCTGGCCCACCCCGGCGTAACCTGCTGGCTCGTCTCGGGAGAGCTGAAGGACCTCTGCTGCTGTAGAAACTGCATAAGGCGACGGGGATTTATTTAACATGGATTATACTGCAGAGTAATAGCCAGATGGAGGCTGCGGTTTAGTACAACATCTGTGGGGCTTAAGCCACGTTGATTTCATGTCCAAGGCTATGGGATGGGGATGGGAGTTTCTGCTGGCAAAGGAGGATTCCCAGCCCTATCTCCTCCCTCCTCAGCTGATTATCCAGGCCTGGCTGGCTTTTACTTTCCATTTTGGAGAGACAAGGACTAAAGCTCTGATTAACCCCCGTTGGCTCCGGGTTGCCCAGGTCTTAAAGCAGTGAAAGGATCCATCTAAGCAGAGAATGTGCTTCCCAGATGGAAGTTCATCACTTAAGGCCCAGCTCTGCTTCTGTCAAAGCTGATGGTGAAACTCTGGCACTGATTTCCCTGGGAACAGGCTGAGGCCTTGAGGGCATGTTGACGAGACCCACAAGGGACTCCATTTACTTACATAGTGGCTGCACCAGCCCCTCACGTTCCCTGTCCAGGAGGAACTAGTAACTGTTGTGTCCCTGCCATCAGAGGTCCTGGTCAGGGAGCCTTTGAGAGGTGAGACCACGAAGAGTCACCCAGAGCAAGCAAGGGCAGTGCGAGAACTCATCCGGCCTGTACGGAGCAAACCCCAGGGCTAGGTGGTGGCTCTAAACAAGAGGGTGGGTGGGTGTTTGCATTGTCCTGAGGGGAGCTCCCCAAAAGATCCAGGCTCAGGCAGACAGGATCTCCCCGGGAATGAGTGGCGGAGAAGTAATTGCTACGCCCTCCTGCGTGGTACGGCATCTCCACCTCGGCTGTGCTGGCTGGTGCAGAAGAAGGCCTGGTTATGACGCTGTCTCACCCCTACTGGGAAAGTCAGTATTGCTGCCCACGTTAGCCCCAAGCATGGAGCTCAGAATGGGGCGGGGAGGGAGACAATCCCCAGCACAGATGTGCACATGACCAGGAGGTTTCTTGTACCCTCTTCCTCATCCTTGCATACCCACCCAGAGTTAGGATGATCTGGCGCTCCTTTGGGGTGGAGACCATGTGCATGATGTACAAGGCCCAGCACCACATGGGTCCTATCCTGATTGGGACCTCGGGGGCTTCTGAAGTACCTATTATCAATATGCCTTCAGCACCCTGTGAACTGTCTGGCAGCTACTACAAAAAGCGTGTTGGCTATTGTAACGTTAACCCAAGACGATAGGAGTCACTGTCTGCCTTTGCAAACTAGCTACACACTGAAGCCGATTATGCAGTCAGTGCATGGATTTTGCACTACTAGAGCCCCTCATCCCAAAGTGCTTCTCCGTGTACACATACCATACATCATGTCTGTAATTAGATTGTAAACTCTTAAGCTCAGTGATCACGTCACAGTGTGTCTTCTCTGAAGGGTCTGGCCTGCTGACTGCTGTTCTTCTCTGCCCTTTGTAATGCTGATGGTATGGAAGGGCTGTGCAGTTCCACCCCAGCAACAGCTGCCTTGCTGCGGTAAGTCAAGCGATTTCTATACACAGAGAACAGGCAAGTTTGTGAAGCGCTTCGTTCAGGATGAAAGCCATTAGAGTAAACTCTGCAGGGCTATAATAACCTCTTGCAAGGATCTCCATCTTCTTTGCAAGCACAAACGAGTTAAGAGTTCTAACCCCGCTGGGTGGAGGTGTTATCCTTTCCATTGCAGGTTACATGACTTCTTTGAGGCTGAACAGGAAGGTCTGTGATAGGTCCATGGACAGAGCCCAGATCCTTTGACTCTCAGAAATGTGCCTCACCAGTAGGGTGACCGGATAGTAAGTGTGAAAAATCGGGAGGGGGTGGGGAGTAATTGGCACCTATATAAGTAAAAGCCCCAAATATTGGGACACTCCCTATAAAATCGGGACATCTGGTCACCCTACCAATAAGGTACCCTCTTCTCTTGGGAAGATCTAACCTGGCTAATGATTATAGGTTTCGAGCCCTGACATATTATCCTACAATGTGAACAGCGAGCAGATTCAATTCTGCACCAAATTCTTCAAAACGGAGTTCCCAAAAGCCATAAAACTCTGTAAATTCAGAGTCTCCTCATCTGAGCTGGAGAGCTGCCTGATCTGACCATGCTGAGCCCAGCGCTGAGAAGGGAGCTGCAAATCTTTTTTTTTTCTGGTGGTGACTACACTACTCAGTTGTCTGTCAAGGCACCTCTGCTGCCTCAGCTTCTTAACGGCCCCTCAGCCCTTTCGTACTCCCCACCACTTCCTGCCTGTGTGCTATGAATGACTGTGTGTGGTAATGCAGTGTTGTTCTAGCTTGTACCCCTGTCGGTCCCAGACTATTAGAAGATAAGGTGGATGAGGTAATATCTTTTTATCAGATCAACTTCTGGTGGTGAGAGAGACGTGCGTTTGAGCTTCAAAGGGAATATATCAACACAGTAAAGAAAAACCCACCGCTGGGCCTTACTAGCCAACTTGGGCTCGTGGGGGCTTGGGCTACAAGGATGTTTCACTGCTGTGTAGACTTCCAAACTTGGGCTGGGGCCCAGGCTCTGGGTCCCTTCCACCCTGCAGGGTCCCAGAGTTTTGGACTCAAACCCAAAGCTGGAAGTCTACTCAGCAGTGAAACACACCTGCAACCGGAGCCCTGCGGGCCCGAGTCCGCTGGCAGGGGCTAGCTGTGGGGTTTTCTTTGCTGGGTAGACGTTCCCCTAGCTCTCTTCTCGAGGGCTGGGAAGGGGGCTCAGTGGGTCACCGCTAAATTCAAGACCAAACAGATAGTTTAGCGTAAGCAGGTTTGGTGTTGTATGTAGTGGTCAGCCTCCACCCCAGCCCTGCCCCCACTCCTCTGAGGACTGCAGCAGGGGTTGGGAGCCCTGCACTCACCGGCAGTGATAAGAGTGACCCGGCCCTGGCCCGCTCTGCACCACTGGCTCCCAGCTGTGCCACTGGTGAGTGCCTGCCCCCCAAGGCCGGGAGCCAGGGAAGCAGAGCAGAGCAGGCTGGGGCCGGGTCACTCCACTTTCTGCCGCCCCATAAGTACGGGGTCAGGCCTGCCTATACTCACCAGGTGGCAGGAAGTGGAGTGATCCAGCTTCAACCCATTCCGCTCCACTGGCTAATGCGGGAGGGGCGATTTCTCCCCTCCCGCCAAGTCTGCTCCTGCCTCTTCATGGAGACCTCTTCGTAGCTCCAAAACTTGTCTCTCTCACCACCAGAAGCTGGTTCAGTAAAAGATGTTACTTCATCACCTTGTCTCTCTTATATTTACTTACAGTGTCATTTATTCAGCCACTAGATGGCTCTGTGTGCGTTCTAGAGCTCCAGTCAGGGTGATTCACTGGTAAATAAGAAAGGCAAAGCTGAAACGCAAGCTGTGTGGAAGCCAGGGGCAGTGACTGAGATTTCAGGGGAAACTGGTTTTCAACATCACTCTTTGTTTCAGGGGAGAGTGCCTTCACCTCCCTTTGCAGAACCCTGAGAATCTCTCTTGCCCCCTTATCACACCCCACACTGCAGCTGCTCCCCTTCTGCCCAAAGGGGACTGGATGAGGCTCCATTTGGAGAACGCTCGTGCTGTTTCTCAATCTGCTGAGTGACATGAGGTAGTCCCTCTTCCCATGGGGGATGCTCAGAGATTTGGGAATGAGAGACCAGAGCAGGGAGCCAAACCTGGCTCTTCAGCCTGGCAGTGCAGGTCTTACCGCCAGACAGTCAGGCAGTCCCAGACTCAAACTGGAGAGTGTTCAGAGAAGAACCATGAAAATGATTAAAGGACTGGAAAACTGGGCATACAGTGAGAGGCTCTTAGGATCTCAATCTGTTCGTCTTATCAAAGAGAAGATTAAGGGGTGATTTGATCACGGTCTGTAAGTACCTACAAGTACCTACACAGAAATTTGGTACTAGTGGGATCTTCAGTCTAGCAAAGAAAGGTCTTACCTGATCTAAGAGCTGCAAGCTGAAGCTAGACAAATTCAGACTGGAAATAAGGCATCCAGTGTTGACCGTGGAGGTAATTAGCCTTTGGAGCAATTTACCAAGGGTCGTGGTAGATGCTCCACTGCTGGACATTTTTAAAACAAGACCGGGTGTTTTTCTAAAAGATCTGCTCTAGTTCCAACAGGAATTAATTCTGGGGAGTTGTAGGTCTTGTGTTATCCAGGACGGCCAACTAAATGATCACAATGGTCCTTTCTGACTTCATAACCTATGAACCCTGCCGCTTCCTCTTAGAATTTCCTGGATCATTTGCATGGTATTTTCCAACTAATATTTATACACTTGTTCCCAATCTTGTTAGATTGCACCTGAAATCTGAAAATTCTTACGAAATGCATCTTTGTCCTCCCGGGAAATGGGCAGGCAGTTGGGTAGTTTGTGATCACTGGGCACCGTGTGCTGGTTTGTTATTGCAGAGCTAGTCTGTGTCTGTGTGCCTTTTATTATTGTTGAGATACTTATGAGCACACGGTTGCTATTGTAGGGTCACTTGTGAGTTGTTGGCACAGATTACTCCATAAAGCAATTATTTTCAGTGCTGGTTTTTATTCTGTGTCTCCCTTGAGCTCTACCAATGCCCTGACCCTCTTGCAGTCACTGGCGTTTCTAGCACTCAGCAGCCACAGCATAAGGAACTGATACCTTGCTGATATCTGACAAATACCGAAAGGGTTCAGCTGCTGCTGGCCTGGAGGTGAACATTGCAGGAAGCTTGATATTTATGCTTCTGGCTGGAACTCTTTCTCAAGACTTGATCAGCATGGATGAAGGAAGAAGTGCCTGAGAGCAAGGAAATAATAAGGGAGCTTGTTAGCAGTGAGCAGCAGCTTCTTGCATTCCCTATGCTAGGAACAGGACCACAGAATGAAGCAGTCCTGGGGGAATAAGATTCCAGAGAGACGGTTTTGGAGAATTAAATCTGCAACCGAAGGGAGAATTAAAAACCTGTGCAGGAGGCTAGCAGACCAAATCAAACTCCACAACTTCTGAAAAGAGGACAAGCAGTGGCCAAGGTGGCTTAAGCAGCGTCTGGTCAAGAAAGTTACAGTCAAATACCTCGACTGCGAGTGGAAAGGCAATCAAAGCAGGTCTGAGAGTCAGTAACAAGGCACAGAGACAAGATAAGGGCAGGAAAAAATAGAGAGGCTCTAACAGGTATACTGGGGGAAGGAATCACTCAGTGGAAATTAGGCCAGTGAATGAAATGGGAGGTGAGAGTTTGATGATGATTCTAAAATGACTGAGATCTTGACTCACTTTTAAAAATACCTGATGCTGACAATGACTGGAACAAAGTGGCTTAGAAATTTAGGAAGAAGGATAGATCTCGTAAAAATAGCTATTGATTTGGAGCAAGGCAAGGGTCTGATTGCATTGGAACAAACTGTTAGCCACCTGGGAACATCAGCATTGTCACTAGGGCTGTGTCTACTCTGCACAGTTAACCTCAGTGATTTGTACCCAAGTCAGTCTAGCTTGGGTGTGAGCATCTCGACTGCAAAGTCCTACCTGCGTGTTCGCTGGATCTGTGTGTCTGGGTGTAACTCCTGGGTCTTTCTGCTGAGAAACTTTAGAATTCTTTCCCAGTCCGTTATGTCAGGTGCAGGAGAGCTTGCCTGTTGTTCAAGGGACTTGCCGGAAGGCACTGGAGGGTGGTCAGCGTTCGAGAGACTTTGCAGGCATCCTCATTGCAAAGTGGGTGAGTTCTATCTGAATTAAAGTGGAACTCGGGCTCTAACCTACACCCTAGCCAAGTGAGCTCGCCCAGGCTTAAAGTTCCTCCATATCCAGGCCAAAGGTTTCTCTGTATAGACGGTAGAGGAGTTAAGACTCTGCTTAGTAGGTTTAGCCCTACTAAAAGTCTGGGCTACCAGTACAGTGTAGATATACGCTATGCTGCGCTCCACTCTGTGCTTCATAACAGTGAGAGAACTTGGATTCTCCTTCTCCAAAAGCACAGATCCTGACTATCAGAGGGAAAGGAGATTCTTCTTAGCTGTTATCCGTCTAGGGACTTTGACACACAGTAAAGCAGTTCTATTTATGTCCACTAGAGGGCCCTGCTACACTAGCACATTCACTTCACTAGAGTGGTTTGTTGTTGGTTTAGAAGAGTCTGTTCAGGGACAGTGGTGTTTCTAGCAGTTTCCTGTCAATTGTGGTTTCGCAATGTCCCATGCTCTGGGTTCGGTATTGGCCCAAAGCCACTTGATATGGGAATGCTTTTTTTAACAAAATAATAAATCCATGTAGCACTCGAACAAGAGAAATCAACCGGCAGACTTAAAAATTCAAAATCCACCTGCATAGACAACAAAAGGATTGTTGAATGTGAGGTTTTCTTTTCTACTTACCTGTCCGCAATAATACCTTAGTTAAAGTTGTTCACATGATGGGAAGTGTTGTGTAGCAAAGTCGAGGCAGGGCGCTTGACACAGAGAACCCAAAAAGTGACTAGCGGTTGCGAATGCCCAATTTGAGACATCACAAGCTAATTTTCAGAGGCTGGGTGCTCAGCACTTTCTGAAAATCAGGCCTGTTTTTACCTCAAGTTGGGCCCCTGGAATCATTAGTCACTCTTGAAAAGGCCACATTCTGTGGCACTTCATCAAGCAAAACTCCCCAAAATCTTACAGTTGAAATAAGGGGTTCTCAGACTTTGTAACAGAGCAGAGCTCATCTTACTAGAGATTGCCTTGTGGACGCTGCATTCTGTTCCCCATTGCCTGCCTGTGCCATTCACAACCATCCACTCCCTTGTCATTCACAACCTCATCATGTCCCTGTGGCAATTGCAACCCGTTGCTCATGTGGTAGAGTGACATTAAGACACTTGTGTATTGTGTGCTTTATTAACGCAATTTAGTAGCTGGAAATGAGGAGAGGCCAGCATCAGGCGACACCAGACAGTTCTCTGCAGACCTCAGCTGCGGGACCGCAGATCTAATAATAAATTATAACGGGGCATCTTCCTTTTTTTGCCCATTTGTTGGTCATGCCGCTGCCCAGGAAAGGGACTTCAGGTGTGAGGAAGCTATAAGCCTTGCGGTGGGGCTTCTATCCTTGCAGATAGAACTGGATTTATATTTTAAACCCGCTTGGGCAGGCAGTTGCCCCGAGGGGACTTGGTCTGGCCCCTCTGCTTACTGCATTGTGCTGAGGTTAGGGTGACCAGATGTCCCGATGTTATAGGGACAGTCCTGATATTTCAGACTTCGTCTGATTTAGGCACCTATTCCCCCCACCCCACCCCCTGTCCTGATTTTTCGCACTTGCTGTCTGGTCACCCCGGTATGTTCCAAGCCTGGCACCCACTCCCCCACCTCCAGCTCCCTGCTTTGAAAAGCTCTGAGTGTGAGCCCTGAGGGAAGGCAGAGGAGGGGAACCTTGTGACTTTCTGCCCTCTGGTCACTGGGTTTCTTCCAGGGAGTGTGGACGTGATGGGTGAGGAATAGGCATCTGACAAGCAGGGCTCAGAACAGGGGCTGCTGCTGTTCCTGATGAATCATTGTGGTTTCCCTGTGAGACGCCTCACTGAGAAGATGATAGGTTGGTGTGGGAGCTAATTAGCAGGGAACCTGGCTGAGCATCCCCTGGCTGGAAGGGGATGGGGGCAGGGCGAGGAAGCTGGAGCTGTGCTAAGATGATTTCCCCACAGGCTGCAGAACAGGAATGTAAACGCTGAGCAATAGTTAAAACTTACGTGGGGAACAGAAAGCCCAAGTGTAGCTTTGGCTGTTGAAACGAACCCTGTGTTGGGTGCTGGGCTCTTCGCAGTCTCTCTCCACCTGCCGCCTGGCTCGCGCAGGGCTGCGGGGAAGGGGTCTTGCGGTCTGGGAGCCGGGAGTTCTAGAGTTCTAATCCTGTCTCAGATGCGGCGTGTATCTGCAGCTGTCTCTTAACCTCCCTGTCTCCGTTTCAGGACATGCCCTAGGCTACCTCCCAGAGGCGCTGTGACTGCGGGGCGGGGGGAGGAAGGATGGTTGATAAGGTTAAGCAATGGAACCGCAGGATCAAAGCTCTAATACGGGCCTCGCTGATTTCCTCTTTGAGTTTGGGGGTATGTTACTTCCTCACTCTGTGCCTCAACTTCCCCATCCGGAAAAGGGAGATGGCACCGCTCTGCTCTCACAAAGGAGCTTTGAAGTTTAGCTCATTAACACTTGTGAGGAGCTCTGAGCTCCTGGGAAAGTTCAGTGTGTGATTTTAGCAGCTGTTGTCTCTGAAGCTTGGAGCGCCATTTTAGGAATGGCCTCAGACATTAATCTCTGACTTTCATGAGCTATTGGCCACTAACTCCATTGTGGGGTGGGGGTTGGGAAGTGAGTAGTAGATGGATCTGTAAGGTCAAATATCCCATGATCTGCCATGGGCCCAGCAGACTTTTCCAGTTCTAGCCCTGGACAGGGACAAATGCTGCTCCCTGTACTGCTGCAGCTTCTTGAACTACCAGGGTACTTGGTTTAGACCAGGGATCTCAAACTCGAATCACCAGGAGGGCCACATGAAGACTAGTACATTGACCTGAGGGCCACATCACTGACACCCTCCTTCCTGCTGCCCCTGGCCCCGCCTCCACTCCACCCCCTCCATGAGGCCCCACCCCTTTCCCGCCTCTTCCCACCCCTTCCCCACCCCCATTCCAACCCCTTCCCCAAATCCCCACCCATGCCCCAACTCTTCTCCACCTCCTCCCCTGAGCATGTGGCTCCCCGCTGTTCCCCCCCATCCCTCCTGGAACCGCCTGGAGGTAAGCAGAGGAGTGGGGACACGGTGCACGGGGGGAAGGGGAGGACTTGGTGGTCTGCAGGAAATAGCCCCGCGGGCCACGTGTTTGAGACCCCAGTGTAGTCAGTTCTACCATCACGGAGGGGATCGGAAGTGCCTTCTTGCATAGCCAGGATTCAGCCCTGGCCCAGGCTCTGGCCTGCTTGTGACATCCACTCATGGCCGTCCCTAACTATTTTGGTGTGCTACGCAGCCCTCTCACGGGAGGTAGCGGGGGAGGCCTCAGGCCTCCGTGGGGAGGCAGAAGCAGGCTTGGGGGACAGGGGGGGAACCGCCCTCCAGCATGAGCCGGTGGAGCACTTTTGGGGCTGGGTTGCTTCACTTCCTGCCACCTGGTGAGTGGGAAGTGGACTGACCTGGCCCCAATCCACTCCGCTCTGCTCCCCTGGCTCCTGGCCTTGGGACTCGAGGGACGGGGGGAATCGCCCCCCAGCAGCCACTGGCGGCACGTCTGTTAGCCAGTGTCGCAGAGCGGGCTGGGGCCGGGTGCTCTTATCGTTGCTGGTGAGAGCAAGGCGCCCGACCCCTGCTACAGTCCTCAGAGGAATGGGGGCAGGGCTGGGGCAGGAAGAGGTGGGGTAGGGACTTCAGGGAAGGGGTGGAGTGGAGGCGGGGCTGGGGCAGAGCTGGGTGGGGGGCTTGGGGGATGGGGTGGAATGGGGATAAAGCAGGGCTGGGGTGGAGCAGGGATGGGAAGAGGCAGAGGGGAGAGCACTTGCCAAGCCCCTGCGCTTCCCCCCTTCTCTTGGTCTCAACGGCCCCTTTAGGTGGCTGAAGAGATTTTTAAAAGAGAAAACTTTTTGGGGTGGTGTTGGCCCCTTTAACCCTGGCGGCCTTGGTGCCTCTCTCTCTCGGTGCCAGTGTGGCTGGGAAGCTGAGCGGGGTCGGAGGGGAGGAAGACAGCGTGCTGCTAACAGAATTAACATATGCCCACCCAGTCAGCGACCACGGAAAACAACCAGGGCAGTTGGCAGCTCTCCGGTCAGCGGCGTGACAGCCTGCTCTGAGAGGATACCCTGGGATCGGAAAAGCCTTTGAGGTTCAGCGAGAGGCAGAATAATCCTCTGGTCTGTGGTGGAGTTCAGGTCGTCGGCCCTGACCTCCGGGCCAGCGTCTGAATGCGTGTTGGTGTGTGGGGTTGGCTGGCTTAGGCGTGTGTTGGTTATTTTTAGTTGCGGCTATATTTGCGTTGAATTGGAGCCAGTGGAGCCTGGCCTCTACCATGTGACGGGGGCATTTATCTTTAGTAACCCTGACCTCTGCCAGGCAACAAAGAGCCGACTCGTACCAGCACTTGCTCTCTGCCACACCCTTATTCCACCTTCTGGGGTTGGCTCCTTGCTGTGAGTTTCCTACAACAGACTGGGCAGGGAGCACTTCACACAGAGCCCGTGTAAAACTGGGAGAGCCACGGCTCTGTCCCCACCACAGCGGGTTTGTTTTGTGGGAAGAAATCTTGCCGCATCCGTGGGTTGGGAATGGTACGGGGGAGAACGTGTGCGTTTGTTGCTCATCGGGCTGTGCCCAGTAGTACAGGGTTGTGCGGTTTTGGAGACAAGCAGAGCGTTGGCTTCGACACCTTGACTCTGCAGGCCCCTGCTTGCTTCCTCCCTCTCTCTCTAATCTCAAAACTTCAAAAGGCTGCAAGGCTGGTGCTGCTCACACTGTGATCTGTGAGGTTCAGGGCTGCTCCGTGGAAGAGCAGGCAGTGGGAGCCAGGCCAGATGACAATGGTGGTTTGACATGAGGATGGTGGTGGCGTGTATGTCTATTGTATTCCAGCACTCAGTTTCATGCACTAGGAATCTGGGCTGGATTACCAGACCGTAATACACAGCAGCCAATTATATCCTATTAAGCTGTGAGGGATTAGTTTATAAATAGACCTACGCCCACTTTTGTATGAATTCAAGATCCCTATTACATAATTGCATGTTAGTTACAAAGAGACACTGCAAATGTGCAATGAGTGACTGAGAAGTCACCCCTATAACCAACCCAAGGCTCCCGACATTGACCTGACCTGCACCTCTGATAGGCAAATGCACTGCCTGCCCACAAGGGTAGAAAGGTGGCATGATCTTGCACCACAGGATCATGGAGTTCAGCTCCCGCTCTTCTGCTAAAAGCAGCAGGCACCCTCCATCACTCGTACGTGTGGGTGAATTCCCCCTCCTCTCTGACTGGTGGGTTTCCCTCACCTATTTCAATCCACTGGTGCCTCCCCTCTGCACATAGTACAGAAGGTCAGAGGCTTTCAGCTCCCATTCTTGTTGGAAAAGTATCTGGAATGTGGAGTCAGGTATATTGTTGGCATAACTTATTTATTTACTCGCATACACCAGTCCTGGAACAGAGGTGGTCACGAACAGCATGCAGGCAAACTCCTCCATCAGGAATCTCAGCCCAAACACCAGTGCTGATGTGAATAGAAAGCTATAAGGTGGATAGAAAGCTGGCTAGGTTGTCAGACTCAGTGGGTAGTGATCAACGTCTCGAAGTCTAGTTGACAGGCATTATCCCGTGGAATGCCCTAGGGGTCGGTCCTGGGGCCTATTTTGTTCCATATCTTTATTAATGATCCGGATGATGGGATTAATGGGTATATATGCTGGAGGTTAGGGATGGGGTCCAGAGTGACCTAGGCAAATTGGAAGATTGGGCCAAAAGAAATCTGATGAGGTTCAACAAGGACAAACGCAGAGTCCTGCACTTAGGACGGAAGAATCCCATGGACTGCTACAGGATGGAGACCTATCGACTAAGCAGCAGTTCTGCAGGAAAGGACCTGGGGATTACAATGGATGAGAAACTGGATATAAGTCCGCAGTGTGCCCTTGTTGCCAAGAAGGCCAACGGCATATTGGGCTGCATTAGTAGGAGCATTCCCAGCAGATTGAGGGAAGTGATTATTCCCCTCTATTTGGCACTGGTGAGGCCACACCTGGAATATTGTGTCCAGTTTTGGGCCCCCCACTACAGAAAGGATGTAGACAAATTTGAGAGTCCCTCGGAGGGCAACGAAAATGATGAGGGGGCTGGGGCACATGATTTACAAGGAGAGGCTGAGGGAACTGGGATTGTTTAGTCTACAGAAGAGAAGCATGAGGAGGGATTTGGTAGCAGCCTTCAACTATCTAAAAGGGGGTTCTAAAGAGGATGGATCTAGCCTGTTCTCAGTGATAACAGATGACAGAACAAGGAACAATGGTCTCAAGTTGCAGAGGGGGAGGTCTAGGTTGGATATTTGGAAAAACTTTTTCACTAGGAGGGTGGTGAAGCATTGGACTGGGTGACCTAGGGAGGTGGTGGAATCTCCTTCCTTAGAGGTTTTTAAGGTCACACTTGATAAACCCCTGGCTGGGATGATTTAGTTGGTGTTGGCCCTGCTTTGAGCAGGGGATTGGACCCCACACCCCAACTTCCACCCCTGAGTTTCTTTCAACTCTAATCTTCTATGATTCTGTGAATGCCCAGCTCCCAGGGAGCAGCTCTGCCCCCAAATCTGACTCTAGTTAAAGAGAACATGGCACAGAGGAAACTCCCTTGCTGCTTGCCCCAAAGCAACTAAAGCAGGAGTGGGCAAACTATGGCCCCTGGGCCGGATCCAGCCCCTCAGGGCTCTGGATCCGGCCCAGGGAATCGCCACCCCCATGGCACCATGGGCCCTGCGCCGTTCCCTGTGGGAGAGGAGGCAGAGGGCTCAGCGCACTGCCCTTGCCTGTAGGTAGCTCCCCCAAACCTCCCATTGTCCGGGAATGGGGAGCCACAGCCAATGGGAGCTTTGGGGGAGGTACCCACAGGCAAGGACAGTGCGCGGAGCCCTCTGCCCTTCCCCCGCCAGGTGCCGCAGGGATGTGGTGCCGGCCACTTCCGGGAGTGATGCAGGGCTGGGGCTCCTCCCGGGAGCAGTGGCCGGGTGGGACGCACTGGGGGGTAGGCGGAGAAGCAGAGACATGGTGCGCTCAGCAGGGGAGGCAGAGGAGGGGGTGAGGAGTGGGAGGGGAACTTGGTTGCAGGTGAGTGCAGAGCACCCACTACGTTTTCCCTGTGGGTGCTCCAGGCCCAGAGCACCCATGAAGTTGGCGCCTATGCCCCAACCCCCAGCCCTACATTCATGGCCCTGCGTGAAATTTCCCAACCCAGACATGGCCCTTGGGCCAAAAGGTTTGCCCACCCCTGAACTAAAGACTGGACATTGCTTTATATTAACAAATAGAATCAATGGTACTAGATGAAACGCCGCCATCCAGTGACTCCTGCTGTAACACTACTCGTATGTCTGACGTCACGCGATGTCCAGCTTTCTAGATGCATGAGCCTGTGGGTCACCAACTGAGGAACTAGACTTTGAGCAGCCCTAGATCAGAAGAACAAGTAGATTCGATTTTTGAGCAACAGGGCGCTTAGGTAAAAGGGTGAGGACTTTGGGGGTATGTTAAATACTGGGCCAGCGCCTCAGAATCCAATGAAGTCTCTTTCAAAGGCTCTTTCCTCTTTAGGTGAACACACCTGCTTAGCGTATAGTTTTGCTGAGCACCAGTGTTGACAAATACTGTTTGGGGAGTAGGGAGCCTCTTCTTAAATCAATATTTGACTAAAGAAATAAACTCACTACAAGAATCAACATTCTGCGACCTGTGGACTTGAATGCTGTGGTCCTCCAGGGTTAGGAAGAATAGACCTGCTAAGCAAATGTTAGGACCTGCCTCGGCCTGATCCTTGTCTGTGCTACACAACGTGTGCAGTGCTCTGGCAGAGAAGGAAACAGGTCCCAGAAATAGACTTGCCGGATCAAATCCTCTCTGGTCAGGGAGAAGGTTTTGCACATACCACACAGCCTGTTTGTTTGTTTTGCAGAGAGCCGTCATTTTAATAAGGGGACCGAGGGATGTTTGCTCATTGCCTTGTGTCACTGCGGTAGATGCCAGCCAGGCTTCCCCTTGGTCCCCATCAGAGCCAGGGGAGAACCAGACGTGGGTCTTCAGCCTGTTGTGTCTACAGGGGCCGGGGGAAGCCATTCTCTTCCCCTCCTGCCCACACTGCTGGTGCGTGGGGGACCAGCAACATCTTTGTGTCTCCTCCTCTGTCTTCCAGTGCCCTGGCTGACCAGAGGGAGCTGGCAATGGCCATCAAGCACAGAGACTGTTCAAGTCCAGAGCCCTAGAAGTGTAGGTTACAGTCAGTACAGCACAGAAAGGCAATGAAGGGGCATTGTCTGGTTACGACTGTCCTCGCGTGGTGGTAACACCACAGATGATGAACACTCTGCTGTTTTTGCCATTTTTGCTCTTTGTTTCTTCTCTTGTACTGTTAACTTCAGACAACAAAAATAGGAACATAGGAATTTCCAGAGCAGCTCAGACCACTCGCCCAGGTGTCCAATATTCCCTCTCTGGCAGTGGCCATACTAGTGGCTTCAGAGACAGATACAAAACATCTCCGTGTAGGCAATGATAAGATAACCCGTCCCCAGGGATGTTCCTTGTGCCCTGGAGCCGGAGGGTTTAGATCCCTTCCCAAGCTCTTGTTAATTGTTTTATCATTAATTATTATAACTCTGGATATTATTCATTGATTCCAAGGCTAGAAGGGACCACTGTGATCAGGTCTGACCTCCTGTATAACATGGGCCATAGGACTGCCCTGAATTAATCCCTGTTTGAACTAGTGCTGTTCTTTCAGAAAAACATCCAGTCTTGATTTTTTAAAGTTGCCAGTGATGGAGAATCCACCATGACCCTGGATAGGTTGTTCCAAAGGTTAATTACCCTCCCTGTTAAAAAATTGTGCCTTATTTCCAGTGTGAATTTGTCTAGCTTCAACTTCCAGCCATTGAATATTGTTAGACCTGTTTCTGCTACATGGACAGGCCATTCACTACATTATTATTCCCTGTGTAAATACTTATAGACTGTCATCAAGTCACCCCTTAACCTTTTCTCTGATAAACTAAACAGACTGAGTGCCTAGAACCTCTCACAATAAGGTGTGTTTTCCAATCCTTCTATCATTCTTGTGGCTCTGCTTTGAACCCTCCACCATCAAAATCCTGCTTGAATTGTGAACGCCAGAACTTCTGTTGTTATTCATATAAATGTCCCGTTCCTTTTTTCTGAACCCTCGTAAACCCTTGGCCTCAATAATACTTTGTGGCAATGAGTTCCACAGTCTAATTATGCGTTTTGTGAACAAGTATTTTCTTTCATTAGTTTTGAATTTGCGGCCTTTCCGTTTTATTTAATGTCCCCTTCATTCTGGACTGGTCCATGTAACTTTTGTTTTCAGACGGTCCCACGTTTTAGTACTCCGGCATTAGCATAGCATTGCAATTGCTGCAGAGGCATATTTTAAATCCGAACCCCGCAAAAAATTGCTACAAGAATATGGAAACATTTCTAATGGTGATAGGATTTATAGCTGCATGTGTCTATAAAACCTGAAAGCTGCGCCTACAGAGACATTTAAAATTATTACTCCACATTCTGAGCCAAAAGACCAATAAAAATGTACTGATGCTCAAATAACAGATTAATTCCAGCTGTTACGATTAGTTTTTTGTAAGTGGGGTTCAAAAACATACCCAATTTTAATAAACGTAACATTCTAAAATTACATTTAAAGAAGAAAAAACAGAATATGGGTTTGTATCATTATTAATGCTTTTATGAGGGTAGTGATTGAAGACCCCATCTGACATCAAAGCCCCATTGTACCAGGCACTATACAAAGACATAATGAAACACAGATGCTTCATAAGATCGGCCATACTGGGTCAGACCAAAGGTCCATCTAGCCCAATATCCTGTCTTCTGAAAGTGATCAATGTCAGGTGCTTCAGAGTGAATGAACAGAACAGGTAATCATTGAGTGATCCATTTCTTGTTGCCATTCCCGGCTTCTGGCAAACCATTCCTGCCTAAAGATCTTGTAGCCTAAATGGAAGGAGAAAGTGTTTTCATCATGCCCATTTTACAGCTCTGGAACTGAGGCACAGATGGATTAAGTGACTTACTTCAGGGTCATACAGGAAGACTGTGGGAGAGCTGGGAATGGAACCCAGCTCTTGCTGGGCTCAATGATGTAACCATTAGCTCAGCCTTCCACTTTGTGCTGTTATTGGACCCAAATTTGGACCCAAATTTTATTGGACCCAAATTTGTTTGAGAGTTTGTCCTGGCTTTTATTTTGTTAAAATAGAGATTTTCAGTGGATTCTGTTAAACAAGTTTCACTGAAATCGCTAATTGATTGTAACATTCCCACTCTCTGCTGGTGTACAGGGAACTTTTCTGGTGAATTGTAGTGTCTGTAACAGGTGGCAGTTTGCCTGAAACAGCCCTTTCCTACTCTTGGGTGTTTAATCCTGCCAGGAAAGGATGAAATGAGTTCTGTTGACTCACTGAGGCAGGTGTCTTGTCACCTGGGTATAAGAACATAAGAACAGCCATACTGGGTCAAACCAAAGGTCCATCTAGTCCGGTATCCTGTCTACCGACAGTGGCCAATGCCAGATGCTCCAGAGGGAATTAACAGAACAGGGAATCATCAAGTGATCCAGCCCTGTCGCCAATTCCTAGGTTCTGGCAAACAGAGGCTAGGGAACCGTCCCTGTCCATCCTGGCTAACAGCCATTGATGGACCTATCCTCCATGAACTTATCTAGTTCTTTTTTGAACCCTGTTATAGTTTTGGTCTTCAACAGCCTCTGGCAAAGAGTTCCACAGGTTGACTGGGTTGTATGAAGAAATTCTTCCTTTTGTTTGTTTTAAACCTGCTGCCTATTCATTTCATTTGGTGACCGTTAGTTCTTGTATTATGAGGAGTAAATAACACGTCCTTATTTACTTTCTCCACACCAGTCATGATTTTCTGGTCTCAATCATATCCCCCTTTAGTCGTCTCTTTTCCAAGCTGAAAAGTCCCAGTCTTATTAATCTCTCCTCATATGAAGCCGTTCCACACCCTTAATAATTTTCTTGCCCATTTTTGAACCTTTTCCAATTCCAATATATATTTTCTGAGATAGGGCGACCACATCTGCATGCAGTATTCCAGATGTGGGCCTACCATTGATTCCTATAGATACAATAGGATATTTTCTGTCTTATTATCTATCCCTTTCCTAACGATTTCCAACATTCTGTTTCCTTTTTTGACCGCTGGTAATGACTCTCCAGTCAAAGAGGATCCAGGGCGTGGATTGAGCTCTCCTCAGGGAGGAATCTTAGGAAAAGCCAAGCCTGGCGAGAAGGACGGATCAGAACTTGGTTGTATTATTGCTGACCAAACCCAGGAAGGGCGTGAGTTTTGGCTTTACACAGAGCAGGCTGAGAGTGGCACATACTCGCTATATTCCATTGCTTCTTGGAAGGGCAGCCAGGTACTGGTAATGGGATTCTATTAAGTGCTGACCTCATTTGACTAGTTCTTTAGCCTTCTTGAAGGGTGGCTGCTTCATGCCCACTGATTTATGGGGCTACTTTAAAGTGATCAGTTAGGATGTGGGATCACCTGTTGGAGGAAATTTAGTGTATCTCAGTTTTTGCTGGACTGGGATCTCTGCAGATTCGAACCTCCAGATGAAATAAATGCAAATGGGGTGCGATACCCACTTGTGCACAGGGCCAACTCCTGTGCACCACATAATCCCACTGGATCCTTTAGGATGGATGGTCTTATGCTGGCCCTCTGCTGGACATCGGTTCCCAGTCGGGGCTCCCAGGCGGGTGTCAGGGCATGACCCCTCTGCCCTTCCAGTACAGCAGAGTGACCCAAACACCCTCCCAATCCCGAGTTTTCCCAACACCATCATCTGCCCTGTGACAATCTGCTGGGTTCCCAGAATTTCGAGTCACTGTGCTACTCCCTCTCAGCAAGTCAGAGTTTTGCTGTGTGACAATTCTCTGGTACACCAGCTTGTCTGCCTTGCCAGCAAACTCTTTGGGGCTCTGCCACCCCAAGTCCTTGCCTTGTAGGTAACAAACAATGTACCCCAGTTCCTGAGTTCCCCAGAGACATCTCCCTGTGGTGTCCAGCCCTCTCCTGAACACTCCCAGAAGTTATTCAGTTTGTTATTCCTTTAGAGACAATATGCTACAGCTCGTAAATTTCACTGGGGTTTGATAAAGACTTATTTAATCACAGGCCTAAACTGGTTTATAGTAAAAGTCACGGGTTTAACTGATTCCAAGTGTAAGGAGTAAAGACAGAAATGGTTACAACCAAACAAGAAAATCTGTTTCTAAGGCTAAAACTTAAGTTCAGCAACTTACAATCTTTGCCTGAGCAGGTTTCTCACCTGTTCCGTTCCCAGAGACTTCAGCCCCCTTGGCTGAAGGATCCAATCTTCTGTGATTCCAAGTACTCTGTCCCCTTTAATCCCCCAAGTGATGGCTACCAAAGTGCCTTTCTGTCGCTGCTTATATCTTCCAAAGTTCATTGACCCTGTTATAAGAGGCAGAGATGCTTCCTGCTTTCCTTCCTTTCCTGTGGACTTCTCCTATCCCTGCTGATTCATATGTAAATACAGCCTCCATTGTTTTGATTCCACAATGCTTAATTTGCTAGATTACCATTAGATTGCTGCCTTCCCAGGGAGAAAATCTCTGGTTTAAGCATCATATTACTGAGTATCCATAATTCCTTGTGTAGTGGTAATACAGACATTTCACGATGATGTTAATCACCAGTGTGTTACAGGCTTTCTTAAATGACCTTATTCTATATACACTTTTATAGTACAGTGATAGCGTGTACAATCAGTTGCGTCATTTGCTTATCATTTTTGATTCAGACCACCTGTCTTCGTAGCCCAATAATTCTTGACATGTATTCATTGGAAAGCAAGCCTAGACCAAGCTTCTCTCTCCTACTGGACTGGAGATGCTGAGCTGCCTTCCCGAAGTTCATTGACTCTGCTTCAAGAGGCAGGAAGTCTCCCTGGCGTGCGTTCGCCATCCCCCATTGAGATTGCTAAGTATTCATCTTTCCCCGCTTGCTGTCTTGAAGGCTTTGCTTACCTTGCATATAAAGATGCTTTTCTTTGTCTTTGGTCATACCTTGCCTAACTTACAGTGGAAATGCATCCAAGAAGGTGGAACCACATTCCTTTGTCTAGGATGAGGTACCTTGTGGGGTACTTCTATGAACATATTTTCAGCATATGTTTGTAGTTTTTGCATATGTTACCTGTTTGTGCACCACACAATAATATTAATGAGCAGTGAGTTATGAGTCTTCCAGTGATCGATTACATGCCATCTTTTGCATATATAGCCTGACAACAATGTTAGGTGTGGTGAGTATGTCAGGCCTGAAGAATTGCTGGCTCAGAGTAGTGGGCCGCCACTGGCACTTGGTGTCACAGACAGGGACTCCAGTTAGATGGGTTGAGGTCGTGGAAGGGTCCTGGCATGGAAAAGGTGGAGAACACTGCCACAGGGCATTTATTTGTTCCCTGAGTTCTTTTTAAATTAAGGGAGCTCAATGCTAAAATCTTGTGCTGCTGGAGCACTATGGTCAGGGATTTTAAAACCCAAATCAGGCAATTTAAATTTAAACCGACATCAGTCTTGCCCGTATGTGAACCTACCCTAAACATCACACACAGCTACCCAAGGTTACTACCTCTGAACAAGGAAGGTTGACATAGGACCAGGACATTTGAGTGCTCTGGTTTTCATGCATTTAAACTCTCAGCTATAGGACTGCATTCACGTAGGATTGTCTTGCACTGATTCTGTGCAGAGCTGTGAATAAACATCTTGTCACCCTTTACAGCCATCTTGACAGAGGGAGTGTGATCCCTCTTCCCACGTCGCACCCTGGCAGCCGGAGCGAGTCCCATCCTAGACACACATTGTCTTGAATATGGGGAGGATGAGTTGGCACCAGGAGATAAGCCCTGGGACGTACCCAGGGAGTCACAGGGTTGCAAAGGGATTGGGGAGAAAGAAACTGATCCTTGAGGGGCTTGAGAGTTTGCAGTCGTGCTTGGAAGCACGAGACTGCACACACCTTCATCCCAGGTGCATTGCTCGATAACATGCCGCGATGCACTCTCCACCTACCCTTGCTCACCCAGCTGATTTTCCGCTTGCCTCGTTTGTCCTACTGTAGTTTAATTAGAACAAGGAGCATTCATTTGGCTCAGTCTTTCATTCTGCTTTTCTTTCTGCAGGCAGGTCTTTGCCCAGCGACCCGGGAGCACCAGCCCAAAGGCAGATAAATGGCTTCATTGGAAACTCCCGTCCTCAGCCAGGAGGCTCCAGCCGCACAAAGGATTTGGACTCCGCCCCAGCAAACCATGGAGGGGAGAGAGAATCCGGAGCAGCAGCCCGAGGTGTCTTGGGAAGCCGCTCCTCAGCGGCTTCTCGGGAAAATTCAACTGCCTCAGAGTCTTTGCAGTTCCGAGAGCTCCCAGCGGCTCCAAGGGACGTGCAAGTAACGACTGTAGAGCAGCTTAGTTCCAGTTCAGATGCATATGGTCCAATCTACGAAAGCATCAGGGATAAAGGAATCACTTGCTACCAAGAGAGTTTGAACGAACTAAGCGCTGGCACTGCAGAAGGCGCTAATCTGACCTCAGGTCATGCTACTGCAGAGGGCGAGGAGGGTGAGCCCAGGCAAACGCTGCCACAAGGCAACAGCAAACAGGAGCAGCTTGTGGCTGATGATTCCAGGGGGGACCCCGGGGAGTCACCTCAGGAGTGGCAGGAACTTGCCTTGGAGGAAGATGCTGTGAACGAGTCCCTGACTGAAAGGGAGAAGCAGCTCAGGGCGATGTACGCGCGAGTGTGTAAGAAATCAAAGTCCCCTGGGCACTCACCACATGCAAAGCCAGACGCTTCCACAGAGCCAGAAGAGGAGGAGCCTCCGCCCCTCCCAGAAAAGCACTTGGATGTGATCTATGAAACTCTGGGGTCTGAGACGCAGGTAATACGGGGTGTCCTCTGCCTGGCCTGAGTTCCCTGAACATCTGCTGCCCTCTCACCTGCAAGGCTCTGTTTGATTGAGGCTGGGATTTCTCCCTGCTCCCCCTTCTACTGGTGTTTCCAAGGGAAGGCCTCTGCCTGCCTCCTTCTCTATCATCTAGGACAGGGGTCTGGATCCGGCCCGTGGTTTCAATTTGTCTAGCCCTCCAACCAAGCAGGCACGTGGAGAAGGCGCCTCTGCCCCCCCGCCCTCCACGAGCTACTGCCAGCAGCCCCATATGCGGAGGGGTGAGTGCCCCCGCAGTGCAGCTGGAGGAGTAAAAGGGGGGGGGGGGAGCACGTGGCAGTGGCCGGAGGAGCAAAGGAGGGGATTTTGCATATATTTGCATATATTGAATTTTTTAACAGTTGCTTCAGCCCGCGAAGCCCCTTCAAAAATCTAATATGGCCCTCGTCTCATAAAGTTTGGAGACCCCTGATCTAGGAGCCTCCACAGGAATAGTTGAGCTGCTACTCTGCTGTGATCTTATCCGCTCTCCTAAGCTCCCCCGCAGGGCTGGGCCTGGCCAGTACTTGGTTGGAAAACCCTGCCAGATGCTGAAGGGAGTGTTGTTTGGCACTCGGGATGTACAGCTCGTCCCCAAGTCTGTGCTACTTGGATGCCGCACCGTGGTGCTGGGGGCACTCCGCAGTTTGATGGACGGGATGTGAGCGGGATCCTGGACGTTGTGTAGTTAAAGATCCCATGGCATGGTCATTTCAGCAAGGACGGGTGTTAACCCCCATCTCTGGCTAAATTCCACCTTGGGGAATTGCATCCTGACCTGGTAATTCACTTCGAAGTCTCCCCTCTCCCTCCAGCCAGACACGCTTTCTCCTCTTGGGGCCAGATCTAAAGCCCAGTGAAGTTAATGGAAAGCCCCTCACTGACCCAATGGGCTTTGGATCAGGCTCTTGCTGCACTGAGCTTAAACGCCCTCCAGGGATTGAACTTTAAAGCTGCCTTTCTTTCTGAGTCAGCACTGCTGGGATCAAGGCCCCGGTTTGGTTTGGGTTTTTTTTTCTTCCTGTAACTACGTAGCCCAGCCTGTGTTCTCTCCTCTCTCCCTCTCCGAGGCACGTTCCTTATTC
>ML677411.1:3594152-3609823 GCA_007922305.1 Dermatemys mawii
CCGTTGGTGCTTCCCTGCGCTTCTGGTTCGTGTTTCCCCCGTTCTGCATCGTGATCCCATCTTCTCGGGAGGCTGAGAGCTATTTGGGGGCAGGGGAGACCAGGATGAGAGGAGGAGGGAAGAGGGTAGAGCAGGTGCTGGAGAGAGACAGTGGTGGTGGAGGGGACGGGGAAGGCTGAACAATTTGGGAGGAGGGGCAATGGCACACGGAGAGGGATAGGAGGGACAGCGGCATGGGGGAGGAGCTAGGTGAGCTAACCTCAGTATTACTGAGTCGGTCTCTGGCTCTAACTTTCCAGCACCGGCCGGTGGGTGAGCTCGGGACCTCTCCAGTAGAATCCTGCACATCATCCCGGCTCTGAAGCTAGGAAATGCCGTGTGGCAGGAGATGAGGGGAATCCAGAGAACCTACTTCAGATAAAACCTGGCAGAAATCCTGTCTGAATCACTGGGGCAGATTGGGTGCCCGTGTGAACAGGGGAGGCTGCATGGACACCAGCCCTGGATTTGAGTTCAGAAATCCCCTGGTGGAGAAAATTTGGGTTCTTTTTTATCTTGACCCAGCTGAGACAGGCCTTTGATCCACAGGGAGCGCTGACCGGGACCCAGCCAACTTGCTGGCCCGCACAGTAAGCATCACACCTACAAAAGCTCAGTCACAAGATACGGGCTTGAGGAAGGACTCAGTGAGGTTCTCTGGCCTGTTGTCCCATTTGACCTTAAAACCTAGGACTCTACCCCCGCAGAGCTCCGACCTGGCCTGAGTGGGTGTCATCCCTTGCCATCATCCCCCTTCGATAGATGGGGAAACAGAGACAGAGAAGGGCTACGTGAACATCCTGAGCTTTGTATGGGAAATCAGCAGCACAGCAGGGCCTAGTATCCAGGTGTCCCCTTGCTTTGGCTGGTCCACAAAGCCATCCGTCATGATCCAGCTTAATGCTTCTTCCAAAAGAGGGAGGAAACAAAACTGTCTCTTGTAACAGAACAGATGAGCTGGGTTTAGTGGGTGCTATCTAGGGAGGCAAAGTATTAACAGCATTATTATCCTAGAGAAGCATGGACCAGACTCCCAGATCTGGCCACTGCCAAACTCTGGAGCCACTTTGGAGCCATCTCTAATTAGAGCTCATGCTAACAGGCTTCTGCTGTCTTCTCTGTCGTCCCACAGGACAGCGAGGTGCCCACCGTCATAGCCCAGCCAGAAGAATGAGGAACCCCAACTTCAGGGGAAGGATCCATCGAATGCAGAGAGAACTCCACCCCTGACTTCTCCTGCCGGGAGAGGCAGACATTTCCTGACCTTTTGTGGAGGGACACCAAAAATCCATGCTTGACACTAAAGCATCCCCAGCTCCTGCCCGTATCCGGTGGACGGTATTACCCGGATACAGCAAGGACTTTCTTGGAGGTCACAGTTAGGAACGTTCTGCAGCGATTGATGTTATCACCGTATTGGCAGCTCCATCAAAGGCTCTGGAACAGCATGTCTTCCCCGCAGCAGCTGTTGAAGAAACTCATACCAATCGTGTTCGAGCATGGAGTGCAACACGACAGGCTCGGAGACTTACAGGGAGACTAAGGGAGTGATAGATTTCCACCAGTATCCTCTCAAGACCTACACACTGGAATGGGACATCTGCCCTTTTGGAGACGCTGTTGTACAGCAATGGCCAGGCTCCTCCCTCTCACCCAACTGTTACCACAGGGTTTGAAAGCCAGAGCTGTACAACAGCATCGTATGGTAGCAGTGCACTCCGCTGTGGTGAACTCTTGGCTATTAACTGAATGCCCTTGAGGACGCATTCCCTGGCTGGGTGCAGCAAGGTTTCAGAAATGGAGAGCATGCCTTGGAAGTCCCAAGGGGAAAGCAGAACTAGCAGGGTGATCATGCAGGCAGGAGAAAATCAGTCTAGGTCACCATGTCCCACAGGGCTGCTAACAGGTGGCTTTTGGAAATTCGTGTCTAATTCTGTAGGAGCCCAGATGTTTATCAGACCAGAGTAACTTACCAAATTTCTCTTTCTCCAGCTCTTGGTCTGGGAATTAATAGCCCTGCTGTGATCTGAATGTTAGGGCTTTCTGATAGTAATCCGTAGTCTTATCTGGGTTTCCTCCTGAATCTGCTCTCTAATACTGGCATAAATCCACTCACTTCAGTAGTGTTACTGCCGAATTACACTAGCATAAGTGAGAGAATTGGGCCCAGTACTTTACCTGGGCTAAAATCTACTGTCAGCATGTGCCAGCCTGGTTTACCCATTATGCTAAGGGGATAGAGAGCATGTCATGACTACAGAAACTAATGCATTGTGACTGTTCGTATGATCACAGTCATTTTGTCAGAGTGCTGACAGGACATTATTCAGAGCTGCATCTGATAGTGTTTGGTGCAAGGGGAAGGGCCTTCCCATCTCTGTTATCAACCCAGTTATTCAGACAAACAAATATCAGAACCAACCCTCCGAAAAGCATTTAGGAGAAATGGTTGGGGGTTTTGCCAGGATATTCTGCCCTCCCCCATTAGCTGTCCTGAAAATAAACCCAAAAGAGGTGTGTGTGTGTTCATGTTGTAAGGAGGCATCAGGACCAAGAATCACCTGAAATCTGTCTCCCACCCACAAGAATTGGCAAATAACGTTTTACGGAGAATCTTAATGCTTGGCTACCCAGCAAAGAGCTCACTCGACAAATTCTTAAACAAAAATCTCCACCATTCTGCTCTGCCTGGGGCTATGAAAATCACCAGGGTAAGAAACCATTCTCACTGTGAAATGTGTCTATTGTTTCACTTTGTATTAAGTTTCTGTTTGTCAGTAGTTTTTAAATGGTTAATCGGTGATTAATAAATGGTTCATAGATTGTTACAGAGAGCGGTTGCTTATGACTATCTAGAACACCCACTGTTCCCTTGTAACTGTCCATAACATAGTTATCCCCTCATGTATTAACCTGTGATATTAACCTGCCTTATTAGAAATGGAACCTTAACAAAGGGCGACTCTCTAGCTCAGTCACACTTTATCCAACCCCCATTTTTGCTCTGATGTTTTGGACCAAATGGACCCTAGCCAATGAGCGAGCCCTGGTTTTGCAAAATGAAAACTCCATCCAGTCCTGTCCTACCCTGTGCTCATCATGCTGGTGGGTCTATGTGCGTCGTTTTCGTATCTTCAACCCAACAGCCAAAACCTCCCTACTTGCTGAAGGAGCTGCCACCGGCTTCAACAGGAGCTGTGTCTGCGTTAGCTGGTGCCAGACCCGAGCTGTAAAATCCTGTTCATGCTCCTCAGCGAAGCAAAATGATTCCCTTTGCCTTTTAATGGCCGATTGTGCAATAAGTGATCAAAGGACTGATACAGGCCCACGTGGGATACTTTTCTCACTGGGGATTGAGGGTGGAGATCCATTTGCTATTCTTTCATGTTCTTATACTGTGCCCATCACTGTGGTATCTGAACACAGGGCACAATCTGAACAGTAGGCAACTGGGAATAAATAGGGATGAATATTATTATTTATTGTTTGTATTGCAGTATCCAGGGCCCGTTGCTTCCCAAATATCTAGGAAACCTTTGTCCCGGCAGTGACGATCTCACAGTCTAATTACATCTAACAGAGGCAGATCTAATTCATGCAAAGACCATAGTAACCTGTGGAAATAATAGCGCTGGGGGAGAGCAGGAGGAGCTAGGACATGGCCTGCTCAGGGGAGGGGTAGAACAGGGTGGGAAGAGGTGAGGGGGCACCCCCCCACACATTGGAAAGTCTTCCTGTGCCTTCAGTCTCTCCTGCTGAAGCTGTTCCTCTGTGAATACCTAGTTAAAGAGGCAGGAGGCCAGGGAGAGCGAGAGCAGAAGTGAGAAAGACTCTCTAGCCCCCTGGCTGGAGCAATCACCTGGGTGAGGGGATTCCCAGTGTCCAGTCCCTTTGCTCTCATTATCTTCAATAGATTTTGGCACTGTTCTGCTAAGGCTCTGTATATCTTGAGTCCTCAGGACTGGCTTGCTCGGGGATTGCTTAGGGAACTGTAGCGAGGCGATGCTCACTGGTGTGGCGCCTCCTGCTGGTCGTTTCGGTATTAGCTCTGTTTCAGCTCTGGAGCACCTCCTTCTGGCCAATGTCTCACCTGCCGCTGGCCCCATGTCCCTCCTGGATCCCAGTGCCCCTTTGCCTTGGGGTGCTGCCGGCTGCTTCTGCCTATCCTCGAGCTGCACCTCTTCAGCCCCGGTACCTCTTTAGGCCTTGCACAAGGCCTGCAGCCTGGGGAGTTGTCAGGCTGGAGCTCCCCAGCTCCTCTTGCCTTTCCCCAGTCCTGGTCTGTTGCCTGCATCCTGAGCTCCCAGGCAGCCAGGTCCTTCTCTCTCTTAAACTAGAGCGAGACTGACTTAGCTCCTGGCTCACAGCCCTTTTATCAGGGCCAGGTGTGGCCGGATTGGGGCATGTCCACAGCTGTGGCTGCTTCCCCACCCAGCCTCACCTTTTTCTAGGAGCGGGGTAACTGCCCCGCTACAGGGACACGGAGCTTTTCATCCCTCGGTGATTCAAATCCAACCAACACTAGGGATGACTGACTGTTTTGCTGATGCTAGGTGTCCTGTGTCCAATGAGCCTCTGGTCCCATTCTCTTTTGGACGGGATGGGCCTGCATGTATCACACAACTGGTGTCGCTCGGTCCCCTTGCCTCAAGCCCTGGTGACTTTGGCTGCCCGTGATCCAGCCGGGATGCGAGATTTGCTAGGGCTGCATGGAACGTGAGCCCCTTGGAGTGGGAGTGAAGGGTGAGGCTGACAGGTGTCGTCGTCTCCAGATGGCCCCACAGCAAGGTCTCCGGAAGCTAGTCTGTAAACTTTTTGCGGGGAGGGAATCGCCTTTTGCCATCTCGATTGTAAGGCTCCGAGCACGCTCTGGGAAGCTGCACAATAACAGCATCCACAGGCATGTGAGGACAGAGAGATCTGTCAGTGGTAAGCACACTCCAGCCGTCCAGCAGGGAATCCCGAGTAGGTCAGTCTCAGAAACAGGCTCTGAGATGACCTTGTGCTCCAAGGGCCTGTGATCCTCCACCTGGGAGTCCCGGTGGGTAGTCTTTGTGCCTTGCTCCATCCAGCAGGAGCACTAGGTGAAGGAAACAACACCCAGCCGGGAGCTGAGCTGGGGGAGTTGAATTCTGTGAGGGAGACCTTGTAAAAGGTCCCCTCAGATCTGCAGGCCATGAGATGGTGGCTATGGGGGAACAGTTTTCACTTGCATTCCAGTTGCATCTCTGTCCTCTCCCCCTGCCCTTCTCCCACACTTGGACATCAATGAGAACATTGTTTGCGACCTAATTTTTTCCCCCTTGCTGAACTCTGGCTACTATCTCTGTAGTAAACTAACAAAGAGGGGCTATGTTAACACAGCGAGGATTCCTGCCTAAATGGGAAACAAAGCAGGGGTATTCAGAGTTAAGGACCCAACAGCCTAGCTATCACCACCCTCGCTCGCTGTACGGCTTCTCCTTGACCTGATAGAAAACCATCTGACCCAACAGGGCTGAGAGAAAGAGAGAGAGTGAGACATTGGGAGAAGAGGCCTTAGCTCGGTGTTCTTTATTTGTGTGTTTCAATATGATGATGGGGGTTACGTTCCTTTCACGCTATGTTTCATTATAATCGCATGATTCATAATATTTACTGGTTTTTCAATAGCACTTAGAGGCCCCAACCGAGATCAGGGCTAGGTGCTGTACAGATGCAGAGTAAGAGACAGAGCTCTTATACCAAACATTGCAATCTAAGTCAATATGACAGACAAAGGGAGTGTTAGGTCCATTTTACAGACTGGGAACTGAGGCACAGAGATTAAATGGTTTGCCCAAGGTCATGCAGCGAGTCCATGGCAGAGCTCCTGAGTCCCAGGCTAGTACGTTGCCCATTCAACCCTCCTTTCTTCCTCCCTAACTCCAAGCTCACACTATCTGTGCTACAAGTCTATAGGGTCGCCAACTTTCTAATCACACAAAACCAAACACCCCTGATGTGTTTGGGCTGATGTGTTTGGGAAGTATGAGGCGGCTGGAAGGCTGCACCATTGGGGCGGGATGAGAAGCTGTGGGGGGTACAGGGTAAGCCCACTAGTAGAGTGCTGGTTTCTGTTTAGAGGGAAGGATGGGCTCGGTGTTTGGGGCAGTGCTGGAGGCTGAAGGTAGGAGGAAGAGAGTCAGATCTCTGTGGCATAGAGACTGGACTAGGGGAGGGAGAGGCCGGCGGGCCGGCACTCCATCGTTACCATCTCACCTTTTCTGGCCCTCACTGCTGTCACATGGAAATTCCCAGTGATGATCCTGAACCCTTGCCCTTCCTGGTCTCGGAAGAGGAGTTTGCCAGGGGCCTGGCGTGACTGGCTGGGCTTTGTTTACACTACACTACAGATAAGATGCCTCGGTGTCACTAGCCGGGCTGACCGGCTGGCCAGAGGGGCACAAAGCAGGCTTGTCCCCGGTGCTTGCTGTGGGCAAGGAGGCTGGCAGGAGTTTTGGCATAAAAATGGAAACAGCGCTGCTCCTGCCGGAGTGTGGCCGGTCTCTGGCTCCAAGAAAGGAAGGCAAGCCCGAGCCCCGCTCCCCAGGAGTGTATTCCTCCCTGTGCTTGCCTCTAGCTCTGCCACAGACTCCCTGGGTGACCTTGGCCAAGCTGTGCCTCAGTTTGCCCATCTGCAAAAGAGGGATTAAAAGTAGGGCCCTACCTCCTTGGGAGGCTGTGGGGCTTAATTCCCTGATGGCATCTGCAGCTCCCGTCCGGTGCAGTGAGAATCTGGCCAGAATAAAAGCTGCATCAGGCATTCAGGATTTAAGCCTTTTGGTAACAAGGACGTGCTATTGTTGTTTATTACGTACCACAGAAGCTGCTGGAGACCAGCGCTGCACTGTGCTAGGTGCTGTACAAACACATAGGGCAGGTCTATATTACAGCAGGGATCAACGCTGTGAGATCGATCTATCAGGGGCTGATTTATCGTGTCTAATCTAGACGTGATAAATCAATCCCCGAGTGCTCTCCCATCGACTTCTGCAAGAGGCGCAGGTGGAGGCGATGGGGGAGCGGTACAGTAATTTGATCTAGGTACATCGACTTCAGCGACACTGTTCTTGTAGCTGAAGTTGCGTAATTTAGATCAATCCACCTCCCCGCCCACAGTGTAGAGCAGGGCACAGAATCCTTAAAGAGCTTATGATCTCACCAGCCAGGGGAGAAAAGAGAATGATTTGTCCCCACTTTACAGATGGGGACCTGAGGCATAAAGGGCTTAAGGGTGGGATTCACAAAGATATTTAGGCACCTAACTCCCATTGATTTCAAGTGACTTGCCCAAGGTCCCACCGGGAGGCTTTGGCAGAACTAAGGCTGGCACGCTGATCGCTGGAATCCCAATTAAGTGCAGTGGTGCTCTGGACACACAGCTCAGGCTAACTGTGTTCTGTGCGGCATATCCCAACATGCAAGCTGTAGCTGGAGAGGTGCGATATGGATAAATAACTAAATACACCACCTCCGAAGGACAGAGGGATCCTGAGGGCTTGGGAAGGGGGACAAGGGCAGGGTGAAAACGGGATGAGTATCACTGATGCAGGGAGGCTGCAGCCGGCATGCGCTGAGCGCGCATGGGAGGAAGGTGGGGCTAAGTAGTGGAAGGAGCAGGCAGGTGAGTGGAATGAGAGAGGGCCCAGCCTGGCCCACAGGAACAAGTCCGCAGAGTGGATTTGAAACTCTAGTAGGGCAGATGGGCACTGGCTCCTGACAAGAAGGGAGGTGCCTGCAGGTGGCCATGCTCCATCGTGCATGAGGTGGCAGCCTTGTGCGCAGGCTGTAGGCAAGCAAGCTGGGACAGGGGAGGCCACGAAGAGGGATGCAGCTGCAGGAGTCAGGGGATGTGGCATTGGAGGGAGTCAGGGCGGCAGGGATCCGGAATGGGGCTTTTCATGCCAATAGCTCCGCTCGCAGGGGAAGGCCAAAGTCCTTTACGAACAATGGAGCCTGCAGGGAGGGAGTCCCCCCTGCTTGGCACACACGGTAGCTGAGCTAAAGGCTTCATAATTAGCTGATGTGACTGGCCCAAGGTCACCTAACACCTCGGTGGCAGAGCTGGCACTCAGTGCTGTCTGTCTCTGTCATTGGATTTATAGCTCACCCAGCCCGGTAGTGGCTGGGGACTGCCCCCACCTAGACACTTGCCATCCTAAGAATCAGGCCTTTCCCCTACTTGGATCTTTTTTCCTTCTCCTCTGCGCTCCAGCGTCCTGCCTGTTATCCAGGGTAGTCAGCAGAGAAATGGACGGAAGCCAATACCCCGGCACTGGGAGCTGCGCTGTGGCTGATGTCGTCTCTCAGATGTAATGTAAAATGGATCCTTGAGGTCAGTGAAGTTCCCAGTGGCTCTTTTTGCATGAGCAGGGAATGTAACAGCACCTAGATACGATATGATGGATAAATGTGGCCTGGCCAGGTTCCAGTATTCTGCCTAAATGCCGTTTCAGCTGGGGTACACGTCGTTCCTGTGCGAAATGGCTGGGCTGTGGTGCTGTGCACGGTGGAACAGCTTCCACCTTTCACCCCACAGGTGGCTGCACTTCACTGATGGGCCTGTCTAGCGGTGTGTTTCCTGCATGCACACGCTATACAAAGCTTTAGAAACTCCTCTCAGCTCCAGTTTTAAATGTAACTATCTTGCTGCGGCTAGTATATTTGGATTGCAATAAATCACAATCTTTATTTTCCTCCCCTGCCTTGGCGTCCTCGATCTGTAATATCTTTAGCTGCTGTCGTCTGGGACTGTTATTTATGCCGTTTCCCGTGGCTGCAAATCGGCCATATCTACGCAAACTGCCACCAGCATGCACAGCAAAGCCGGGAGCTGGGCTGTATCTGGAACACCGCCTGTCCCTTTTCCTCAGCACAATAATTTTTAAAGGTTTTAACAACCTGGGATTTATTTATTTAAGTGACTTGGCCTTCAAGTTGCTTGACATTTTCATGAGGAAACGTAGCTATTTGCCTTACAGGTTCTCCATAAAGCACAACAAAATTCCTTTTTGTTGCTTTATAATGTAGAGAGAAGCCCTGAAAGTTTTCCCCACTCCCTCTTCTGGAAAATAGATATGGATTTTTTTTTTTTTTTTGGTGCAGGAGCAGTGGGTAGTTGCCTTCATATTAAATATCTGTTTTTTCCCTTGCTCTGTCTTTGCTGGAGAGCTCTGTGGAAGACCGGAGAACTAGTGGGGTTATAGGATGATGAGGAGAGAAGCGTCTCAAAGCTAAGCTCTTAGGAAGGGAATTTTAAATCAGACAAGTTAAAATTCTTTGTTTAACTCAAACCCGTGAGCTAAAAAGATCTTCTCCAGAAAGCCTGGGACACGCTGATGAAGGGCAAGGATCACTCGCCTCCTCCCTCCGCAAGTCTCTGGCCCAGCAAGGAGGCCTCCAGATGGTGCTTCACAGAGCCTTTGTGACGTAGCAACCATCATGGTCCCAGAGATGGGGAAACTGAGGCACAGAGCTGTGAAGGAACTTTCCCAAAGTCATGACCTGATCTGTGGCGGAGCAGGAACTACAAAAGGGTCTGGCACTTTAACCACAAGGCTGCTGCTCCCCGTTATACTCACAATAACGCCCAGTGATGTGCTGCTTGGAAAAATGCTCTAATGGCTGAGATATCTGACTGGACCTCAAGATAGCTGGGTTTAGTGCTATATGTTTCCTGTGTAACCTTAGGCAAGACATACAATTTCTAGAAGTCTGTTTCCCATCTGTAAAACAGGAACAATCGTCTTTTCTTTTCCATCCTTTGTCTTGTCTAATTAGCGAGGGTCAATTCTGTGAGGTTAGGGTGACCAGCTGTCCTGATTTTATAGGGACAGTCCTGATTTTTGGTCTTTTTCTTATATAGGCTCCTATTACTCTTCCTACCCCGTCTCGATTTTTCACATTTGCTGTCTGGTCCCCCTAAGTGAGGTAGGCGCTGTCTGTGTGTGGCCACAATGCCGAGCACGTAGGGACCTGAACCACTCTCACAAGGCTGCTATGTGACAGGGATTCCTTCCCCTGGAGCCAAGAGGTTTCCCCTCCTTCCCCCAGTTCCTCTGTGTTGCAGCCCTTGGCAGGACAGCCCAAGGGGACTGGATTGGCTTGGACAGGAGCTGAGCAATGTGACTCTGTGCTCCGCAGCCCCACCAGTCGGGGAAGGAGCGAGCACAGAACCTACATAACTGGGGGCGCTGCAGCCCGTGGGCTGGCTGGGGAAGCCCCAAAGAGCTGGTTTGGCTGTGCACACAGCTGTTTCTCATGTGCATACGCACCCACTCTCTACCCGGCAGCGTGGTTTTTGTGCAGCCCAGTGCTTGTGTTGTCAGGTAGGTCCCAAACTTGCCGTGCCTGTTTTGCTCTCAGCCTTGGTTGTTCACACCCACTCCCTGCTGCGGCCTCCCTGCTCCACTTTTATGGGTAACTGTGTGAATCCCACACATGGAGGAGACGGGCTTGAAAGCCTGAGGTGGAGGGAAGCCGCCCACTGGCTCGTTCCCTATGGTTGGGACAGGTTCAGGGAGAATTGCAACTTAGAGCTTCAAGGGCCCCATCCCATTAAGGAGGCCGAGTCAAAGGACAAAAACAAGCCAGGCCAGTGCTGGGGGAATGAAAACCAGCAGCTTTAATGACTCTCTCTCGGCACGGGGAGGTGCCAGCAGGCTGCAAGCACCAGCATTGTTATCAGCAGGCTACCGGGCGAAGATTAATGTCAGTTATAAGGCGGCCGTCTCAAAGAGAATGATTCAGCAACGGTGCATGGGGAGGGGCCAGGCTCACAGGAAACCATCTAATCACAGAGATGCTTTCGGGCACAGGATGCAGCCGATGGCCTCAGAATACCAAGGCCATGATCATTTCATGATAACCAACAGTTCCTCAGATGGTCCTTCAGGTTTATGCCTGAAGGCATTACAGCGCTTTAGTGCATTACAGCCACAACAAGAGATTCTGTTCTAAGGGCTGCAGTGTATAATACCTAGGGACGGGACAACTAGAAACAGGGAGACTGACTGGAAGGAGCTAGAGAGAGACACACACACACGGCGGTGTAAATTCCTTTAAATATTGGTGCTTCCTCCACATACCTGGCAGCTTCTTCCAGGTGTTCATGACCCTCAGCTCCCTACCTGCAAACTCCTCTGTGTTTAATTTTGGTTTTATGCCACCTGAGGTCTCACTTGCAAAGCAGAACAAGGAAATCACTCTCCCCTACTCTTTGGGTTGTTTGTGAGCTGTTCCTGTTGATCAGCTATTCACGATGTGTGACCAGTCCCCTGAATGACCCAGAATAGTTTCTGCTCCCTGGCTGGGTGACTCAAAACTCCTCAAGCGGTAGAATAGCAGAGCAAATGGCAGCTAACGTCTTTTCAGGCAGGAATTTCTGGACCAGCTCTCATGGGTGCTAAAATCGCTGCAAATGTGGGAATTTGCAAGCGTTTTCCCCAAATCCCAGGGGTTGCACAAGTGCTTGTAAAAGACGAATAATAAGACCCCCACTGGGAGCTCTGACTGATGATATGATTCTTCCCCGCTCCCATTTCCCGCTCTGTTCTGGACACTTTTGTCCCATTGATCATCAGCACAATAATGTCCCAAAATGTCATGCCATCAAATGTGCGCACAGAGAAGGCCTGCAAGCAGTGAGAAGCCTGTCCAGTCTAACCTACAAAGCACCATCAGACCAGAGTGTTTGTTGCCCTATACTGGGGGTGGGCAAACTATGGCCCACGGGCCACATCCGGCCCCCGGGCCCATCCTGCTGGCCCCTGGCCCCTCTACTGTTGTCCCACCTCCCCCGGAGCCATACCATCACACAGGCAGCACTCTGGGGGCGGGGCTACATGGGAGAGCGGGGGCAGCATCTCTGGCTCCGGCCAGGCCTCCAGACACACTGCTCTGAGTGCCATGGTAAGGGGGCCAGGGCCAGGGGGGTGGGTTGCATAGGGGGCAGGTGGTCCCAGGGGGCAGTCAGAGGACAGGGAGCAGGGGGATTGGATGGGGTGAAGGTTCTGGGGTGGTGGTCAGGGGACGAGGAACAGGGGGGTTGTCGGATAAGAGGCAGAGAGTCCTGGAGGTCTCTCAGGGGGCTGTGGTGTGGATAGGGATTGGGGCAGTCAGGGGACAGGAAGCAGGGAGGGTTGACTAGGGGTAGGGTCCTGGGAGAGCAGTTAGGATGGGGAGTCTCAGGAAGGGGTGGTCAGGGGACAAGGAGCAGGGGGGCTTAGATAGGGGGTAGGGTCTGGGGTGGTGGTTAGGAGTGGGGGTCTCTGGAGGGGGCAATCAGTGGACAAGGAGCGGGGGGGTTGGATGAGTCGAGGATTCTGAGGAGCACACTCAGGGGGCAGGAAGTGGGCGGGGGTCAGGTAGAGGACGGGACCAGTCTGTTTGGGGAGGCACAGCCTTCCCTACCCTGCCCTACGTACAATTTTGCAACCCCGATGTAGCCCTCGGGCCAAAAATTTTCCCACCCCTGCCCTATACCTAGTTCAATGGCAGGGCTCTGAAGAGGGTCATTGCAGAGCTGCTAGAGTAATCCCAAGTGCCCTGGCTTTTGAGGAACAGCAGCACCCCTGAGAGCCGACTCTTGCATGGCAGCAAGTCCGCCAGAAAGGCACCCACAGGTTCCTTGGGGCTGGGTTTCCTGTTGTTTCACTCCCCTGTGTTCTGGGCCACAGCTGGCTCCTGACGCATCCAGACTAGGATTCTCAGTGTCTCCACACTTACTGTCAATAGACTGTTTCTGCTCTCCGTCCAGGTGACACACACCAGCCAGCCAAGAACTTGATGGCTTGATGTCACTCAGTAAGCTATAAAAGCAAACGTCTCTCTCCACTGCTCCATATACAGATCAGAAGAACTGTAGCAGGGGCTAGAGATTATGGAAGGGAGCTAGTTAAATAGACTCTAACAACTATTTTGACCACTTAACAACAGCCAGATAACAAACTTGTCCCCTTCTGCAACTCCTCTCACTTGAAGGCCTCCTGGCACTTTATTCTGCTAACGAGTTAATCCTTGTGATGCCCTGTGAAGTTGGTAAGAGAAGGGTAGTGGGTATGTGCCACTACTGCTCTCCACTGAATGGCATCAGAACTGTACAAACGTGTCATAGGCTCTATACTGTCAACAGTGAAGATTCTCCATTCACTCCAGTGGATGGGACCTGTGCTTCTGGAGCAGAAGGCTCTGAGCTCAATCCCAGTCACTACTGTGAGGTTTGGAATGGCCGGAATGAAGTGCTAGATGGATTATTATCCCCACTTTACAGCTGTGTGAACAGAGGTGCAGAAAGGCTAAGGGATCTGGCCAAGGTTGCATGGAGGGTCGCCGGCAGAGCTGTGAAGAGACGCTCCCTCTCACTGTCCTTCCCTAAGTGCAAATGTCTTTTCAGCTTTCCACCTGCCAACTTTCTCCTGCCATCCTTCGCTGGCAGCAATCCCTGGGTGTGGCATAGCCTGGTGCGGGGGTGGGGCTCCAACATGGACTTTCACTGCTTATCTCCAACCAGCCAGGCTTCTCGAAGTCACAGGGAGACTTTGATGCCAGGATATAATTAGAAACAACAGGTTGTTTGAGTTTTTTTGGAGCAACCAAGATAACTTGGTTGTGAATGTTCCTGGGGCTTGTGTGTGTGTCTTTGCATGTTCAGGCTGCACCCACAACAACGCACAGAGAGCCAGCAGGCCCCGTGATCAGCTAAACAGCTACGCCAGTGATAGCAGATTCCTGGGTTAATGATTCCCAGAGGGCGGAAGCCCTGAGCTGCTTGGGCGCACTCTAAACCCGCCCTGTTGTTTGGGGGTTATCTCTCAGCTGCCGCCAGGTCCACGTTCAAGGTGGCAACCCAGACACGCTGCGCCCTCCCCAGTCTCTGCATTAGCCAGGCCCTTTCACCGGCACATGACATATGAGCACGCCAGGCCTTCAGCGGACAGAGAGGCACCTAGAGGGAAGCTGGCACATAGAGATGGATGGACAATTCATCTCTTTCACAGAGTGTATTGACTGAGTCTGGTCTCCCTGCAGATTCAGGGCAGCAGTACTTGACTTCGCATTCGGCTGGTTTAATTGCATTTCCCTTCTGGTCTGCCTGTAGATTCGTTCTTCTCCTATCTACTGCTGGGGAGGGGAGAGTTTCTCTGGGATCCATCCTGTCTCCTCCCTGCCCATAACAGCCCTGTGGTCAGGCTGACCCGGCTTTCAGACGAAGGAAAGTTGGCAGCAGTGCTCCCTGAGCTGCTCCTGGAAGATCAAAAGGGGTTGCTGAGATGCACCAGGGGTTAGATTTGCTGCTAATTACTAAACACCTTTGAACTAAGAAGCAAATAATAGCAGGGAACATGGAAGGCGGCGTTTTTGCTGGTAGAGGCTCCGTCGCGCCTTTAACTCGGGTGTGCGCGAAACATCTCAAGGGCCGGGCTTCGTTGACTGGGTTTATCACATGTGCCGGATTTATTTACACCTGAGCAAACAGAGCAGGCCCACTTGGAGCATGGAATTTAGACCCACTTCGATTTTTCCATTGCCAGAGAGCCTGGCACATTCCTGGCATAGAGCGAATGCAGAAATGCATGAAAGATCATACACAGGAACACTGCGAAAAACAAATACCGGAGCTTCTAGTGACCTGGAACGCTCCATGATGCCCAGGACCCTTCAGAGTCCAGGGTGCTTTCCTATGTCATCTGGCTCTGGAACATGTGGCTCTTTGCCCTGCGACAAATGGAGGACAGAAGCACTTGTGGTCATGGCACAAGACTGAGCTGCAATAAAGGTCTGACGCACGGGGGTGCTGGTAACAGACTGGTCTTTATTTGCTGGAACCGGTCACCTGACAGACCAGCCCTGCCCTATGACAGGGGTTCCCTGATACAGGCCTGAGCTCAGAGTCTTGGAGCCCAGGGGCCTGCCCCTGTGGAACTGTGTGAGCCCTTGGGGGCCAGCACATTAATGGGTCACACCCAGGAGACTGGTTCCAGGCTGCACACAGACTAGACCCCCTCCACCGCATGACACTGCCATTGCGTTCTAACCACATGGCCACTTCATATTTCCAAAGCGTAGTGGCCTGATGGGAGGCTAGGACATGGATGCACTACCAATGGAGCCTCTGCTTGTTGTTCCTGGTGTGTTTCATGGTCAGGAATCTGACTTCAGGAATCATAATATTCAAAAAACAGTCGGAGAACACTTCAACCTCTCTGGTCACTCAGTAACAGACTTAAAAGTGGCAATTCTTCAACAACAAAAAAACTTCAAAAACAGACTTCAGTGAGAAATTTCTGAACTGGAATTAATTTGCAGACTGGATACCATTAACTTAGGCTTGACTAAAGACTGGGAGTGGCTGGGTCATTACACAAATTGAATCTATTTCCCTATGTTAAGTATCCCCCTACTGTTACTCACACCGTCTTGTCAACTGTCTGAAATGGGCCATCCTGATTATACTACAAAAGTTTTTTTTCTCCTGCTGATAATAGCTCATCTTACTTAATTAGCCTCTTAGAGTTGGTATGGCAACCTCCATCTTTTCATGTTCTCTATCTATCTATCTATCTATCTATCTATCTATCTATCTATCTATCTATCTATCTATCTATCTATCT